>OX103972.1:21381515-21421737 GCA_944470395.2 Schistosoma turkestanicum | reverse complement strand
GGTGTCAGAGACCTGGGAGCGTGACGGCAGAGCCCGAAGTGGGGCAACTGCTCTTGAGGTCGGAAAGATCACGCACTGCATTTTATAAGAAAAAGTTGTCCAAGTTTTAGCCTCCGTCTTGTTTGAAAGGCCTTTCACGCGGAGATGGAAATCCGTGAGGTAGGTGAGGTTGTGACATTTCATTCCTTGTGAGAAAGCAGCGTCGCTACAGATGCTGGTTGTCCGAGCGAAATACCTTACTCCTGTCACACTCCTCTACAGTCAGCAGTACGACTTCGCCCTAAGACCTTGAGTACTGGTTTTAGTCTCATCGTTATCCAATCGACCTGCCTAGCATGCTAGAACTTACAGGAACATGTGTTCCAACCAATATAGCTCGGTCGGGTGATCACGATAGACAAGCCCGACCTTCAGGTCAAGGTAGCAGTTACGGTTTGGATAAAAAAGTATATTTGTTTTATTCACATTTTTTAATAGTCACCATCTTTTCTGTACTATTCTTATTTGACCATAAATTTGCCCTACATGATTGATTTCGCAGAAAGCATACACAGTTACATAATATACATGAACATCCATATCGCCAAATTATGCTAATTTTAGTACAAAGACTAGAACTTAGTACTCATCTGTTTTAACGTGACAGCCAACAACTTATTGAGGAGATATGCAATTTTTTATTAGTACCTACAACTGTTTTATCTATTCAGGGTGGCTAACTTATGGACTGCGTGTTTTATGAATCGCTGGATATTGGTCAAACGGGTTTAGTCTATCCTATTTATGGAGAATTAATAAGAGCCCTTATAATTGATAACAAACAAACTCATATATTTTTCAGTACTGGTATGAATGCCACTTGTTTAAGAATCGCTAACCATGACGTTATTCTCTGATGCCAGATAGTTGAAGGCAGTCGACAGAAAAACCGCCAGACCCAGTTTTCGTGCGATTTGGAACTCGTTAGCAAGATGTACCTGTAATCTTTGGGTAGCTGATGCTCTGTAGTGGCACACCTCCAACCATATAACATCCTCATCCTAGTTCCGATGAAGTCAAGTTGCTCAGAATAGTTGTCACACATGTAGCCTGCTCGACAAAATATCTACCAACACTAAAGGACTATACAAATATGATATTGGTTGGTATTCAGTGATCAATCAATTATAATTATTTCTTTCTAGCCAATAAATTTCATACACATTCGAAGCCAACACTTGGAATTATGAAAACTACTGTTCTGATATCGAGTAAAACGCTTTAATATAACATTCTAAAAATATCCAATAAAATCACTAAACGTGATATGTTTTTATTTCATATAAACAATAACAGTTTGTATGTATTTGTTCATAATTATGGTATTATTTCACACTATAACATTATACATCACAAGATATTGATACCATGAAGTTTAAAATAATCACTTGAAGATAATAGTAATAATAATAATTAGGTGATATTAAAAAAGAAGATTAATTTTGCCAGTATTGCAATATCAATAAGTTACTCAATAATAAGATAATGAAATAGCCCTATACAGAATCTTTAGTTAGCATCTGTTCAAGGAAAAGCCAAATTAGCACAACCTACAATCTAATTTTACAAAAAAAGAAGACGAAAAGAAACAATATTCATTGATTAGATTCAGTAAGATATCTATCACCTTTCACAAACAGATACCTTTCTATCAGGATACTGTTTAGATATAATATCACTTTCACAATAATTTGAACAAGAACATACAGAATTGTTTAATCCCACAGACCATTTAGCACTATTCACAGTATTACGAAATAACATAGCAATTGAAAACTGGACCAACTCCACCTGGAACTGGTGTAATCCAACTGGCATTTTCTACAGCTGTCTCAAACTCCACATCACCAATGCATCGTGATTTGTTCGGATTTTGAGGATCTGTTTAAAACACAAATAATAATAACTGTGCTGATTTATATGTACATCCATGTAACGTTGTTTAAAATATTCAATTTCAAATATTAAAAAGAATAATCAGTGAGCTTTCAGTAAAATACGCTTCAATAATGGTGAAGGTTTGGTGGTTAAAATGTTCGCTTTCAACCTCTGAACTAAGTAGATGAATTACACTGATAATAATCAATTAGATTTGTTAATAAATGGTGTTCTTATAATAATTCTGAGAAAATCACTGCAGTGCTACTTTCACAATGTGGTTTGGTTTCTATTTCGTAATGAACGAGTTGACCTAGATTGAGTGTGACACTTGTTTCTTTAGGTACTAAAATATCCGAAAGTCCAAACTGGGGAACAGTAGGTCTAAAAGTAGCACCCTAAAGTCAGAGAGTTGAGTTGCATTGCTGACCGTACACAGATGTGATACCAGCAAGGTTTTCTTGCTCAGACAAACAGCATCTACAGCGGAGACATCATTGCCTAACGAAAGGGGTTAGAAAAGATCAACCTCAAGAAGTATCACAACACGCATTACAACATGGATTTCTGTCACCAGTGGTAGGGTTTTTCGAAGCTAAGACCACTACTAATAGTTTTCTTTGTTAGGTTTTGTTAGGATATTCATCTAATATCCTAAGAGAATTATTGGTCAAAATTATGGTCGTTATAACTGTCAAAGTCAAATACTTCAATGTTGTTTCTTATTGGTTGTCCTGAATTTCAATGTCACACAATTCGATGCTGTTTCCTATTCGACCAAAATGTATAAATACGCATTATCTGTAACGTTTATTGACCACGACCAGGGCTCGGTCCCGGATCCCTAGTCCGGGATCCTGATTCTCTTCTGAATTCGGACCTCGTGCTTTCTGGATCCTTGTATAATACACGTTCTACTTCACATCATGTCTTTTTATTTTAACTAAATATGGGGGTTGTAATAATCGGATTTGAGTAACATGTCGTGTCACCGGATCCTTGCTCTCGTTTCCGACTAGGTAAACTCGTAATAGTTCACGTATATCAAGTTGACGTGTTTACGTGGAGGCGTAACAGGTTTTCCTTGATTTGGGCATCAGGGAGGTGACAAACTACACTTATACCTCGAATAATACATAATGGTTTTTGCTTCCAAGGTATTTACAAGCAAATCAATGTTCAACATATGCTTCCTCTTTCAATTCGTTATGTATAGCATCAATCCACCATGTCTACCAGATATGCGAGTTGTACAAGGTGGCATGAGAAACTCTGAGATTATTTCCACTTTTAGAATTCTGATGGAAACGACAACACTAGTACTAACAGATACGAATTCATAACTTCAGTAACTGACCTTCTTCATAGTTAACGTCCAGTTAGGGGTTTCTCTAAATGCAGTTTATAATTTGAAGACATCTATGACTAAAGATCTGTACTTTCTGTATGTCTATTAACTTTAACAAGAGTCTCACAATTTGATGGTTAATTAAGAAAACAATACTACAAAGTAGAATAAACACTCACTAAACACCCAGATGAATGACATCTATGTTGACGTTGGGACGAAAACAATCTAATATTGCACTAAAACAATAGCCATGGTTTAACTATTAATTTAATCCCAAATGACTTCGTACAGTCGAGGATGGAAGATTCCTCTCTTCTTTTTGAAATGTTTTTATACGGCACATATAGCTTACTATCTTCTCGTGATGGGAGTGTTATTAACGCACGTGCAAGGAAGGAAAGTAAGTGTCCGGCGTTTAAACTGGTATGGTGAGTATGAATTCAAACAAATAGTGCACATAAGCTCCAGAATCCTGGAAGAATAAACCTACTATGGAACCCCGGCTGACATGAGGATGGGTCTCCTAACATTGATCCACTGTTTTGTGGAATCGATCTCTAGATCGAAGAATCGGGGTATGGCCCTCTTACAAAACCACATGCTTCGGCCTAGGCACACGGCTAGTGTCCTAGCCCACACACGAATCAAAGGATGACTACAACTAGAAAAATTATTTTCGCTTCAGTCCTCTTTCTCACAAATTACATTTACAACTATTGGTTGTTATTTTACATTAACTCATTTTTCTACTCCCAATTATTCTCATCTCTCATATTCCTTTGTTTTTCAACTCATACAGCAGCTTGCTCGTGGTAGGAATCCTGTTTTACCTAAAAGCTCTGAAATCACCGATCAGTCGGAAGTTGAATGCTACCACCAAATCAGCCTTTCTGAAGTCACATATTCCATTCAAACTAGACAACAGCTTGGGGCCGGCGACGCACCGCCCTTTTATGATAAATTTTCAGTGTTAGGTCCGCTCTTGTTTGAATGGTTTTACCACCGAAGACGGAAATCCGTGAGGTAAGGTGGGGTGTGACATTTTTGGGGTCTACCATTTTTAACCCATTTCTTCTTTGTGAGAAGGCAGCATCGCTGCAGATGCTGACTGTCCACAGAAAATACCTTACTGCTGTAAAACCCTCTACAGTAAGCTGCACGAGTTTGCCCTCAGACCTTGAGAAGCTGCATTTCGTAGTACAACTGTAACACCACGCTCCGAAACAGTAACCAAAAGTGTGACTACAAGGTGTTCTACATCGTGATTCCAATAGAACTACCCTCAACAAGCCTGTTTACAGAAGCCACCAGGAGTTCAATGACATAAAGTACTAGAACGAATACAAATATTAATCGTATTTCAACTGAACTGCAGGCCACTTGCGATATCCATAAATTACCGCCTTCATTTGTGACAAGTCACCCACAAGATCTGTCACTATTTGGAGTCATACATTTCAGTTTTGACATCACTGGTTCTGCTTGTCTGCCTTCTCATAAAAACATGGGTCATATAACAAGTCAAACGAAAGCAGTAACTCGATTTAGTGGGAAATAAACAGCGTCATACGTAGCAATCTCATCTTGCCTGTATATTGGCTACCAATCGAGTGGCGCATATTTATTTTAGTTTCCCTCTGTTACAGTAAATGAACCTTTCAACAGTAATCATAGTAATAATTGATCAATAAAATCAACATCTACTTCAGTAGTCAACTAGAAGTTTGCTCTCGAAACTTTCAGTCATATTTTTGATGTGATGGTTTTTCACACTAATCACCTGATCAAAATTGAAATACACTGACCAAAAGTAGAATATTCAATGGTTAAAGAGTTCAGTGAATTCACTACAGAACGATGAGTGCTCACTAAACAGTACTAATCTGTAATTATTCTTATACTTTTCAGTTACGTGAAAACGTGCCGACAAAAAAGGCGTACTAAAAAGTAAGACTATAGATTTAATTCCACATACCATTAACAACAGTATAGCCACAATCAATTACTAACGCTCCTCGTCTAATCCATTCACCTTTTATTAATCCTGGATATCCAACTGCAGAGATAACAATATCACCTCGATTAATTTCTTCATTAATATTATTTGAATGTATATGACATTGTGTAATCGTTGCACCGCATGATCTTGACAACAAATCAGCTGTAGGTGCTCCAACAAGACGACCACAACCAATGATTACACAGTGGGAACCAGTTATAGGAAAGTTCACATGACGAATCAAGGCATAACATGCAGCTGCTGTACAAGGTATATGAACATGCTGTTGTTTTAAGCTTTCACATCGGGGACATAATATATCATTACGACTTAATATAGCTGTATTATAGGAATTTAAACTAAACGTTAGGAACAGAGAAAAATGGTTAACAAGATTATAATCAGTAAAATGTATGATATTTTTTGGAACGAAAAGAAATTGTTAACAAATCTTTAAGATTAATTGAATTAAAATGTGGTTTCCTAGAGATTATACAAAGAATTTCCACCTGTACACTTTTCAAAAGCTTCAACATGCAGACTGAAATGTATAGAAAAATGGTGAAAATTTTCCAAGTGATGTTAGTAGTAAGCATGTTTTTAAATCGGTGAGCACATCACAACCAACGATGTAAAATGATTTGACGCATCCCTTCTCATACTAACAAACAAACATTTTGGACATTATTTGAAATCTTCAATATTAACAACCAAGACAGTGAGTGACATTTGCAATTGAAGAAAAACGTATTAACATGTAATCGTGCTATCAATCGAATTGCAAGTTGATAAAGGCATGTAGTTACAACTATGTTTATCAACCTGGTTACACTACACAAAAGCCAATGAAAGTTGACAATCACACATAATGTCACTACTTAAAGGCTGTTCGCTTCGTATGTTTTAGAAAATCATTTAACGTATCTTTGTGGCATCGACAATACATTAGATGCACAATAAAAAATTGTTCACTAGATGACTTGTATATTCCAGGTTGAGGTTTCCAAAACACGCTGAATTGATAGTTACAGACTCCAGATTGAAAGGTTCGAAATCTGTTGTAGTGGTGCAAACAAATATGCTGTTTATCATGCTGCACATCTTATACTGACTCTATTTTTGAGTGACAATTATATGGTGATCGATCCAATTAATTACTAATATATTAAACATCTCTCTGTCGATAGTCATAAATTATCACTTGTAACTTTCATATCTTAACTGCTTATTATACCATAATTCTAATTTCCGGTTTAATCATAGGCTACACTCCCTTATTGTTGTGCTTGTGAAACCTGAAGCAGAGCTTACAGTTTCATCCAAAATGACGCCTTGCCCACAAAACACTTTTTCAACACAATATGGAGTTGAGTAAGAATGGTATTTTTGTCAACTGTGAAGGTTGGCATTTTACTGTTGTCGATATTCGAAACGGAATTTCACTGATTGTGGAAGACAAGTGAGTTCTCTGGAGGAATGAAGGTGCTGATCATCCCTCAATATGACGAAAGAAGAGTGATTGATTATGTTGATTACTAATTCCTAAAACGTAATTAACTTTCTAAACAAAGACAACCATTTAAGGAGCCCGTACTTCGACGAAGATTGAAAGAAATTCATTCTTCAATATTAACAGTAGGAAAATACAAACCTTAACAGGTAATAATTAATGAAGCACAGTTCCCGTGACGGGGTCAATCCGTCATTGATTCAGTATGTCAAACATATACTGATGACCTATTTATTTGTGCAGAGCCAAGAATATGCTTTGGACGAAATTAAAAGGTATCGGACATTAACTACTTCAATAAATCCAAACTTAACTGAAGTTAAACAATATTTCTGGTTATCGAGAAAAATAAACCCGAGGAAAAAATTCACGGTATACATAGAGAATAAGTGCATAAATAAAGGACATACCCTTCAACATCCTTTAGGGTAGCCACAGCATTCAGTGTATTAGTAACATTAATATTTGATTCAGAATCAAAAGGCAACTTCAAAAAAGAGGTGAAGCAAAAGCACAATTTTAACAATTTATTTAGTCCAGTAAAAGTTAAGATTTTGTTTTTGATCAAAATTTTAGCGTCTTCAACATGAAGACACTTGAATAGATTCCAACAAAACATTATTTTCTGTCAGCTATGTGATGATTGGTCTACTGAATAGTGACTCGTCAAAAATGAATAGCTTCTAAACCGTGACAATATTCTTAAGCAAAGCTCGTCAGAAGCAATTGTATACAGTGTCTTTAAATGCTCCGGTGTGGCCGAGAGTGGGGAGAGTTCGCTTTCTCTCCAAACATTCTTTCTCACATCGCTACGCATATATAGCCACTGACAGAAAAGTCCTACTCACTGCCTTCTCATGACCGGAGACGCTGTTTATAAAATCGGAAGCACGAAAAGCTAGTGTCCTGTTAGGGCCTAGACTGCGTTGGTGAGTGTCAACGATTTACTTAGAGGAGTTAAAAAACCTTCATTTCAAACCAATAGTGCACATTGGCCTCAGAACCCTGATGGAACAAATGGCGTATGAAGCTATTATTGGTTATGGGCTACTAAAGAAATGCATTTCTTTTGTTCCACTCCATTTCTTTGTAGATCAGTCTTTTAGATCAAAGGCTCAGGGTGTGGTCACCTAAGTAAACCACCTGATTCAGTTCGAGCGTCCCGGAAGTATCCCAGCTTAATTAGAAATTCAACAATTTGTGTGGCGCATAAATATTTCAGTGCCTTTTGTAACAATGTTGGAAAAGGGAAATTCCAGCAGTTAAAAGAACACATGATCAAACACGCCTGATGCTTAACACTAGTGATGAAGTTTACACAAAATTATGCAGGTCCACAGCTCGTAGTAGCAGAGCAAAGCGATAATATATACTGAAAAGTAAATACAAGCGTCAAAAATGGATAGTAAAGAATCTGAAAGTGATCAGGATCTAAACAAGAATAAAGGATGAACATGTTTATGCTGTGGACTTACATCACTAAGGGGACCTCGAGTATAATTATTATTATTACTGTTGGGGACGTTAGATCCTCCGAACTCACTTGATAAAGGTCCCAATTTTTGATTTTATTCATGAGCTGATCAGCTGACCTCGATTACATTTCCCACCAGGAAAATTCTTGACTCTCATTGTTTGATGTGTTAATTTAGTACGCTATTTTTGTGGCTCTCCCAAGGACGTTTCTATGATGTATAAATAAACTCAATTTGTGTGCTTGAGACCATTATATTTTCTGGGTGCTTGTAGAATACACTCTCTACGCCATATCAAGACTTTTGCTTCAGTTAGACGGGGTAACGGATTAGAGTGGCCTATTGTGTTACTGGGTCATTTTTTCTTTCCGTTTACCGAATAAGGTGAATTCGTAATAGTTTCAAGCATATCAATTGACGAGCATAACAACTACACAGAGAAAAGATAGGTATAATAAAGCTCCACGATGCATGCTTTTAAACAGGAACCCTAAGAGTAAGACACATAACTTCCTACACAATAACCTAGTGCTTTTGTTTTATTATCTTTTGTAACTTCCAATCTAAATCCCTTAAGCTAACAAGACACATTGGGTTAGACAATAATTTAGCATGCTTAACATATGATCTATCCAACTTGTTAGGGACAACCTAATAATACCCATTAACTTACGAAACATGTACAAAACGTACCCACAACCTCATCACTCTTTAATTATTAATTTATGAACACTAGTTTATTTTTACCTCACAAATATTGATGCAACTTTTCAAATTCTTGATTAGCTTATCCTCTATTCTTAAATAAAGTGTAAATAAATTGTCTTTTTTTTGTCATATGTCAAGGATATGGCAGATATCCTCAGACTTTCACTCAAGAGGATGATAACACTACAGTTTATCGGCAATTTGGATTTTTGTATACTTGGGTCGATTGCAGCATCTCTATGCAAGCAATATTATAAAAAATTTAGGGCTAAATATCAGCAACTTTATTCATGATTTTAGGCCAAACAAGCTTTTCAAGTCAGTGCCGAGATTTTAGCTGATGAGACTTCCAACATAAATGGTCAGTGAGCTTACCCATATTACTCCTTACCATCTGGTTTAGGTGACAATTGGAATCATAGTTAAATAACTTACTTGTAAAGTGATGCCGTGCACTGATGAATCAGAATTCAATTTATAAATATAATCTAAAAGCTTTGTTATTATCATTGTTTTTCATAAAAATATCTTACCACTGATTCAGGCAAATGTGATGGAAATCGCGTGTGGGACAAAATTACGCCATATTTCTTTGCAAACTTAAATTTTTGCTCTATATACAATTTTGATTGCGGTAAATTACCAACCTACATCGAAAGAAATTATGTAACATAACGAAGTAAGTTGCAAAAACGAAACATGATGAAATCAAAGCAGAAACATTAGTCGATTCGTCTACCGAAAATAGGTTGTCCGCAAGTAATAACATATAGCAGATATACCCAACAGCAGAAATACTTTGCTTACAGTGTAAAATTTATACGTTCATATCGTTTTTAAATTTGATTGGAGAGATATTATTATTAGTTTACATATAATACAGTTCAGTCGGCATACAATAATCTGTGGTTAGTGAGCAATACAGCACGTTTTTCAACAAATGTGTTATTCACTTAGAATCTCCTCGAGAGGTGTGCAGATTTCAGATTTCAAGATAAATTCGAAGTATGAAACAATACATTTTTAAACCTTCTCCTTCGAAAAAACACAAGAATCGTTGCTGCTTACCAGATCACAAATCAGAGACTAATTTATTTTTACAAATGAAGATGAGCGATTCTTTTGGTAAGAACTAACGCACAAGAGAATTTTTAAGTTGTGAAAATAACAGATTACTGTTAATATGATAAAAAATATACAATAGTAATTAAACTTTACAGACAAGCGACAAGTATTGCTGGAATAGGTATCTCGTTTTTGGGGTTAACAACCAAAATATTAGGATATCGCGATGTATTCGAACCACCATTCCTAAGGCTAAATGCGGAAAAGTCAGACTTATACTAAGAAACATTATACGGTGGGTCAATCAGACAAGTGAGGCACGCTACTGGTCGAGGTTTGACTTTACTAAGAAAAGGAGATAAAGTATTACTTGAAAACATGACCCAATTTCTACATGAAATGTGTGTATTTTTTATCGGATTAGCCAATACGAGCTATCTATCTACTCTCCACTTTCTTACTCAAGGAGCTAATTCCGTCATTGTATTCGAGGTAAACACACCGGTAGTAGACTCGATGACAACGCAACAGTTTGCTGCGGTAATAAATACAGAGCTGTTTTCAAAACTTTTACACAAGACTCCGACATGATTACAATACTCATTATATATTATAACCAGTCCTCTCGAAGGCCTAACAAGACTTAAGTGTAAATAAAAAATATTATTGGTTGGAAGTAGACTTGAACCTCTTTATGAAACGGAATAGAAAATCGACCATATTAAGTACAAACAGTTGCACTAACAATTCCAATAGATTTGATACTTTAAAGGGTTGGGGAAAAGAAAACATCAGTTAAGCAAGGAAATTTTATCTCAGTCAGAGGAATTACTTTTGATCATAGTTCATATCACCGTATTATTCCGCACGACAATGGATTACCATTAATTAGCTCTCCTAAGATTGACACTTTTGCATCAGCTTATTTAAGATGATAATGGACAAACCAAAATTGAGTTGTGAGGAAAAATAATGAATACTACGAGGTACCGTCCAAGTTAATAGGATTATCTTTAGTGATTAGACACCGACGTTTTTACCTTGAAAATAAAGTGTATATGATTTACCTCCGGTAAAATGACTGGCTTCGTGGATGACAAAAGTAGTTGTAACATAAATGTATTTTGAACTAATAGGCTACAGGATTCTCCAGAGATGCGTTTGTTATTAGCTGTGACTGGAATGAGGTTTAGTTCTCGATAGATGATTATCACTGATCAGGTTAAAAACTTATATCTTACTCCATTGACTTTATTCGCAAAACCACGAAAGTCATGTTAGCTTGAAAATTAAATTTAGTTTACATTTATTGAAATGGTCAGAAAATCAGCCGGGGTATATGAATTTGCTAAGACAGTAGTCAATAAGATATAAACTGATCGGCTAAATTAAAACTAGAAATTAAAAACTTAAAAATGCATTATAAAGACAGGAAACAATAAAACAAACTTAAGAAACTTACTTCAACAACAACTAATTTAGGGGAGATTTCAAAGTTCGATTTTAAATAAGCCACATCCGATTTAATTTTCTGACCAATAGCTATAATGATAAACACAAAATTAGCGTAGTTATACCTTGGGCAGTTTGTCGACCGCGCAAAATTATCCCTTTAGACATTATTCAGCTTGGATTCTAAAAGAAATACTAATTATTAGGAATCACACCAGTCAGCCTGATAATAAGAATCAATATATTCTATAGAAAGACTTTCATACATCGAATAAAAGTTAAATCATAACTCTTGGAGCTCAAAAGTCGATATACATCGAAAGACCAATAGGAATTCAACCTCTTATTTTTAACATAGATAATACAGTTCTTCTCAAAGCAAAAGAGAGAACCACAACATAGGTGGCCGGAGAATTTTAGGGCAGGTATTCAGCAATTTACTCGAAAAGCAAATGGGTAACCATTTCAAGTAAAATTAACACAGTACAGTATATATCAAGAATGACTTATATAACTGATAATCGTAACTTTGCTATTGAATAATAATTCTACATCCTTTCTTTGATTTAGTGATCAGTTCTGCCATTTGCAGTCAACAATACTTCAGGTCTAAATTAGAGGCTTTGGTTGCATTTAAACTATTTCAAGAAGGCGCACTCAATGTTACGGCGAGACTACAACGACATTTTTAGCACCACCGTGCGACAGCACCAATTAGTTCTACATAATTCCATAATTCATGTTTTTAAACATAACGCGACGTATAAAGTGTATGAGCGCGGATGGCGATCCACAGAAAATGTAACATAATTATTAATTTAATGTACAATTGCATACGTTTTCTTCCCTAAGTTTATTTTATTTAATAACCTTATTACTAGTATTTTTACATTTTCCAGCCGGCATCACAAATTATCACCGATATAATGGTAAGTTATTAATTTGGTAGAGGTTCTCATATTACTTATCATACTAATACTCAATTCATAAGTTAATATAGGATCCGAAGCCATCTTCAATGGCTCATTTCAGTAGTTTGTTAACCACTATCATAAAAACATTATAACAAGATCCACGTTTAATACGCATCAAGCTAATGTTTTAGCTTGCAGAAAAATATTCACGAAAGTTTTACTTGAACATTAGAAATAACAATAACTACATCACAATTAAGAAGAACATGAGTCAGTAAATTAACCCTGATGTGTTAATTATTTTTCAGGATTACATATGCAATATTATTTACAGCACATCAGTCTTTTAATTACTGTGACGTTTAGATATAGCGTTCGATATTACAGTTGTTGACAAGTTTACTTCATAGCTTGGGATAAACTGTAATTGCGGTCTCGCATTTGATCGTCTTTGAAGAATCATTTAAGACGCTTCTGCGAGCAACCTTAATCTGCAGATTTATAAAAATGTAGGACAGCGTATATGTTGCGGAGAATCACGGAATAGTTTTACGATTATGGTTTTCTAAGTCAGCAGCTAGAAGGAGGAAAAAGGCGTTTATAAACGCTGAGAAATCTTCAGGGTTTTCTCCAAAGTAATCCGGAATTCGGGTTCTTTCAAAATCATATAGTAGATTTTTCCAACGTAAATCGACATTCTGGATGAATGATAGGGGAATCCTGGGTTTTTCTGAAAAATTTCAAGCTATTTCGACGAAGAACCGTAGCCCATGTAGAATCTTGTGGTTTTTAGTTGCATGTCTCCGAAACTGATCAAATTTTTTTAAACGTTAGGAAACTGGTTATGTATGCCAAAGCTAGTGACCAGAATAAAGGAAGAGGCAGGACATAAAGGATTTCAGTAGTAGCATATTATAATACAGAAACGGTTTGAATTAGTGTCCTGACAGAAAAGGATACAGCTCTTCAGGGTCGTAATGACACTAGTCAACCACCTGATCTAACAATTTCGGCTTTATTTTGGAAAATTTGCAAAATCTCCAACAGAAACAAGGATTACAGACGAATTTAACCACAAATGTATGGTTTAATTATCTACCTTTGACTTGACCCTACAATACTTAATGCAAAAGCTAATTTCAGAGGAGTGTTTTGACAGAAAATGAGATTTGTAACTTAAGCCTTTGGTTAGCCAGGAGGTACCTTGTGCGCTGTGGATGTGTGGAGCAGAATGTGAGCTTATCTGGAGGAGCTAAGCAAACGACTCAGTAAGCACACAGATTGCACTTACATTCAAGAAAGAAATCAATACACAGCAACTAGAAACAAAGCCAGCATGAGATTAACGCGGACTGATAAACGAAACTAGCAACTGATAAAGTTAGGTTCCGAATGCATTACACATATGTAACTTCAGCCTTTGGTTGGTTTGCGTCTAGCCAGGAAGTACCTTGTGTGCTAGGGGGATGTGAGGAGCACCGTGAGATTATCTGGAAGAAAGGACAAGATAAAAAGATGTGCCGACGACTCAGTAAGCACATAGAATCCACTTACATGCAATATACGAATAAACAGACAGCAAACAGCGTTACACATATGTAACACGTGCAACCAGCAGTCAATGAAGGGCGGAGAGGATCTAAAATCACAACACACAAGGTAAGTTTAACACCTCACACCAAGAGAGAACACGAACTGGTAGCCACAGCACTCTTTTATTTGAAAATTAAAATACGCGGGGTTTGTACAGAAAAGGGTGGCTAGTGTACCAAAGTCTTATGAGTCATCCTGTAAGTTCAGAGCACTCAGGGCTTGTTCTTCAGCTTCCAAAGCGTTTATGTTTGATCGCCCTGAAATAGAAAGAAAACAGAACGGGTTAGCAACATCATACATGGTGATTTTGACTCCGTTACACCACCCCCTCTCCTAATGAGGGTTGGGGTACTCTGCGAGGCGGCTGCCGGAGGGGCATATGGTCCCCTGTAAGAATAGAGTGCTGAACTGTATTCGTACGATTTTCAGAAACACTTTCCTCAAACACAGAACTAAACTGTTGGAGCACAGCAATCGTTGCACGACGACCATTTTCCTTTATCATGTGGTTGCTTTGTACCTGACGTACAAGCTCTGAAATTCCCACGTGGGCTACAGGCTTAGTTGCCTCTTCATACTGGTGTAGGTGTACCGTAGCCTCACCTATTTCTGCTTCTGCCCTATCCATTTATATGGAGACTTGGTGTTTTAACATAAAATCCACGCCCAGTATCATGTATCAGGTTAATACAGGGCAAACTAAGAACTAATGACGAACCGAATACTTCTCTATCCTAAAGTCTAATACTGTCATATAAAACACTTTAAGGGGTTCCCCACCAGCTGTTATCAACGCAGAGGAGCATTGTTTTTACTGGACCCTATGGTTCAGTCTCTTTAGGAACTCCTCCTTGATGAGGAATACGGACGCTCCAGTGTCTAACAGTATTTCAGTCACTACTCCTTGCACTATACCTTTTAGGGTGATAGGGCCAATGTGATTAACATGACAAGATAAATAATAACGGCATGGCTCACCTGGATTACGGATTCGATTGTGGCCACATCTCCACGCGTTTCTTCCAAACCTCCTACAATAGATACATTCCGTCTGACGACCGCGGTCGTTGTTATATGCTGGTAGACTGTTCCAGATCCAGTCTGACCGCCCACGACTAACACCTCGCCTGGTTACACGTGTTACAATTGGTGATGGAGGTGACTACTAAAAAACTCAAAGCAAACTCAGACGAACCCCCGGTGCTGCCAACCAAGGCAACAACCAGCACTGGCCCTCGTCAGCCACCACTCTTAGGAACTTCGTCGGATTAGGCTGTTTTGAAATTTAGGGTAGAAGCATATATGCGTCAAGTGCCTGTTTCAGGACATTTTGAATACCTCATATCGTTTTTGAGTGATGAGGCGGTGAAGAAAGTAGCAGAATACGGTTTCTCAACAAGCAACTCTCTACTTTAAAACTGGAAGATATTATACGAATGTTTTTCCTTACCCCGAAATAGAAAGGAAGTAGAACGGGTTAGCAACATCATACATGGTGATTTTGACTCCGTTACACATATGCTGTTTGTAGCACCCATATTAAACTTTGAACTTCCAATATACAATATCCAACATGTTTTCATGATGTAGTATAAAACAAATCATTTTTGCTATCGATTCTCGTTCTTTCGTTACGGCCCTGGGTATTTGGTTGCGTCCAATGGATAAGAGTATAACCACTTGTACCAACAGCTCTTACGACACCAGTCTGAGGATCACTTGGTTGCAGTGTGGAAAATAATAAAGAGAAAGGCCTAATGCTAATAAGATTTCAGAAATACGTAAATAAATGGATAATCTAGTTTACAAATTGACACTGAAGATTGGGCGAGAGGACTGAAATGTAAGAAAGGGAATGGAGACAGAGGTAGTAGGCCAGACAGATTAACTTAGTGGTCTAAGGAGATGGCAATCATAACAACTAGCAGGTCCCAAGACACGCATCAGGCATAGCTGGTCCATGACGAAACGATAATCCATATGTGAGTACATGTTTATCAAGTTTATTCTTTAAGATATCCGCTGAGGAGGCTGTGGCCAACTACGCCGGGAGAACATTCTAAGTTGAAACGATCAATAATGAGGAAAAATGTGCACAAACTTGGGCGTTCGCTCTCTAATACCTTTGAAAATTACATGTGCGAATGAACATATTAATTATGTAGGGAGTGGCTTTGCGTTGCTTATTGTGGCATACTGCTGCAAGTGCCTGAACTTATTTTACTGACTGCTTGGTGCAAACCGCATGTCATGGGGCGTCGGGCTTGAAATCAGTGAATTGCGATTGAGTGGAGTTGGACAACGAATCCCATTAGTTTAAACCAGGTGTGTTTAAATATCTTTATGTTTCATGGTTCGGACTTAAGTAGGGGTACTATTGATGATCTTCATTTTGTTTCTGATACCATATGAGAAAAGATTTAATGCCCTAGTTAATGCAGGACACATAATCCCGAAACACTCGAAAGAAATCGAAAAGATTTTCACTTGTTTTAGAAGATTTGGAGCTATCTGAGTTTGAACTCAGCTACCTCAACGGATAGCGGACGGCGCTTTGGTAGTTTATACTGCAATTCCAAACCCGCGTTGCATCAAAGGTCAGGGATGATAGTAAGTGTTTATTGCTTATAGTGCGCTATTGTAGATAAAAAATGTAGACAGCAACTGAGAAACAGGCTTTGATGGATCCATTTACTGGCTATGCCAAAAGCTAGATAAAGTTTTGAACAGCTGTTCGGTTAAACACACAGTTACTGGAGTGACATATGAAATTCTATTTCGTGGAGTATATGTCGATCATAATAAGGCTGAAGAACTATAAAACCAAGGTATAAGGATGAGCAATCGTTCTTGATTTGAAATTCAGTAGGTTATTTTACCAATTTAAATTCTTTGATGACTTCTGATGGTTTGCATCATTTCACACAGAAGGATATAACGCGAAGA
Source organism: Schistosoma turkestanicum (assembly GCA_944470395.2). Taxonomy (NCBI): domain Eukaryota; kingdom Metazoa; phylum Platyhelminthes; class Trematoda; order Strigeidida; family Schistosomatidae; genus Schistosoma; species Schistosoma turkestanicum. The sequence continues at coordinate 21,404,807 of OX103972.1, read as the reverse complement.
TGAACTCTCATTTGCGGCCTGCACAACGTGATGGTTTAACCGCTAAACCTGGGTGCAGTATACGATCAGTTGGTTATCATATTTATTACTGCCTACGTTTTGGCGACGATAGTAGAAGGACAACGGTGGCGTGCGAAGACCAAGTGTGTTTGTTATATTTGACCATAGAAAAAACATAGAGTCAGAAAGTGCAATTATTCTATGCAATATATCTTTGAAGTTCCTATTCACCCGTCACAACTTTCACGTGGACCTCATCCAAGTATTTGGTCCATACTTATCAACATGGATCAGTCCAGTCGCCAGTGACTTCATGGATTCGTGCCATGTTTCGGTTTGTCCGCCGCCGGCATTCTCCTAACCTACCCCTGCATCACAAAAGTCGCTAGTCGAATCTAAGTCACCAATCGATTTGGCATCTTCATTCAGTACCGTTTCCCTAAAATTAGCACTGCTTACGCGGTTGTCTCAGGATACACAAGCAAGGCTTCGAAAATACCTATGATCGAATATTAGTAAGCCATGAATATTATCTATTCTTTCTGGCAAATTTTCACACCCGAGTAGTAGGACGGAGCAAACTGCTGCACTTTAAGCTCATCCGGTGATTAGTAGACAGATATATTACATAAGCCATAAATGACGCAAGTTCGCTAAAGCTACTCGAGCCTTCTATATCAGTGCCTGAGATTTCGTCACACCAGACCACCACTAGTGCAGGTGTCGTGAAGGATGATCGGACCTCGTGCGTGCTTGTGTTTTTGCTTAAGATGGTTAAGAGACTTCATTTTGTCAGCGTCTTCACCGAATAGGACTATGTTGCCGGCATATTCCAAGTCAAGAAGCGAGTCTCCTGATAGAAATCAATTCCTAATAAGTCGGATGATGGAATTATCACATCTAAAAGCATGTCATTTATAAAGTTAAATAAGGATGGGGAAAGTGAACATCCCTTACAAACACCACTTTAAAGAACCAGTTTCAATGACAGTTCACCATAAGCTCTGAATCTACCAGTAGCTTTCGAGTAGAGTCTGCATAAGTCTTAAATACTGCTTTGGTACACCTTTTAGTAACATACTACCATAAAGCCTCACGATCGACCGAGTCAAGTGCCGCTTTGAAGTCTAGCAAGCCAAACATTGTCAGACTCTTAAATGTGTGTCTATGTTCTAGGACCTGACTTACTGTGATTACAGCCGGGTCGGAAACATCGATATTGATCCAGTTTATCAACCAATCAGGAAAATCATAGGTGACACTGGATCAAGAAACAGATCAAAAGAGGGAGGCAATCAAAACACAGTTGCAAACAACGACAGGTCAAAGGTGAACAACAACCAATCAAGATCGAGGTTAGCAGAACAAGCTACAGATCAAACGTGGAGAAATTCTAATGCTTCACTTCTATCTGAAGTTCGTGCTGATGATGTTGTTCAGAAGAACAATGAAAGCTCCACAACCAAAACAACCAGCTCAGAGAACGAAACACCACCACAATCATCCACCTGAGCTACAAGTTTTCTCCACCATCTCAAAGGTTGGAAACCAGCCTGGTTTCCTGGAGCATGCTCTTCACAAGCTCCAGTTAGGCGTCTGGGCATTATTGAGTCCCATGTTTTAGACACTTTACTAGTTAAACTGATTCTTCTGTGAGTGTCGTAAGAGGAATATTGTTTTTTCTTAGAGATAGAGACAATGAGTTACTGAGACCAGTTAGGTGTGGTTATGCTTAGTTACCAGATTCTACCCACAATATCATTCAATCTGACTACTGAAACTGATCCACTATCCTCAAAAATGACAGGGTTAGCCTATAAGGGCCCACGGTCCTCTCTAGCTACAAATTCCCTGTAGCTTTTTCAACTTCGGTTAGAGTCGGAGCGCTCACATCAACTTGCCTTTCTGGTCGGCTGGAGACCGTGGGTAACTGAGGTGCACCTGAAGACCATACGAACAGAACCCTTATGTGTTCTGCCCATCGATCCAGTCTCATGGATTGGGAATGAATGGAAATGCATCTTTTTCCGAGATAGTCTCTTTAGCGGTCATATTAAAACCATAACATTAAAATCATCAGCCAGTACTACTACATCAGAGTGCTCAGCCCAAGTAACAGCTGTTTGAGGCCAGTCACGCATGGCCTTTTTTAGCAAGTTTTCAATATGTTGACTCCGCTACTGAGAAGACCTTACCGCCGGATATGGAAATCCCCGGGAGAAGTTGAGGTACGACATTTAGGATCGGCTTTTTGTAACCCTTTCTTTCCTTGTGAGAAGGCAGCATCTTTACAGATGCTAGTTTTTCGAGGGAAATACCATGCTGCAGCTTCTAGACTTAACGAACTACAATGAACTTGCCTTGTTTGAGACGATCTGGAGGAATAGCTTGGTTAGATCATCGCGGTGGGTAAACCCGATCACCATGTCAAGGGTGAAGCAACGGTTCGATTAGACAAAAAATCAGACAGACCGTCAAAGTTCAAATGCTAAAGGTATAATCTACAAACTGCTGATGTGCATCTAATTAAACATGCATAGTAATAAAATATCATATACAGCTGATGATATTTAGTCTTGGGTGCAAAATAACACTTAAGATGATACTGTTCTGTTGAGATCTCAAAGATCCTGGAAAGTTTATTGCAACTCCTATATTTCTTAATATCGCAAGCAACAGTAAGTCCAAAAATAAAAATTTAGTGACAAAATGCTCTTATGCACATGTTTAGACATGAATATCAAATAAAAAAATAAACACATGACTGAGTAGTCTTGTGACAAAAGCTTTTCAGCAACGGTTAGGAATAAAATCGAAGGAAAAATTCTAGTTAGTTGACGGAATTTCATCAGTACGTATTGCGCGTGATTTTAGTAAGTTTGATTGTATCAGGGTAGTGGGGTTCAGTTATACCAGCATCTATCACATTGCCAGGCCAAATATTAGCTGCTGGCAGTGTAAAGAATAATAAGGCTAAAATTCTAATGCAATGAAGAAGAAAATTTCATAACTAATTAAATTATTAAATGGGTTATTTCTTTAGTAATGGGGAAAGTGTGAGAACACCAAGTTGTGAGAATAAAAGAGGAGGCAGGGATGATAACAGAGGAGATAGAATAAATTTGTGATCTGAAGAAAGGATAACGATAATAAGAAGCAAGTTGCAATGCACTCATCGGACACATCCGGTTCAAGAGGGAGATGATAATCTGAATAAGAATACGTTTTTGTCAAGATTTCTATTGAAGATATCCACTGCAAGGACCGTAGTCATTTCACTCGGGGAAGTATTCTAAGTAAGGACAACTGGAAATGAGAAAAAGCGAGCGCGTACCTGGTTGGTTGCTTGATGAAGTATAATATCTCAAGGGTTACATCGGAGCCTGGTGGTGATGAACTGTCGTATAACACAAAAAGACTGACTGAGTGATGGATCTGTTCGGCGTACTTAATAAGTTGTATACCGTTATTAACTCATCTCTGATTCTCCCGTAACTCAGTGAGAATAACACTGAGCGCTAAAGTTTGTTTTCATAAGATTTATTTTTAACCCTGGGGAAGGTTTAACCCGTGGTCTAATGCCCACACCTCTATTAAACTAAGGTCGATTAGGAGACCAACTAAATTTCCCTCGCTCCTTATGGATCCGGATATCTTTTCGTCCCGTGCACAGATTAGTTAGATGATAAGTAACTAATCAGTAGTAGGAAGAGTGATCCCCTGTTAGACTCCTGCTGTTCAGATTAGAAATCAAGTCGGGTGACCTAACTACTTCCTACAAGTAATTATCGATTATTAGGATAACAAGAAGTGATGTCAGAAAATCAATCATTACATACTAGCTCGAGATAAAGACACTGAGAATAAATTAGATATTCTATATGATCGAAACCCATATATCTAAGTCTGTGCAGAGCGGCTTTTCGAGTTGTGCGCTACGTTGACTTTTGTAGTTTTTGATATCCAATCTTAGTATAATCTTATCTGACTCCTTTTGAAAGATAATATGTCCACTCGCAATCCGTCTCCACCTCCGGACTATGACGACAGTGCCAAACAAGTTGATATGATAGGTGATACAATATATAGCAGACGTTGGCTTTTCTCGTTGCTAATTAAATTTCTGGAAAAGGTTAATAGTGAAACATCTGCAACTTGGATGAATTCTGACGAAGATCCTTCTTGTAAGGAGTTAGATACAGAACTAGAAGAGCAACTTTGTTGCCTATGGGATCTTACAGTCAATCGTGATGTCCTTAAATATCTCGATGAATTTGAAATCGTCTCAATATTTAATAATGCTTTGGGGAATGTACAAAACCCCAGATTACTGGTGAGTTAGCATGTTTATGTAAAAACTTATTGATGAAGGAAATTATAGTGGGGATTTTGGGGAATCTAGCATATGACCCCGTTGCCTGCCGTAAAATGAGCGAAAGTGAATCGTTCATGTACGTCTTTAAGTTTATGGTATTTAATCTGGAGTAGTGTCCGTGTTATAAATCTACTTTACTCAAGGGATACACCCGCACTGATTGAAACATGCAGGTTAGTTTATGTCTTCTTGCTACATATCCCTAAGATTGATTCAAACTGTTCTTGCCTCTGATGAATATAGAACGCCTTGGCTAAATGAGATTCGATTCCAACCAGAGTTTTTCGAGAATGTGCTTTTTATTCTGAAAAGCTCGACTAATGGTACACTTTTGTAGATATATTGTCCGAACTTCTGATAGCCACACTTTTAATAGGTACAGTACGTCTTATCGATGTCATTACCAGAGAAGATGATAGTTTGGCTGAGGTTTGGTGTGGCGAACAACTTCTTACGGCAATATTGATAGCTCAGCACCAAATGAAGTAACTTTTTATATTTTTCAGTCAATTATTTTCTTTCAGGTGGCTCCATGGCAGTGAAGTCGAAATCATACATCGTCTGCTTTATACGTTTTCTTCTAATGTAAATGGCGTGTCAGCTCTAGGTTAGTGTACTTATTTGGGCGGAAACTCAGTAAAGTCGTTCACTCTTAGGTTTTATATTTAGCAGGTTGACATAAATCTATGTTGATTGCATATCTTAATAGTATGTAAGCATGTGATATCTGTTAGCTGGTAAAGAGTAACCCTTTTCCGTCCGTAATTCACCCACAGGGATTTCCAGTTGTTCTGTACAAAGTCTCAACACCGTTAAATATCTGTCAGCTATGATTTATTTAGATGGAGGAACATCAAGGACTTCAGTGGATTTTGTTACGCAACCGGTATTTTTACGATCGACTCATTGCGCTTATGATATTCATACTATTAAATAAACGGCCTGTTATGTGAGTCGAAAACTTCTTCGTTTGTTCCGTTCGTTATATGCTGGAAATATCACGCCTCCTTATTGCAGATCATAGGAATACTTTGACTCCAGATACAGTTATTGACTTAAATAGTATGATGAATTGTTATGATTAACATTGTGGGTGTTTGGGCTTAGTAACTAGTTCTCATTACTTAGAGATGAAAGTGTTAGTACTTTCTAGTGAGTATCACTTTCAAATAAATCTTGAATTACGTACATGTGTATATTTCATTCTTTATATCCTTTGACAACATCCTGGATTGTGCTGTATAAAAAATTTACCAACATCAGTCAAGTTTTTAAGATATCTGATGTACAACTGTAGAAGTATTTAGTTTTGATGACCAGCTAAAAAAGCCTTAAACGCAACTCATGTCCAGAAATTAGTTAAAATTCGAATTCGGTAGCTATCCGATGCTCTTAAAGAGTCTCTGGTATTACATATCTTGTCTCTTTGTGAAAGAAACTTGAAAGACGAACTTAAATTTTTTTGAACTTGTAAGACTTATCAAGTATTCCGAACCTAATTGATGTATACTAGGAATTATTTACAAACTTTCGGCTCTTTTAAACATAATTTATTCGTCTAATGTTATCATAGTGTTCAGCTTATTTCGGCTCGTAAAGTTCGCTTGATTCTTATTTCTATGTTTGTTCTCATACTCTGTTCATCATTAACTTTAATTTCCTCCAGCTGCTAAGTAAACTTTCATTTCTCACTACTTATATTGATAAATATCGATTTCAACCATGGTTAGCAACTTCATATGCTGTGTAAATTTCAAAATGCTGAGTCACGAAAGAATTGTGGTGTTTTAGCTTATTTGACCACAGTTTTTTTAATAACATTTAAGTTCCCTTTCTCATTTATGATCTTAACGCTAATGATAAATCGAGACAATTTGGGCTGACGCAAAAGTCTGGAATAAGATGAATTCATCTCACTATCTAGTCACCGTCCTTTATATCTTATTCAAACTGTTTGATCCTAACTGGCGTTAGCGGGGCGAATGTAGTTTGTTGTGGAAGTTTTATTGTGCATATTCAATCAATCAATCGCAACGTAGAACTCCGTCCGTAAGTACATCAGTTCATGTCACCTTACCACATTAGCACAGAGATGTAATTGTCAATTCAAATTCAATAGTAGTAGAGGTAGAAAGGTATTAGCAGTAGTTGGATAGGTTAGCATTAGAAGATAGTATTCAAGAAGTAGAATCTAGTGAAACAGACTTAGAAAGATAAAGCGATGATGAATTAAAAAGTTTATGATTTGAGAGAACACATTTAATAAATGCATCTACGCCATTGCAATAGGTTTTGAGCCATGTCATTCAGGGTCTCTAACCATCTCGTGGACCCCGACCAGGTAGTCGACACCTACCGACATAACTCAGTCCACTTGTCAGTGACTTCATGGATTTTTACTATGTTTTGGTCTGGCCGCCCCTAGCTTTCGTCCAACCTACTCCTACACCACAAAACATAGCTCGTCGCGGCAGTCGGTGGTTAGCCATACGTAACACATGTCCCAACCACCCCATCTGATAAAGTTTAAATCTATTGATTTGCCATCCATACCTAGAACTCGTTTTCTAACGACAGCATTGTTTACTGAGTTGTCCCAGGATAGACGAGCAATGCTTCTAAGACATCTATGATCGAATACTAGTAACCTACGAATATCTTCTACTCTGACTGGCCATGTTTCACAGCCATATATTAGGACGGAGCGAACTACTGCGCAGTAGACTCGTCGTTTAGTCAGCAAACGGATATCTCGCCTACTCCATAAGTGACGCAGGTTGGCAAAAGCCAATCGAGCCTTCTGTATCCTTGCCGAGGTTTCGTTAGTCACCAGGCCATCAGCATTGATGAGACTGCAGATAAGTGGAGCGGTCTACACGCTCGACTACACTCCCTATCACTTGTTCAGGTGCCGACGCAACCCAGCCTTAAAGCGACATTTTGCATTTCGAGGGGTAAAACCGCATTCCGAACATGCTTGCATTGTTGCTTAGAGTAGTCGGAATACTCTGCATTTTGTCAGCGTCTTCACTAAGTAGGTCAATGTCATCGGCATATTCTAGGTCAATCAGCGATCCTCCTGGTAGATGGTCCACTCCTGAAAATTCAGACGAGGATAAGGTTATATCTAGAAGCATGTCTATGATAAAAGTAGACAAGAATGGAGAAAGTAGACATCCCTGACGGACACCATTTAAAGTAAAGAATTCCGTTGACAGTTCGCCATAAGCTCTCGTTCGACCAGTGGTGTTCGAGTAGAGAGCTTGTATAAGGTTAATGTACTTCTTCGGTACACATTTCAATGACAGACAGACACTGCCACAGAGTCAAATGCCGACTTTAAGTCTAGGAGAACAACTATTGTAGGACGCCTAAATGTGTGTCTGTGTTCCAGGACCTGTCGTAGTGTAAATATGTGGTCTATACAGCCACGTCCAGATATAAAACCAGCCTGATTTGCTCTAGTTTTCTCTTCACGAGCTCTAGTTAGGCGTCTAAGGATAACTGAGGCTAACGATTTGGACACTATATTAGTTAGACTGATTCCCTTGTGATTGTCAAAAGAAGACTTGTGTCCTTTCTTATAAATTGGGACAATCAGTGATTGAGACCAGTCAGATGGGATTACGTCCAGTTCCCAGATTCTACCTAAGATCTCAGTCAACCTAGTTGCTAAAACTGGACCACCATCCTTAAATATCTCAGGGGTCAGTCTATCGGGACCCGCTGCTCTCCCTCGCTTCAGATTTCCTATCGCTTTCTAAACTTCATAAAGAGTCGAGGGACTTACGTGGATTTGCCATTAAGGATGACTGGGAATCGTGGGTAACCGAAGTGTGGCTGGAGGCCAGTTTAACTGATTTCTAAAGTGTTCTACCCATCGGTCCAGTCTCCTGGATAGAGATTGGATAATAAGACCATCTTTCTCAGAAATAGTCTCACTCACATTCGGGTTTCTAATACCAGTTTCCTTGATAAGTCGGAAAAGTTGTCTACTGTTGCCTATCGCCGCTGCTTTTTCCATCTCTCTCGCTTTCACTACCCACCACTGTTCTTGATCATTGCGTAGGCTTTTTATCAGTTTGTGCCTAAGCTGACTCCGCTCCTCATCGTACTCAGAGCATCCATCAGTCCGGTAGATGCTACTGAGATCCAGGCCTTCTTCCTAGACATGTGGTTTACTTTGCTAACAGATATCGCTGCTAGTTCCACAGCTTTTTTGATATCATTCCAATCTGCCTCCGGATGGGAATCGCTTAAATGGTCTCCTAACTGTCTTTCTAGTTGTTCCTGAAATATATTCTTCGCCTTATTATCATTAGGTAAAACCTTAAGAGGCTTTCTTACGGTGTCTTTCCTACGTCCAGTAAGCCTCAAACAAATACGCGCTCGCACTAGGGCATGATCTGAATCTAAACAATGAGCGACAGTCCTCTATCGAACCCCTCCATCGGTGGTTGATGGTGATGTGATCTAGTTGGGTCACCAGGTCAAGAGATGCTTTTCCTTATGCCTAAAGTTAGTGTTTGCTAGAAATAGTTGGTTATCTGAGCGTACTTGCATCAGACGGTCACCATTGTCTGTTCTCCGAGCCGCGACACCATAACATCCACCTAGGTGTCTCTCCTGCTCACTTAGTCTACCTACCTGAGCATTAAAGTCACCAGCCATTATTACTACATCAGAGCGCCTAACTTTTTGGAGGAGGTCCGAAAGGTTGTTGTAAAACTCATCTTTCACCTCGTCTGAACTGCAGTCAGTGGGGGCATAGGCAGATACGACGAAGAGGCAACGACGAGTGTCCCTATCTTTCCGAGTCCTTACTGTCCCGTTTAGTCGGACAGCGCACAAGCGACTCTCTACTGGGATCCAGTCAAAGATAGGTAGTTCAGCCCTACGACTCAATGCTATACCTACACCAGCGAGGCCCCTGGAAGCAGCTCCAGGGCTACCGGATACATGAAGGGTAAATCGAGTTGCTTCTTGATTTTGACAAGCGAAAATCAAGTTAATAACTTTTCTAGGCTCCTGCATGCGCGTCTCCGAGACGCAAAATACATCGATGGCATGAGATTCTAAAGTCTTAGCTACTGAGGCCTGCTGTCCTATTTGACACAATGCTCGTGCATTAAATGCTCCAACATGTAATTTAGAATGAGTGTTTAGGAGACCAGGAATGACGTTTCGTGGACTCGCATCGTTTGCGTTAGCTGTGCAGTGTGATAAAGGAATTTGAGGAGAGTTGGTCATGTAGATAAGAGAGGTATTAGGGGGTGTAGGAAGGATTTGATTATGACTGATTCGGTCTCGTGTGCTGTTACGGGTATGAGGGCGGTTGTCACTTCCCGGCTGCCCACACTGTGGAAGGTTGTTTCTTGAGGGACCTGAAAATGAAGATAGATTATTGTTGGTCTTAGAGACCTGGGAGCGTGACCGCAGAGCCCAAGGGACAACTGTTTGAGGCCGGTCACGCACGGCATTTTGATGAAAGGTTTTTTCAGTATTAGCTCTGCTCTTGAAAGCCCTTAGTGGGCACCCATACCGACGGAGACGGAAATCCGTGAGTTAGGGTGAGGTGTGACATTTTTAGGGTCGACCTTTTCTAACCCTTCCTTCCTTGTGAGAAGGCAGCATCGCTGCAGATGCTGGTTGTCCGAGGGAAACACCTTACTGCTGTCACAGCCCTCTGCAGTCAGCAGTACGACTTCGCCCTCAGACCTTGAGTGCTGGTTATAGTCTCATCGTTCTCCAATCGACCAGCCTGGCACGGTAAAACCTTCAGGAACATATGTTCCAGCCAGTATAGCTCGGTTGGATCATCACGATACACAAGCCCGACCACCACGTCAAGGTAGAAGATACGGTCGGGTGTGCATAATCTGACAACGTCTAACCAAAGATCAGTTCAGTAAACATATTTCAACCAATATATTCAAAATAATCAGTTCGAAAATACACTTCGCTTAAATGCAAGCCATGAATCCATGTGCGAGTCAGTCAGTCAGCTGCAACGTAGAACTTCGTACGTACGTATGTTCAAGTTGCTATACCACATTTGTAGTATAAATAGTAGAAGTATTAAAATTGATGGGGATGATTAGGGTTCTAGAAGTATAATCCAGTGAAGTACATTTAACAAAAAGGTCATGAGGAATTCAGAAGACTAGAATTTGAGAGCCCATAAAGAATCGATGCATCTGCGCCATTGTAAACGGTGCCATGCCATTCAGTGTCTCAATCACTTGGCTCAAAATCGTCTGCTATGGCGCAGAAGAATCCATTCTTGTCTTTGCTCAAACTTTAATTTTCTGAATTCCCGATAACCTGTATTTCCTCTCCCTTTTTTATATTTTCAGATTGATTCATCTGGGATAAAATTTTTGAATGATATCTTCGATCACTAATTTTTTTGATTACCGCTGAAATTTCTACTTCCTCTACTGCTATGGGATTTGAATTGACAATCTGATCTTTTTGTGCTAATGTAGCATGGTAACTTGAACTGGTGAACGTATGTACCAAGTTGTACGTTGTAGCTGACAGACTGATGTTCTAAGTCTCTAATCATCGGTTACTACTGTCTCTCGGTCCCCAATCAGGTAGTCGGTCCATACTTCAATAACATGGCTCAATCCAATTGTCGGTGACTTCATGGGTTTGTGCCATGTTTTGGTTTGTCAGCTTCTGGCTTTCTTCCAGCCTACCCCTACATCACAAAACATCTCTCGTCGAGGCAGTCGGTCGTCGGGTATACGTAACGCATGTCCCAACCACTTCAACTGATAAAGATATACCACTTCATCTGTTGGCTTGCTATTCTTACCTAGTACCTGTTTCCTATGATTTGCGAATCAACCTACGATTTTTGTAGTGCCACTTTAGGAAGTTTTCAGGCTTTTTATGTCTTCTAATGCATACATCGATTTGTCCTTTGTTATTTTTGTCGCATAGATCACAAATAATAAAATGCTTCTTGACAACTAGTTGAAGTGACATAAAATTAATGCATTGTTCAACTCTGAACATTTTTTATCTTTTGCTAAAAATTAAATATTCTTATATGTTTATTTACTGTTTTGATTATTCAACGTATTTTCAAATGAATAGGATTACATTGTATGTAGTGTATATGAGATACCACACAATCAGATGTATTTCGTTTTTATTATTTTTATGCATATATCATTCAGTACGAAATATATTCAGCCCAAACGTTCACATAAAAAAAAAGATTTTTTCCCTTTTCTATAACTTTCAGGAATATAGCTTGCAATTACAAACAATTTAGGCTACAATTGTTAGATTTTTCTTTTACTTGACTTGGGTCTTTTTTATTTTACTATTCCTTATTCATTGTATTCGAACTAAAATCTAAAAATGTGTTTTTTTTTGTTTGTTATTTTTCTTTTCAGTTAACTCATTTCCAGAAGTCCTGCCTACATTTGGTGTTTACTTGCGTAAAGTTTGTGAAGATGCACCTCATGTGATTCACTTTGTCACATACTACAATAGTTTAAGAGCTATCATTCCGGTAATAGATGTCGTCATAGCTAGCTTACCATGCATGGATGCTATGTGTTGTTATTTATCCGGTAAATAAACTTTTATGGCGTGTACTTTCTCTCAACTTGTATACATAGTGTAATGTTTGTTAGTTTATAAACCGATCCACTCTATACTTACAACTAACTATTATTGTCTAGGAAATTAAAGCTGAATTCGAGAAAAATTAGTTTCCTCCTACCAGTATTTATTTATTATTCATACCTTTTAGATCCACATATTCTTCCTTCTTTAATACATATCGCTTGTGGTTGTCAAAAACAAAAATCCGAATTACCTTTAGTTCGTGGAATTTTGGCCGATTTAAATGTACTATTTAAAGACATTATCAAATCAATCAGTTCAAGTTTAGAAGTAAGATAAAAAAAATATTTAATTCACTGTTTTTTCTTTGATCTTAAATTAATGATACCATCTTAATTTTAAATAGTAAATTAAGTTGATAATAATAATAATAATAATCAGTTAGAATAGAAAATCTAGCTTAATGCGTAAGTAATTCGTGTAAATAATGCGAAATTTAAGCGTTTTTCTTTTGGTACTGAAAGGAGTTGGTTTCCTGTTTGTATCCTTGAACTTCATAACTCTACTTTGTACTTATGTAACTCACTCAGGCGTTCAGTGTGCGTCATAATTCGTTTTATAGTCTTTGTAACTAGTATCACTGTCCAAAATGGTGTAAACCATACTAGAATTATTGTTCCTTGTCTTTTTAAATTTCGTCCAGTGACCAAACGCAGTGATCACTCTTGCCTTTCATGACTATTCAGGCGGACTTTATTGACTGAAACAAAGTAGTACTGCTGATTAGTAGATTGTGGTAACAGTAGAGCTTTTTCCACTTGTAGCTATAAACTTCAATAGTGCCACTTTCCCAACAATATAGGATTGATCACAAATAGTCAGTCAGTCAGTTACAACGTAAAACTTCGTACGTACGTACATCAGTTCAGGTTGCCATATTACATTAGCACATAGAGATCGAATTGTCACTTCAAATCCCATAGTACTGGAGATAGTAGAAGTATTACCAGTAATCGGAAATTTTAGGGTTCGATTATTGTTATGAATGCACGTAAATACGTCATTTGATATGCTTGAATTATTACGAGTTTACCTTAGTCGGAAAACCAGAGCGAGGATCGAGGATCCGTCGACGCGACAGGCTACTCTAATCCGAACGTCCCAAACCCCATTGAGTAAAAGATGAAGACGTGATATGAAGTAGTACCTGTATTCTGCAAGCATCCAGAAAGTACGAGGTCCAAGTCCAGAAGAAGGCAATGATCCCGGACTGAGGATCCGGGTCCGGGTCATAAAACATTGCGGATAATGCGTATTTATACAGCTAGGTCGAATAGGAAACAACATTGGAGTCTGTGACATTGACAGTTGGGACGACCAATGGGAAACAACATTGAAGTACGTGACATTAGTCGCTAGGACGACCATAATATTGACCAGTAGGAATCGACCAATAGAATTAGACTTACAAAAATAATTCTATTAGGATATTTGATGAATATCCTAACAACGATATTATTCGAGAATTAGAATCTAGTGAAATAAACATAAAAATAAAAATATAAAGGTGACGAGGAACTCCGAAGGTTAGGACTAAACAGAAGACAAAGAATGAATGCACTTGCGCCATTGCAAACGGTTTGGAACCATATCATTCAGGGTCTCTAACCATCGCTTACTATCATCTCGCGGTCCTCAACCAGTTAGTCGACACCTACCAACATGACTCAGTCCACTTGTCAGTAACTTTATGGATTTTTTCCATGTTTTGGTCTGGCCGCACCTAGCTTTCTTCCAACTTATTCCTACATTACAAATATCAGATTGCTTTACTTCTCAAACTTCTGAGGTACCGGTAGAATGGTCGTTTACGCATTCCAATACTAGTCCGATTTCTCTTCTGGTCTTCCCAGTGTTCGCACCTTAACAAGCATCAGTCATTTGCATGCTCCACCAGCTTGCACTCCAGTTTGGTATTTTGTATTTTTGAAATTTGTGCGTATAATTATTCATATTTTTCAATTACCTGCTCAAAAAATTAATCGGGTTCCCTGAACCACTACCGATATTGGCTTTTATATCATCTCATTTAAATTCAGTTCACAAAAACAGTTAGATATGACCATACAATACACAAACAAGTTAATCTTTTTCTCGTGTATAAATCTCACTATTTAATCATAAACTTGGGTATTTTTGACTTCATTTACAAATTTATTTTTATTATCAATAGACAATGGATGATTTCAGCATAGCACCGTTAACTACAGGCGAATTACAATGGTTAAAAAATTTAGAAAATGATGATCAACTTGGATTTCGTGAAGCTTTTACAAATTGTTGTTTGAATGATGGAGATTCTGAAACGAAAGCTTGTCTTATTTCTGTATGTAATCGATTAAAGTTGCCGAAAATTTTGGAATCAGTTACAACAGATGATTGAATGTACAAAATGAAATATTGTTTTAAAACACTTATTCACAGCTAAAAGAATATACGGGAAACAAGGAAAAAAAATGTAATATAGACAGATTTTATGAAATAAAAAACCCAACCAAACTTAATTTTCCTTCGTAGATTTTTTTTTACAGTTTGATTAAATACTTTATATTACCAGTTGTTTTACTTATTTATTTAAATACCTTAGCATTGGTACAAAGGAGCGCTACACAAACTATTGAATTTGTGGGTGGGCTGGAACAATACCCGGTTGCTAGGACCGTATCAGGTGGTTTATTACGTCGTTACTGCTCGAGCCTTTGATCCAAAAGACTGATCCACAAAGCAATGAAACAACTGTGGGAGATTCTGTTCTGTAGTAGCTGGTGACCTTATTATAGGTTCATACGCCACTTATTTCATTCGGATTTTGGGGCCTATGTGCACTATTAGTTTAAAATGAAGGTTTTTCAACTACTGTAGGTGGACCCTAAATACCCACATACGCAGTTTAAATCCTGACCAGATACTCACTTTTCATCCTCTCAATTTTATAAACAGCATCCCCAGTCATGAGAAGGCAGTGAGCAAGACTTTTCTGGCAACGGTTGTATACTCATAGCGATATGAGAGCGCTCGGAAAGAGAGCGGACTTTCCTCACTGTCGACCTACCATGGCATTTGGGGACGCTAGCTATCGTTGCTTTGTTAGTTTACATAATGAAGTCGGAATAAGTAGACAAAAAAATCTAAAGACTTTTTGCTGATGCTACATTCTTTGAATTTCAAGTAGAAGCCAACTTGAGTTAAGTGTCAGTAATGTAGTACAAAAGAGGAGTGGGTAGTTTGTGACCTAACCAAGCAATTTAGCCCACCTGGAAATTTCCATCATTTTGGAATCTTATGAGATAACCGATGTAGGGAAACCCTGTCGTACATTTATAGTCAGTCTAAGTTTACTCAATGAGAATGGACTGTTCATCGCATTGTTGAACCGAGGGGATGGTGACTTGTCATCTAAATTCCAATACTTCCTATGTTCCCATTATATCTTCATGAAAATAAGAGTGGATCAAAACGATCGGCTACTTATTATTCTATGTAAGGAAATGGAAGTCTTCTGGTCACTGTTTACAAAACAACTGAAATCTATGTTCGCGGTTTAAATTTTATACTGTATAGCTGTCAATCAATCAATCAATAGCAACGTAGAACTTCGTATGCACGTACATCAATTCATGTTGTCTTACCACATTAGCAAAGAGAAGTACTTGTCAATTCAAATCCCATACTAGTAGAATTAGTCAAGGTATTAGCAGTAATCGGAGAGATTATTGTTAGAAGATATCATTAAAGAAGTAGAACCTAGTGAAATAAACTTAAAAAGATAAAGTGATGAATTAAAAATTTTAGAATTTGAGAGAACGCAGAATGAATGCACCTGCGCTATTGCAAACGATTTTGAGCCGTCATTCGAGGTCTCTAACCATCGATTATTATCATCTCGCGGGCCCGAACCAAGAAGTTGACACCTACCGACATGACTCATTCCAGCTGCCAGTGACTTCATGGATTTCTGCCATGTTCACTACCTATCATTACGTAAATTTGAACTCATTCTTTTGTCAGTTAGAGTTATGGAGATTAGTGCTTTTACACATTGAGGTAGCGCAAAATCCCTAGGTTGAACAGAGTTAGGCATTAACACCGTTGGATGCCGGCCCAGTGGTCCGAAGGTTAGGCGTTCGCGCGCAAGACCGGAGGTCGTGGATTCGAATCCTGTGAGCAACAAGATTCGTAGATGCGCAATGCTGATGAGTCCCATACCAGGACGAAACGGCCATCCAATGCTTCCAGGCTTCGAATGGTGGTCTAACATTCTTTTATATTATGTGCTCCTTGAAGTGAAGAAGAGCATCAGAGCTGACAAACGAAAATATGTGGAAGACTTAGCAATGACGGCGGAAAAGGCTGCAAGAGACGGAAACTTGAGACAATTGTATGAAACTACAAAGAAGCTCGCCGGGAACTATCGTAAACCAGAACGACCAGTGAAAAACAAGGAAGGGAAAATAATCAGCAACACTGAACAACAGCGAAATAGGTGGGTAGAGCACTTTAAGGAACTCCTGAATCGACCAGCTCCACTGAACCGACCCAACATCGAAGCAGCATCCACGGACCTCCCAATTAATATTGGCGCACCTACAATTGAGGAGATCAGTATGGCCATCAGACAAATCGAGAGCGGCAAAGCAGCAGGACCAGACAACATTCCAGCAGAGGTAATGAAAGCAAACGTAACAGCAAATGCGAAAATATACCACACTCTCTTCAAGAAGATTTGGGATGAGGAACAAGTACCATGAGATTGGAAAGAAGGATACCTAATCAAAATACCAAAGAAAGGCGACCTGAGCAAGTGTGAGAACTACAGAGGAATCACTCTTCTTTCAATACCAGGCAAAGTCTTCAACAGAGTATTGTTAAACAGAATGAAGGACTTTGTAGACGCCCAACTTTGAGATCGACAGGCTGGATTTCGTGGTAAGGATCGATCGTGTACCGACCAAATTGCAACATTACGGATCATTGTGGAACAATCAATTGAATGGAACTCACCACTCTACATCAACTTCATCGACTACGAGAAAGCATTTGATAGCGTGGATAGGAAAACACTGTGGAGGCTTCTTCGACACTACAGTGTGCCTGAGAAAATAGTTAACATCATACGGAATTCTTATGATGGATTCAACTGCAAAATCGTGCACGGAGGTCAGCTGACAGACTCTTTTGAGGTGAAGACCGGTGTCAGGCAAGGTTGCTTACTCTCACCCTTTCTCTTTGTCCTGGTGATCGACTGGATTATGAAGACGTCGACGTCTGGAGGGAAGCACTGTATCAACTGGACAGTTAGGACGCAGCTGGACGATCTGGACTTAGCAGATGACCTGGCTCTTCTATCGTACACTCAACAACAAATGCAAGAGAAGACGACCAGTGTAGCAGCAGCCTCAGCAGCAGTAGGTCTCAACATACATAAAGGAAAAAGCAAAATTCTCCGATGCAACACAACATGCACCAACCAAATCACTCTTGATGGAGATGCTTTCGAGGACGCTAACAACTTTACATATCTGCGCAGCATCATCGACGAGAAAGGTGGATCGGATGCAGATGTGAGGGCGCGGATCGGCAAAGCAAGGGCTGCATTTCTACAGTTGAAAAAATATCTGGAACTCCAAACAACTTTCAACCAAAACCAAAATCACGATTTTCAATACAAATGTCAAGACAGTTCTACTGTATGGAGCGGAAACATGGAGAACTGCGAAAGGCATCATCCAGAAGATACAAGTATTTATTAACAGTTTTCTACGCAAAATACTTCGTATTCGTTGGCCAGACACGATCAGCAACAACGTACTGTGGGAGAAAACAAACCAGATTCCAGTGGAGGAGGAAATCAGGAAGAAGCGGTGGAAGTGGATAGGACACACACTACGAAGAGCACCTAACTGCGTCACGAGGCATGTCCTCACATGGAACCCTCAAGGCAAAAGGAAAAGAGGAAGGTCAAGGAACACACTACGTCGAGAAATAGAGGAAGATATGAGAGGAATGAACAAACATTGGACAGAACTGGATAGGGAAGCCCAGGACAGAGTTGGTTGGAGAAAACTGGTTGACGGCCTATGCTCGATTGGGGGTAACAGGCGTAAGTAAGTAAGTATTAGTGTATCTAGCTAAATCCATCACATAAAAGACCATGAGTGTAAATAAAACTGATATTGATGAAAATGTTTGCTGGTTATTTTTATTGCCAACTGAAATGCACGAAGATTCTGTGCTGCGCTTATCTGATTTGACTTTATGCAAGTACAATCACGTTTATATGTTACATAATTAGTCAATAGATAGTTAACTTATTCAAAGCTCAACCATGTCAAATGATAATTTACAGTTAAAACGTTTCAGTGATACAAACTATTGGATACTTTTTCTGCTTACATTGTTTAATGTTGCTAGCGAGAGTTAGGAGTATGAATCAATAGTTGAATCATGGAGAATGGGAAACTATTCTTCAACAAAAGTATGCATTCTGTTGAGCCAAATATGATATTGACATTCATAGATATATCTTTATTCAAGTTGAAAATAATTTCTCGGTTATCAGCTGAGTTTGCATTGATTATTTTTAGAGAATTATTTCCTGTTTACAGAACGAATGGTGTTAGCCTTCTATAATTGTCAAGATTCTTTGTTTTATCTGTCATTTTAAGAACAGATTACATGTGTGAAGTAACTATTCTGTTACTTTACAAACACATTCAATCAAAATATGAAATATTTTATTTTACTCATTCAAGAAATATCCCTCAACTTTACTCAATATTGTGCTTACTTACGAAATAATTTACTCTTAGCAAAAAGAGATAAAAGGTTGTTGTTATATTAGTGAAATATATTTCGATTTAGCGGTTACCATATCAACTGGTCTTTTTATAGTACAAATTTTTGTAGAAACAAGTAATTTTCTATAATAACTTCAATATTGTACTTGTTAGATTGCTTCTATAAAACATAGTTCAAATAATTGCATCATCATAATTCACTGGTTGTATGTTAGTATTTATGGAACTTGTTTGTTTTACTGGGATCAAAATAATAGATTATCAAGATATATAGATGTATATATTTAATGAATTGTTTTATGAAGTGAAACTGACCAATAAGATATGATTTAAATACTTGATTTCAACTGGTTAGGTTTACTCATTCAGTTTATAACGTTTATATAAAGTGAATGCATACAATTAGTAGTACACATTTATCATTTGTTCTATATTTGTAAAGCAAAGAATCAGTGTTTCGGTCGAGATCAAAAGAAGAAACCAAATATGACTGGATCTACAAAACCGGATCTTGATCGTTTAGGCTATTTTCGAGAAATGTCTTATGTTACAATTGGCGATCCATACATTGATCTAGGGAAATTTATTTTTAAAGGAGATTCCTGCAAAGGTAGACAACTTTATGGGATAAGCGCTAAATCAAGATGTGGTTTAAACGATGGATATTTTGGGCCATACAATCGAGTGTTTATCGGTGAATCATATACAGATATGAAAAAAATCAAGCATGAGGAACGTTTGAAAGAAAAACTTAAAGAAGTTACTAAAGTTTTCCTTCCATCTTCTGGTTCTAAACAAATGAATGGATCCGGAAGTTATTGGGGTTCATTTTCCAAACCAATTCCATATTTCCGTAATCAATTCACTAAATCAACTAAACCATCTAATGGAAAGAATTTTTACACATCACCATCTAAAAAAGGCGCTGGATCTTGTTATCCGAATGTAACAATTGGAAAATTACCGGCATTTGTTTCAGAACCATATTTGGATCGTATAGATAAAACAAATGATATGAAAGATTATAAAAATGCAATAATTGGTCGTAGAAGTTTTATTCAATGTGGAAACATAGATTATTTTGGTCCGGATCCATATAAACAACCATATAGCATCATCAAAAAGCCTCTGAAACCTATAAAAACACAAACAAAACGTATCACTATTCCATTTCTACCATCTAATCCAGGTAAAGAACCAGGTGGTTACAAAGCTGGTACATTTAATCCATTTCCTAATTATATTTCTGAACCATATATTGATCCGTGTAGACGTATTAAAACACATCGTGAATCTAAAGTGTTTCTTCTTCATCATCTGGACCTAAATCTGCTCGATTTGATTCAATATTAACAAAAATGTAAACATTGCTATAAATGCCATCTAATTTTGACACTTTTAAATCTTTAACTGATTTATGAAATATATATTTTCATGGAAAAAACTATTGTCCTTCTGAATGTTTTCAATGTAAGTTACCAATAAGTTTACCTTTTGTTGTATTTGAAATTGTAACTGAAAAAGATATTGAGAAATTCAAAATTGTTCTATAATATTGAACAAAAGAATAGTTATGATATATGAGTCTTTATGATTGACATTTGAATGTATTGAAACTTGGTATAATTATGAACTGTAGTACCCTATCTGGTAGGCTAGGTACTGACAATCTGCTTCAAGCAAATATTATTATCTAGGCATTTTCATATCACATATTATGCGTTTATTATCATTCACCAGTTTGTTAAATAATCAATATATGGTAAACTGTTTAATATCGACCAAGTGGATTTTAGATTCGGATAAAGTTCTGAATTCAGCTACTATAAATGGCAATAATATACAAGTGGAAACTGTTATTACCATTAGGATTTTATTTCAAATTATAACATTTTTAGAATGAGTACTGAGCATTGCTGATTTACTTTGATTTTAAACATTTGAAATCATCAATCAACCAATGTTTAGAACACCATTAGAAACATTGAAGCACTGGAACGGGACTCATCAGTATTGCGCATCCACGACCCTGCACCTCGCAGGATTCGAACCCGGGTCCTTTGGTATTGGTGCGCGAACTCCTAACTATCGGAACACTGGGCCGGCGTTGAACAGTGTTATTTGCCTAACTCTGATTGATCTACGGATTTTGGCGCGACCTCACCCCTTTTCCTTTGGTAGTTACTGCCTACACCCGGCAGGGTTGAACTCCATTGGTCACGTCTTCTCAACTAGAACTCCGAGAATTTCCTGACGAATCTAGTCACTAGTGAGCACTGTCACGATATTTTCAGGCAGAGCTTTGGATGTTTGTGTTTTTACACATTTGAAATCATCAGTCAATCATTGTTAGACCACCATTAGAAACCTGGAAGCACTGGACGGTCGTCTCGTCCTGGTATGGGACTCACCGCAGTACGCATATTTCGCGGTCTTTGAGAGAGTTGAGATATTCAAAAGAATTAAAAAAATAAGAATCACTTGTTATATGATCTAATTGCAGTTACTATTGAATAAAACAGTTAAAATAGTAATATTTGATAATGATGATAGTTGAACTTTATTATTTTTTCATGAAAACAAACTTTATGCTTTGAATAGACAATTTTTTCAGGAACAATTAAACAAATTTGTAATTTTTATCAACTTCTGTCAGTTAGCTAAGGTATGAAATAAATCATTTCTTGTATTATTTAACATTCTTTCTCACGACATGATTTTTAATGATCTGTGATTGATTTAAATGAGTGTTTCTTTTTTAAAAGTAGTAATTGCTTTGTTACCAACTAATACTACTTATTATGATGTAAAGTTTTTCGAATCTAATCAGATAAAAATTATGCTGAACATAGAGTGATTATTTAGTGATTCGACAGTCAAACTGTAATGAATGAGTTAAACTGTGTAGTAGTGTAGTCTTTTGAGTTACTGACCAATCTGTATCCATAGGCGTTAGTGATCGTTATTCAGCAGAACTACATCAACGGTTCATGTATGAATAGAACGAATTAGGCTATGTGTCTGCCACCACTGTTATTACTACTGATAGCGCTACTGAGGCAAATCTAATGATGTCGATAGTTTAGTGCTTCATTTGTGTTTTATATTAATAGGCAGAATCGTTAAACTAGGATGAAAAAGTATCCACTGTTTTCTTTCTTTTGGTCTTTAATGAGTTTCAGCTCATTTCCAATTCTATAACGAATAATCCCATAGATTTCTGTATTCACACAAAGGAGCATATTTTTCAGTAGATTCGAAATAATTCATATATTGAAGATTTATAAATGAATTGAAAAACTTTTTCGCCTTGTTTTAGTACTATGGATCTAAAATAGAAACACACGCTCATTAAATTACTTTTGCCTGTATGTCAATCGTGAAAGAGTTTAGTGTGCTCACATTATTCACTTCCGAAACTCATGTTTAAAAAACTCATCAATCTTTCAAGAAGCATGGTATAAAAATCAGTCAAATAAAACTTCCACAATGTCATTCGTCGTAATAAATTCTTCAAATTTTCTATTAAGTCTATCTGTGTTCCTGTTGGGGATGTTAGATCCCCAGAACTCGCTTGATAAATGCCTTATTTTGGATTTCACATTTGCGAGCACGAGCTGATCAGTTGACCTTGAGATTTCATTTCCCACCAGGAAAATCCATGGCTGTGATTGGTTGCTGTGTATTTTAGTGTGCTATTTTCGTAACTGTCCCAAGGACGTTTCTATGGTGTATAAATAAATGAGAGTTGTGTGCTTGATTGTATTGTGATTGCTGGGTGTTTGTAGAATATACTTTCTACGCTTACAAAGCCTTCTGTTTACAGCTTAGGATTCAAGGAAGCCTATCTAGACGCTGGTAATTGTCTCGTTCGCATTGATCGACTAAGGTAAACTCATAATAGCTTCATGCGTGACAGTTCCTCAAGTAGCCTTTCTATTTTATTGTTTTTCGTCACACTCTGATCTTATTGAGACAATTATTAGAAACCAGTAATTATCGGATAGCTGTTTTATTTCACTGTCGAACGCGACACCAGTATGTACCTAGAAGAACGCCAAGAATCAACCTCAGGAAATTTATGTCTTTTATTGAGAATTTAAATTTGTTACGGCTGAGTTGTAATTCATTGGTTTGTATTTCTAACTTCATTCATTTTCAATGCCCTGAAAATATTTGTGTCTCTGTTTGTCAAATTCATTTCATCCTTATGGAAACCGAAAGAAAGAGAACAAACTTACTGATAATCCATTTATAGTAAAAACCGGTCATGTAATCGTACTTCTGGGTCCCATACTAGGTTTAAGGGACCATCTAGTGTTTTAAGGGTTAGGGTTCAACTAAAATCAGTTCATGATTTCAACTATGAGAATAATGCAGTTTCTACAGATGACTTTTGCTACTAAAAAGATCAAGCTTAATTCTTCCATTTTAAAACCTCTTTCTTGACCATGTACAAGAGACCGCTTTGAG
>OX103972.1:21246695-21381032 GCA_944470395.2 Schistosoma turkestanicum | reverse complement strand
CCCTAACATAAAGAAATATCAGTTTTTTATCTCAAACTGATAATAGCTTGAATACAGGAGTGCTTTTTAGCATTTTTGTGAGTGACGCGTGCTCTGAAATGTGGGTGATTTGCTGACGTAAGTATACATAAATATATATATTGTCGTGAAAATTCTCAGCAAAGCTTTAACCTAGATATAAAATAGCAATTTGACTGAGAGAGTTAATTCACAGGTTATTCGATGTAGCAGAATATCATATTTTAAGTCAGCTAATTAGAACCAAGACGTGTCTAACAGTGATGTAGCAGTTTGCAACTACCCAGGAGATAGCTGTGTGTGAGAAGAGCGTGCATAGTAACTTGATAAGGCAGAACTGGGAAAAAGAACCGAAGAGCTGGGTAGATGACTCAGAAAGCGCACAAAATGCACCTAAATTTAATGTGAATAGAAGTAAGCAACATCCATGGATCTCGTTAACTCTAGAACCAGTTCAATAACTGATATCCCATCTTGAGTAAGTTTATTCAACAACTTCATCATTTTTTCACTAGCCTTTGTAAACCAATTGGTTCCATTATGCCAAAAACTTTCACATTGCCGGGACGGATATCAGCAATTTAAATGTGGATAATAATGAGTAGGAAACTGTAAAGCTAACAAAATGAGGAAAATTTCAGAGCTACCTAAATAGTTAGATAAGCTTAATTAATTGGCGCTGAAGATTTTGCCAGCTGACAGATACTTTAGCAAAGAAGGCGAAACAGAGATAATATTCGAGATAAAATACGTTAGTTATCCAAGGAAATGACTCTTAAAGCAACCAGCAGTCTCGGGACATGCATCAACCACAAATTGTCCGAGAAGAGCATGATAATCTTTATGTGAGTACATATTTATCAATTATCTTCTGGAAGATATCCACTGAGGTGGCTGTGGTTACTTATGCTGGAAGAGCATTCTCAGCAAAAACGAGATGTATTGAATAGTTGTCAACAGACTAACTGCCTTCGCTTGACAAGTTTCCATTTCCAGTAGTATCGGATCACTGATTTTCGAAAGTGTGCAAGCCTATGGGGAAACACAAGGTACAGAAGTATCAGTACATTCACATCTTCAAGAATGCTAGATCGATCATCTGCATTATATCGGTTCGTAGCTAACTCTAATTTTTAAGTACATGTAGCTAACAAAGACAGTGACTTCAGTTCACTTTGCTGCATAACACATGAAGCAGTTAATAAGTCTTTAAATCGTTAGTTTTGTGATTCTTATATATCGATGAGAACCTCGTCAGGTTCACTATAGACACCGATTTGAATGTGCTATGTCACACAAACGCACCAGATCAATATGGGGTAGACAGTGCAACGTATCTCTTTGTGTCAACTTGCAAGCATTGTTCACTCACTCCTCGTCATTTTTAACCACCATGCTAATATCCCTTAGGTCCTCTTCATCCCCGGATTTCTGATTTAACTCGGCTTTGGGTACCCTCAATCTAAAACAAATCATAGAATGTAGGAGTGGAGTGGTTTTTCTGACCAGCGCTCATGACGGTTTAGTGGCGATAGAGTTGAGATTGACTATGATCATCAATAAATACTAAATACAAACCTGCCACAGAGAAAATAAATAGATCCAAGGTAAAGAATGTATTTGCTGGTAATTTTCTGGCGTCAAAAAAACACCGAAATTAAACCACGAAAGTGGGTGAAAGTACAGAGCGAAGAATGGCAGCGCGTAAAATTTTTCACAAACAAAAAGCACAGTAAAACAAACACTGGTAGAACTTGTTATAATAATGAATGTTTCTATTAAACCAGTCGCGTTCTCTTCATAAAAGTGCATCCACTACAACGGTGGGGCGATAACCGCAACCCGTCAACCTCTGTGGGACAGAATATTTTGTTTGACTACGGCTCCTTATGATGATAAAGCAGGATATAACTAGTCAATAATAATTAAGTTACCTTTCCTAGTCTAACACGTCTTCGACTCATGTTTGTAACCTAGAGCTGGTTTCATTTCAAAAAATCCTATTACAAGCAGGTTTGCACAATTATGTTGAAAAACAGCTCAATTGAGTCCTCCAGAGCTACAAGGTAAAAATAACAATGAGTGAAATATCACTAAAGCATCAGATCACTGTGCCTTCATTATTACATTCTCTAAATCAACGTAACTTCCAACAACTTACTTGTTTTTAATCCCCTCTATTCACAAGATTAATTGCCTATTCGTTATCTTACTGGTGACTGGTCTTGATAGTCCTACATAAGTCTAGGTGTACATTTAGTGTTCAAATTTCGGAAAAAGAAAGATCTGAGTAATCATACGGTTTATCTATCCCAAAAGTATCTACTGAGTCATGACTAAGCTTTAAACAATAATTTTTTTCTGCTCCTCGCCCCTTTCTCCTTCTTTCTCTTTCCAGCACCTCATTTTACTCCTTGAATACTAACCGTTGTATTGCCGAAACTCAACGAGAAGATCATAGCACATTTACCTCCTCACTTCTTGTAATACGCAAATTTGGATTTACCTCGCACTGATTCTCAACCAGCAGTGAGCGCGAGAGACATAACTTATTCCAACTATTGTTCTGTACATTGAAGAACATGAAACATTATATACAATTTTATGCAAAAATGTTAGTCCGCTATAAAAAACCAGTGTATCTGGTTAATCATTTATCTAACTGAATAAAATTTTACAGCAAATATGTTCGCGATTTTAACGCTTTCATCTTGACTGTAAATTGACCTGCCCCTTGTCACATGTTCTGATTCGAGAATAAATCATCCTTATTCTTCTTATTATTAAAGCATTGTCAAAGTTTCAATAACCATAGTTTTCAGTTATATCCCGTTTCTGTGTTGGTACTGATAGTGTTATGAATATTTAGGGTTGGAAAATGCTTTTGTCTGCAACGCATTTCAGATGGACAATGACTTAAACCAAGTCAAACTAGGAGTAAGGAATGAAGATCTGAGTGATATTAGCATGGTGGTTAAAAATGACGAGAAGTGAGTGAACAATGCTTGCAAGTTGATACAAAGAGATACGTTGCACTGCCAACCTCATATTGATCTGGTGCGTATGTGTGACATAGCACGTTCAGCTTGATGTCTATAGTGAATCTGGTGAGGTCAGCATCAATATCGAAGGATTATGGAACTATTCATTTTGAGGATTTATTTACCACTGTGGTAGGGTAGCAAAGAAGATCCTTCAGAAGATGATTAAGAGTGTTAATAATGCTTTCACCCATAGGAAATTTTTTTCTTAACCCCGTTGATTTTAGAGACTAGTGACAAAGAAATTGAACAATTTTTCAGATCGCAAAATTTTACATTTTGTTTAATAAAGTGACATTTGAAAAGTAGCCACATCCACAATTACTGTGTACTGTCCATAATTATAATCTAAGAGTAGAATTTTTCATGTACTGTTTTTATCTACCAGCGTAGAAATTCACTAAGTTCTGTTTTGTTTTATGGATATAACACTGTTTTATGAACTTTAAATTACTTTTAACTGCTCTAGTTATTTGCTTTCATCACGATGATAGGTTATTTCACTTCGCATTATTAATATTAAGTATACACACCCAGTGAGTTGACTTTACTAATGCTGCTCTTTCGAACAAAAATTCTTAGCTTATTGTTAACTAATAATTTTGATAGTCTCTATACATATTTGTTTCGGGCATGGTCTATCCAACTATCTACGAGTACGTTTCCCCTTAAACAGAAAGGCAGGAAGCTCTTACTTCTGAACCCCAGAGTTCTTACTAGGGAGTTCTAAATGAAAAATATTCACTGATCTTAAGATATATATTTATTTAGATATGCCTTAAAGCAGTCCCTATCAGTCTAATTCTACTGAGTATTATGCTATGTATTATTGAAGCAATCAAAAGAGTTTCAAACATCAAAGAATTATCGGTTCACCTCCTACTTTAAAACGGATGATGGTTTTAATTATATTTTAAATCTAGCAGACTGGTGCTTCAAGAAAATCCCGTTCTTTAAATGTACCGCTTGAATGATAAATCTTTGTAAATGATAGAAAGTTAGGTTTGCCAGGGATCACATAACGTATAAAAATGTTGGAACCAGAGTCACTGCACATAGCTGGGACAATTATCTTATCGACTCACTCTAATGACAAGAAATGTGCTGGGTTCTAGTCATTTTGTTAACGATGTACCAAGATGAGTATTCTATTAACTGTCCCATGAATAATAATAATGTAGTTCAGACGTGGCAGGTACACGTCATGTTTACAAGTATTACCAATAATTTACAACATAGGTTATTTGACATGATATTGCCGCAGTAGCTTAGTGAATTCGTATTGAAAATCGTAACAAGAAAATGGCCTTAGTAGTTGAATGAAAGGCTGATGAGAAATTTATAATTTTGAAAAATTAGGCTTCCTATGTGCCAAAAAACTTTGCTTACTGATCGCTTTTTCTGACTGTCTTCATCGATTACAAACTGCAAAGTCTGTGTTAGAGTATCCGAAGTTGCAGGTATTAAGATAGCCTGGTAGAATGGTAAAAGAACTATAAGGGTGAAAACATGAGTCTTAGAGGGGCTATGGGTGAACAGCCTAAATATCACTCTGTGGTTGACTAGTTACCATTCAATCAACAAAACGTTCTATTCCATGAACATAGGTAGATGGAAGTCACTACTCTCATCATCAGTGTTTGCTGGTCAGTTACTCTAATATTCTGTTAAACGGGAAGGGTTTTTTTTCTTCAGTATTTTTCCACAGTTTCTGTATGTTCACTTTTGTAGTCGCATTTGCATATTCTTCAACTTTCTTCTAATTTCGTTAAGATCTGCCTAATTTTTTTGATTTTGTTATTTTAATGAGCAGCGCAGTACATGTTTTTTTCGACTGCACTTAAAACCACAACGTTAGCCTGACGAGTTGGAATGTCCTCACACGTAAGAACCACGGCTCTCTCTTTGGAATTAAGGAAACCAACCGAACGCAAACTATGCAGAAAAGATTGATTATTATATACTACGTTGGTAATCTACAGTTCATCAGACCAGGAACAAATATGCTGTTTCCCACCTGAGTGGTACGGACAGAGTAAAGAAAACAATGTTACTTAGTTGCACATATTTGTTTTTTACGTCAAAAGAATCTTCTAATTTATAACAGTGCAGTGTATTCAGTGATATTACCGTCTGACAGCTTTAAGGATGACTGATAGCTGAATGAAATCAGCTGTCGACTGAGAGAGTGTGATTCTCTAAATTGACTATAGTTTTGCTTCACACTGACAAAGCAACTGAAATGTTTTCAATAATGATAATAATAATAATAATAGTTTGCTCTCAAACAACAATATTCTGAGTGAGACACGCCAGTTTGCAGGGCAATTTGGAATGTTACAAATACTGCAGGATTTAGTGCAGTAAATTACTCCGGTTGATAAATCCAAATAGGAATAAACGTGTATTACACTGTTAGTTGCCATTCGTCTTTTTTAAATGCTTATTAATAGAATGACAATATCGAAACAAACCTCTCAGGATATGCATAAACCAGAAAAAAGATACCAATCAATCACTTCGAATGTTCACTATACTACTAATACCAATAAACTAGCAGTACATATAAGATTCTAAAAACATATATTAACATACATAAGTTGTTTGCCAATTTCGAATCAAGTGACGAAATCTTGTGGCGCTTTATACACTATATTTGAAAGGCGCACAAATTAAAACAGCCCATGTTAAGCTTGAATTTTAACAAGACGTAATGAAGAGACAAGATTTGAAATAGGCTGAACGAAATTATACTGCTTTGGCGTAATAGATTCAAACGTGACATGAAAAATTTAATTGTACACTAGTTGCATTCTTTATTCACCACACACCATTTCTTTTAGCTATGATCAATTTTCAGGACCTACAAGTACGTTTTGAAATGGTCGAACTTAATTAAACACATTTTTTTTCATTGGGACCTCAGATGATCTGAAACTTCTTAGGGACGAGTATTCCAAACAACTTTATTGAGTGTAAGAGTAGAATGGGTAAATTTTGGGTTCGATTGCTGAGAGGATAATTACCGCTGGTCACAGTAGTATTACATTAGGAATGAGGTACTGTGCTAGAGCCAGAATTCGAACTGCTTCAGTCAATATCTGCATTTGATAGCCTCACAGTGACACTTCTAGGTACAATAATTCAAAAACGATAATGGTCAATATGTTTCTTATAATGACATAAACGGTGTTACAAATGAAACAGAAGAGGTGTAATGACCAAATTACCTATATTTGATATGAACATATAGTTAACAAAACAAGGTTTATTCTGTTAGGCCAAACTGCGTTCTTCTCTATAGCTAACAAAGCGTTTTTGAGTTACTTACTTACTTACGCCTGTTACCCCCAATGGAGCATAGGCCGCCCACCAGTTTTCTCCAACCAACTCTGTCCTGGGCTTCCCTCTCCGATTCTGTCAAATGTTTGTTCATTCTTCTCATATCTTTCTCTATTTCTCGGCGTAGTGTGTTCCTTGGCCTTCCTCTTTTCCTTTTGCATTGAGGGTTCCGTATAAGGGCTTGTCTCGTGACGCAGTTCGGTGTTTTTTGTAGTGTGTGTCCTATCCACTTCCAACGCTTATTCCTGATTTTCTCCTCCACTGGAATCTGGTTTGTTCTCTCCCAAAGTAAGTTGTTGCTGATGGTGTCTGGCCAACGAATCCGAAGTATTTTGCGTAGACAACTGTTAATAAACACTTGAATCTTCTGGATGATGCCTTTCGTAGTTCTCCAAGTTTCCGCTCCATATAGTAGGACTGTCTTGACATTTGTATTGAAAATGCTGATTTTGGTTTTGGTTGAAAGTTGTTTGGAGTTCCAAATATTTTTCAACTGTAGAAATGCAGCCCTCGCTTTGCCAATCCGCGCCCTCTCATCTGCATCCGATCCACCTTGATTGTCAATGATGCTGCCCAGATATGTAAAGGTGTTTACGTCCTCGAAAGCATCTCCATCAAAAGTGATTTGGTTGGTGCATGTTGTGTTGCATCGGAGAATTTTGCTTTTTCCTTTATGTATGTTGAGACCTACTGCTGCTGAGGCTGCTGCTACACTGGTCATATTCTCTTGCATTCGTTGTTGCGTGTGAGATAGAAGAGCCAGGTCATCTGCGAAGTCCAGATCGTCCAGCTGCGTCCTAACTGTCCAGTTGATACCGTGCTTCCCTCCAGATGTTGACGTTTTCATAATCCAGTCGATGACCAGGAGAAAGAGAAAGGGTGAGAGTAAGCAACCTTGCCTGACACCGGTCTTCACCTCGAAAGAGTCTGTTAGCTGTCCTTCATGTACGATTTCGCGGTTGAATTCATCATAAGAATTCTGTATGATCTTAACTTGCTTTCATATGTACTTGGAAATCGACAAGTGTTACCAAAAATATGGGACCTAATATCTACCATCAGTGATTTGATCAACCGTTTCCAGAGGGTAGCCAAAGGTCAATATTCAGTGAAGGAACCATACCGTAATCTTGAGTTTAGTTAGACACCACCTAATTTTCATGGGCTCGGTAACAAACAACAGAAATGAAAATGACAAGGGTAAACTTTAATCAGAATAAAATACTCATGGCTGAGAAACATAAAACAGGGTCACAGAATTCCTACGTAAAAGTTAAATACGAAGCATGGTCAAAGAGTAAAGAATCGACCACACAGTCCAGTAAAATACCCGAGTTTTCAGAGTAGTCTTTCCGCTTTAAGAGGTACTGTATGGAGAAATGTAAGTACGAACAAAACTAGTGGTACCTTAACGGTACTTCTTTCTTCAAACTAATACAAACAGATGATGAAACCCAATCATCATAACAGCAGAAAATTTGCCTATCAGTCAAGGATAAAGAGTAGGTCATTTCAGCTTGCTCCAAGAATAAGGAATCAATAAACTTATAAGAAGTACTATTAATTACCAGTTATAAATAGCAAACGTTCATAAAGTAAAAGGAACGTACTTTTAAATTAACCTCATCGAACAGAGGCAATCAGTTCACAAAGTATCGATCAAACAAGATCAGTCTAATATGACGAAAGCCATAAAACAGTGTTAAGTAAAATAAAGACAAGACAGTTTATAAAAGACTCAGCAACATCAAGGAACTAATTACAATTCAGAATTGATAAATAATGTAGTGATTATAATAATAGTCAAGCCCAAAAGTAAGGCCTTACTTGGCAAGTATCATGTTTGGAAGAACTGATGAGAGGATTACACTGTAAACTGGCTATAATCGGGCTTCCGAATGCCAAAGTTAACTGCCGCTGACCTCACAGGCTTCGATTAAAAACAACTTAACGTCCAGTGTCCAGTCTTCCGATATTGTTATACGTTCTGAATGACAAACCACTTTGTCTAGGATGTAGTGCTGTTTCACTAGTCCTATACATTGCAATATCCAAAAGATTTGTGATAAGTATGTTAAAGCCAACAAGATTTTAACATCTGCAACCTAGAAGTTATGACCATATAAATATTTCATGATTAGGTTGCAAAAATACTCTTAATATCAATGAAAACCTTATTATATTGATCTCCAATACATTTGCACTTATAATGTAACCTTTTAAGTGTACTGAGTTTTGAGGCCAAAGAACACATTACACCGAGAAATGGAGACAGACATCAGAAGAATGAACAAAAATTGGACAGAACTAGAAAGAGAGGCCAAGGACAGAGTAGGTTGCAGAATACTGGTCGGTGGCCTATGTTCCATCGGGGATAACAGGTGTAAGTAATTAAGAGTTTTCACAGTCACTTTTAGTTTGACTAGCAACTTTTATACAATTCAGCTGACTTGATTGCTTCCATAAATACAAACAAATACCAACTTGTTCAGTTCTCTTTGTTACTTTTAAGGGAAAATATGGTCATTATTTCGTCTATTGTTACAATTAATAACACAATCTAAAAACTTCAAGTCCAACGTTTTTCATTGCAACCGTATCACAGAGAGAAAACAGTTATTCAAAATTCGACAAGTTTATATATGTATATATATATTAGTTGTGTTTGTGTGTCTGTGCATGAAACAGTCATTTTAATAGTGTCATTGACCAAAATCAAGCCTGTAAATTATAACCATGTGCATAAATTAGTTTACATATATGACAATAAAATTATATATATTCATATATATAGTATTAAAACGAAATATATCATGATGAGAGTTACGAGGAGATTTGGGTCAATTTGGAATAGTGTTTTTATCATTATCGTAGTATGTAAGTAATCTCGTCTGTAAACTATAACCTATTATTAATATTGTTACTATGATGTATATTTCTGAAACTGGTATTTGTGAGCATGTTTTATTATTCTGCTATAAATTTGAGACACTGTCTTTAACTGTGTTAAAAATGAATCTATTAAAAAGTTACTAAGTCTATATTCATCGACCCTTTCAGCCTTGTAAACGATAAAGAATTCGAATAACGTGAAGAATCATTGTTAAAAACTGTGTTTTCCTTTTTAGAACTTCATTATTCATTACCGCATTCTACACTAATATCGTACTTAATAACACTTGAGATAATTAGTTATTGTAATTTCCGCATGCAGAAGCATGATTGTTTATATAAACATGACGGGTTTATGATTTATCTGTTGTCTATGAAATTAAGTAACATTATTGTTTCATTGAAATAATAGTCAAGCTAGTCCTATCATGATCAGCTGTCTGAACGATACATTTCCACCATAATGACATGTTTATTTCAGCGAAAGTTCAGCAACATTTATCAGAAAAATTATCGTCAATGTATCTTAGAGTAGGTAGTAACCTTACAGATCTTGATTTGGTTTATGTATACATTTATTCAGCTTACAGCCTAGGGTGGTTATGGATTATGTGACTAAAACTTTTCTTAAAATATTCAATCAATATTTACAGACTTATCAAAATCAGATCTCGGATATGAAGAATGAACGTAGATATTAGTCTGACCTAGAGTTTCCCACTTTCTTCTATAATACTGATATCACTGTATTTGGATACTGGATGTTGAAAGCTTTTAACAAGTCCTATAATTCTAGAAAAAAATCAGAACAACACGTATAAGCGAACAATATTGTTTTCGATTAGATCGTCATCAGGCTTTACTCTAATATACATGAATATTTATATGAAAATGTTAAACCAATCAAGGCAATTTGAGTGATAATCACAATGAAATGAAAAAGGCAAAAGTACAAGTGGATAGTAGGAAGATAGGTGAACAGATAGTAGTAGGAAAATTCGGGTGACTTATCGTATACCTCCATCATTTCCCAACGGAGTTCGATCCCGTCTCCTACACATTGCAGAAGCCATAGGAATACGTACATTCAACCCTAATTTGTGTGTTCAGAAGAAATTCGTGTCACCCCTATCTCTACCGAAGCCGGATATGACGTAACTAACGATTGACATTATATTTTTTATTTTATTTTTACACATTTGCTTATTACGTAATGTTTTGGATGTTTTTTGATGATTATTTGAATTCTATTCATCCACCTTTGACCTACTTTAGTTATCATATTTTATAAATTTTCCTACTACTATCGGTTCACCTATCTTCCTACTACCCAATTGTACTTTTGCCTTTTTCATTTCATTGTGATTATCACTCAAATTGCCTTGACTGGTTTAACATTTTCATATAAATATTCATGTATATTAGAGTAAAGCCTGATGACGATCTAATCGAAAACAATATTGTTCGCTTATACGTGTTGTTCTAATTTTCACAATGGGAATCTTTAATATTATTAAGGATATTTAGAAGGTAGAGTAATCTAAAACACAATATACAAATTACTCAGACTAACTTAATACAAAACCTGGCTAAGAGGTTAGATAATAAAACCAAGATTATTATAAAACTTCAGGAAATGTATAATTAAACTGAGATAAGAAAGGCAATCTTTTAAAACGGTAATGCGTAAATTCATTAAAGTTTTGATAGTAATAAGTGGATTTTAAAGAAGTTATTCGTTTTGTCAAGTAGGTATTTAGTGATTAGTATACATTATGGTCAGTAATACATGCATCAAGGTTTCATATATATTGAGCTTAGTTTTGCAGAATTCTTTAGTTATTTCATTTTAATTCGATATATTTTGCAAAAAGGAATGAATATAATTACAATCAAAGCATTTAGAAGAGAAAAAACATTCGTAGAATAACGTATTGTACAGTGAAAATAATTTATGATTTAATCTCATCACTACTTACTTACTTACGCCTGTTACCCCCGATAGAGCATAGGCCGCCAACCAGTTTTCTCCAACTAACTCTGTCCCGGGCTTCCTTCTTCAGTTCTGTCCAATGTTTGTTCATTCCGCTCATATATTCCTCTATTTCTCGACGTAGTGTGTTCCTTGGCCTTCCTCTTTTCCTTTTGCCCTGAGGGTTCCAAGTGAGGGCTTGTCTCGGGACTCAGTTTGGCGCTTTACGTAGTGTGTGTCCTATCCGCTCCCACCACTTCTTCCTGATTTCCTCCTCCATTGGAATCTGGTTTGTTTTCTCCCACAGTACGTTGTTGCTGATGGAGTCTGGCCAACGAATCTGAAGTATTTTGCGTAGACAACTGTTAATAAACACTTGTATCTTCTGGATGATGCCTTTCGTAGTTCTCCAAGTTTCCGCTCCATACAGTAGAACTGTCTTGACATTTGTATTGAAAATGCTGATTTTGGTTATGTTCGATAGTTGTTTGGAGTTCCAAATATTTTTCAACTGTAGAAATGCAACCATTACTTTGCCAACCCGTGCCCTCTCATCTGCATCGGATCCACCTCGATTGTCGATGATATAGTATCACCCTGGCATTTACACATAATTAGGTTCAATAATTTGTTTCAACTACATTAGACCTAGGATCGGTGGCAGTGTATTATTGTCATGAGTAGAATAATGATTTTACTCTTTGAATTCTAAAACAAATTGAGGGAAAAATCATAGGATAATGAGCTAGTTTGTAATGTTATAAAGTTATGAGTAACTATTGATTTTTCGCTAGTTATCAGAGGATCATAGTTCATTAGAAAATGGTAAATGGTCACTAACACAATTCATTGTATCACTATCAGTATATTGAAAATTTTGAAGTGTATCAGAAAACTGCAAGAAAATCAATCGATCAGTACTATACTTTACACCGTTTATTGATTTTACCGATTCACAAAAGGTCAGTATTTGGTTATTTTTCGAAAATAGATCTGCAGTTAATAATTTTAATTACCTAAGAGCATATTATATCGGTCGGTTTATGTGACATTCTATTATTTAAAAAGGTGATATGTTATGATCTTTAGAAAATGATCTACAATGTCATTCATAGCATTTATCATTTATATGATAAAATGAAATGGTATAATTTAAAGTCACTAGTTTATAACTTTAAAACATGTTATATAACAAACAATATGTAAATATAAACCACTTGAATTAATAATTTAAGTGATGATTTTAAATTTCATTGATTTCATCTGAATAGTAATGGATACTGACTGATTCAGTAAAACATAGATACCACCCCAATCATACTTTTCTATAGATAGCCATATTTTTAAACAAATGGTCAATAGCACTTCAAATAAATAACGAGTTAGATTGACAAAAACGATCCGTATGTTTCTGGCAGATGAATAAATGATTTTATAAAGCATAAAGACTACAAATATCTGACCCTGGCATATTTTTCAAATTTTCTACTCATTTCATGTCATACCATTTCTTTCGGCTGGTATAATCTAATATTTGACTCAGTAACATCATTTTGTGTAAAGGATTAAAACAATATAAGAGTAATCATTTGATAACTGATGTGATATTTTAAGGTCCATTACGAAGGGTAGGCCTAGTTCTTTATTCTGTTATTGATTGGTTTGAATATCAAGTCAGAAAAGCGACAAAGTGTACTGTTATTTGGTGTTTAAGTCAGTTAATATTCTAAATGGAAAGGTTATATGATATATATATATATATATATATATATATATATATATATATATATATAAATCTGATATTTTTCAAAATCTATCATCACTTTGTTTCTTTAAGTCAATCAGATGTAATATCACGTAATCACTATCCTTCAACATAGATAAAATAACGCAGGATAAGCAAATGCCTGAAAAAAATCGGCTTGTTTAGTTAACTTGATTCGTTGTAAAAATTTGCATACAAACGCAATACGATTGCTAATGGTAATGTCTAATCCAAGAACAGTAAGATTGTATATCATATGATTAGATTAAGTAGAGGAATATGTATATATATATAAATATTTAAATTATACCAGAACTGATATATATTTATTTACCACAACATTTAAATAAAGTGATAGTATAATAATCATTCTAGTTATCATATAGCACAGAGTACAATAACATTGTTCACATTCATTGAAAAATACAAGTGATAAACATGATAGACGTGATTTTAAATGTTATCAGTTCAAATTGTTCATCATTAAGGTCTAGACAACATAACATTACTGACTGTGCAATAATTGGTTCGTTTTTGACATCACTTGTTTTCTTTATATTATAATGCAGACAAGGTGATTCTAATTTACACTTGACTAGCCAAATAACATCGTATGAATTAATCGTCACATAAAGATAAGTTGAAATTAATGTCAAGCTTCTGATACAATAATCTAATTTATACGCTTTACAATGATGTATCACAGTATTCATCAAATAAACTAGTCAGGAACGATCCGACTTACAATTGACCTGACAAGCAGAAGAAACCTGATATTTCAACCAGTGACAATTAATTTGTCCTTCTATATAATAGTTTTCAAGCACAGTGCTCTGTTTGTGATTGTAAAGATGCTTTTCAATGTCTAACAGTAATATTTTCAGTATATTAAACATTCTTCTCAAAATACTGAAAGTACTAATTCGATGAATAGTTACTTTTTGTCATTTGTTTTGTCTAAGATACAACTAAAACGGTAAATTTAAGTGTGAATCAGTTTATTTGTAGTAAATAATATATTATTATGATTATTATTTTGACATCATATTGTGTTACGTTAATAACGTTTATTTCAAAAAGCACTTATAATCGTATTTTATTGTCCAAATGAAATATGAGATCACACACTTTTACAGTATATAAATATTGAAAATCTAAACCTGCTTAGATAACTTGACTATCTTATTAGTATATCAAACAGAAAAAAACAAACTATTGAATTGTAATACAATTTAATGTAAATTAAGTTTATACTTTCAATTTGGTTAATTTGATATTCGATCACTGAACAGATTTTATAATTATGCAGAGTGAATATCTCGCTCGAAGAGTCATTTGAAAGTAAATGCTACTCCGTTCAATTTGTATAGTGTTTCACACAAATATTCAGATTTTATCAGATGTTAACCAAAAATTATTCATTAACATGTGTAAATTATCTCGCTTTCATAAGATTGAATTATTCATATGATTTTAAATTGTAAAGTTAATTTACATTAAACAGTTTTACAACAGAACGATTTCCTTTCATTTAACGTACATTAAAACAACTGTTAAATTATGTAGACTAGTTTGAGCTGGAAAAATTTATGAAGCAATGTATATAATTGTCATGTTTTAGTTCACCTACATTGTTGTTCAGAAAATATATCTATGGTTGCATTTTTATGAAAGAATTATCGATCTGCAACAATATGGTGGTATCTGTTGTATCTTGAGACCACTGACCATTATAATATGCTAAAGTTGCAAACCAAAATGTTAATTCTAACTTGCCTTTTCTGCACCTACCATTTCTTCCATGACCTGGTGCCCCCGACTTGACCAATTATTTGTCTGTCCAGCACCTTGGACCTTGAGTTGATAGACCCAAGTTTCCATGATTCCTCTGTCCGCAAACTTCTTTCTGTACCCTGCCTTAAATCGAAATTATCAACAGTCAGCCCAAAACTTTTATCAATAATTCAAGTGGATAAACACATGTAATAAAATAATAATCTATTTACGGTAGCTAAATAGATAGAACTTGGAATTAATTTAAACTACTTCGTCTTATTTAAGCCTGTTACCTCAAATAGAGTATAGACCACCAACAAACATTCTCCAACCGACTCTGTCCTGCGCCTTCCTTTCCATTTATACTCAAATACTTTCCATTAATTTCATCTCTGTCTCCGATTGTTAGCGCAGTGTGTTTTCTTTGGTCTTTAGGGTTCCAAATTAAGGAAGACATGCCTCGTGATGGAGTCCTATGCGCCTTCAGCGCTTTTTCCTAACTTCTGCTTCAGCTAGAATCTGGTTTGCTTGTTCCCACAGTAGGTTATTCCTGAAAATTGTTTCTTCAAAGACTGATTAAATGAATATGCAGTAAACTTTTGAAGAAAAACAGATATCATACATGAGTTGAAACACCTACTCAATAGCTTTTAAAAAAAAATAAAATTTCATAATTTGGAAACAAATAAAGTGAATAACAATCAGTTGACTTGATTACTAGTCTGAATAGAGAAAAATGCACATCAACTTTGGATTGATTTATTCAATGGATTTATTAAATTAACTTCACATGACTGAACATGAGAATAAAACGTTTTGAAAATTTGAAGTAGGTTGGATGGAGCTTAGAAGACTCTTTTTTTCAATCTAACTTTGTATCGATCTATATTTTGCTGAGTGCAGTGAAACGAGAATTTTCTATTTCATTGGCCAGTTTATATACTCTTAATTTTAAACAGGGATTTCAGCCTCACTAGTCCTCACATATGATTGTTTTACTATTCGACAGCTTTTAAAACTATTATGATGACACCTCAAAGGAACTGAGTCAGCTCAAGTGATTTTCAAATTTATTCACTTATTAACAAAACCCAATCATATTCAAAACTATTGGTAATAACCGTTAATCTCTCTCTCAACAACTTTGAGCTCCATCAAACAAGATTGAGTGTTAGGACTTGCGGAGCTCATTTTGAAATCAATAACTAGTAGTTAAGTATAAGGTCAATGGTCGAATACTCCTTTGCTATCAATGACTCTCTAACAGAGGAGTCCCGTACCAGGACGAAACGGCCGTCCAGTGCTGTCAGGTTTCTAATGGTGGTCTAACACTGATCGATTCATGGTTTCAAAAATGTGTAACAGATATCATTGCAAAACGGTAAGGAATATTTGATTGAACAACAATCATCAACTATAAGTTTTTTTTTACACAAATCTCTTATTCTTTTTTAAATGATGATAAGTATTTCAGGAGTATAAGAATAATTTCTTTTTTCTTTTTTTTTTCCAGTTATATGTACATCAAGTGAATTTTGGCGAGAAAACAATTTACCATGTAAAAATCTTGGAACATTTTGTCGTAAATTACCATTTAGTCAAAGATGTTGTGATACAACAGTATGTGATTTGAAAGCACCATTTTCTGGTACATGTGTACGATGTTTGAATAAGGGTAGATTTTGTTTACGAAGTCGTGAATGCTGCAATAATTATTGCTTTTTCTTTCAATGTCGTTAATTGTAATTTAATAAAAATCATTTGTATAATTTATTCAACCAATCAAGCTAATCATGTAATAAATATACACATATATACATATACACTTCATTATTGTTCGTTCTACTTATTTAATATATTACTTATATGCAGATAAATAAATATAAATGCATAACATTCCTATCTATACTTTTTTTTTAAACCAATCAAGTACTTGTATACTATGAAATCACCAGACGTATTTTAATCCAAAGGTCTTGATAACCCATGACATAAAAACAAACCTACTTCTCTATATTAATTAATTAATTAATTAATTAATTAAATAATTACTTAATTAACAAAGGGAAGTTTTTTGTTTTGTTTTAATTGAACAAAAATTGAAGTTACATTACTTAATAAAAACACATGTCAATAAAAATGTAAACTAATATGTTATAACACACTGAATAAACTGAAACAAATCATAAGTGAAGTGTACCAAGTTCATATATAAGTTTTTATATATATCAAATTATTTCATACAATTTAAATATGTGGGCGGTTAAACTTAATTAATGTTTAGCTCAATGTTAATTCTTCATTGATTAATATCGGGTGCGGGGGCTATACAACTGATAAACAAAATGACCAATAGATAATCAAAATATACTATTAACTAAGTGGATTTACATTACATAGTTAAAAGTGAGAAAAACATTAAGTAACTTGATAAATTTTGTAAAGAAATATAATGTATAAACAATTTGGATATCAGTAGTAAAGACTGCTACTGTAAGATACTACTATCTGATAAATTCATTGGAATGGGTACATTAGAAATTGATTAAAAAGACATACAGGTTTGTTTAACTGAAAATCTGAAACTAAAATTCGAACGATTTAGAGCTTCATTGTTTTTGAAAGATTCCTTAGAGCATAGACAATACGAGATGACAATTACTTGATGCCTAATCTGTTCCAAATAAACAAACTTATTTCGAACTAACTGAAATCTTTGCTGTATACATCGTATAGCCACCAACTGGAGATTGTTTATGATCAAGAATAAATAGATTTATAGTATAATTGTCAGCCTTTTGTTTGCATCATTCATAAACAAACAGCAGTTCATGGAACCAGGTCATGGACAATGTGATTCCTTCAGTAAATACCAGACTACTTAATAGTACATTTAATAAGTAGTACTTATAAAGTTAAATGTATGCAGCTAACACAGAAATCAAAAATAATATTCAGAATTTCATTTTACCATTACGTGACATATTCAAGCTGCAAAATCTTCAAAACTTTTAATATTTCATTATGAAAATATTTAAGTTTGGCGGTTATTTCAGTTAACAAACGTAAATAGCAAACAAAATAGAAGAAAGTATTTATAAGGTATTCAGCAAAATATAAATCGTAAATTTTTAATAAATTTCTAAATTGATTATCAGTAATCAACGATAAATACCAGAAATGGTAATGATTCTTATTAATTAATAATAAATAACTTTCAAAAATGTCTTTCAGATATATAAATTCTTAATTACTTTTGTTCACATTCGAGTAGAGATCAATTTACTACAGGTAATTATACAGACTATTATAAGTTGGCTACCTCATTCGCAATACATAGACATAACAGAGGTATAAGTATTTTTAATCACTGAAAAATTCTTATCATAGTAAAACACAGATATATGAATGAAGAATATTCTTCTCAATAAATTCTCTTCAGGTTCTACAATTACATATCAGAATTAATAATCTAAAGGGCGGTCAGGTTTAAAGTAAAATACATTGTTTGCAATTATAGCATGTTAATTTAGAATGGTTTGTAATATAAATAAATCGTTAATGTTATCATGACTAATATGAAGTGTGTTCACTTGAATAAGTTTATACGTTTATACTAAAACTGTGAACTTAATTATGGGAATAAATATAATTTACATGGTATGAAAGAGACAATAAAGTTATTACATATTAAGAATCATGTTATATGTGGAATAATATAAATTAGGTACAAATTATTAAATAGGAGGTAGATAATGAATAAATTTCTCGAAAATGTTTGCAAGCGTTTTAGTAATAATGATCACATCTATATTCATTCTAGTCATTGATTTGACAATTTCATTTGACGAATAAACATTATTCAAATGAACACATCATATTAGTCATGATAACATTAACGATTTATTTATATTACAAATCATTCTAAATTAACATGCTATAATTGAAAACAATTTGTATTACCTTAAACCTGACCGCCCTTTAGACTATTAATTTTGATATGTAATTGCAGAAACTAAAGAGAATTTGTTGGTAAGACTATTCTTTGTTCATGTATGTGTTATACGTA
This sequence comes from Schistosoma turkestanicum, assembly GCA_944470395.2. Taxonomy (NCBI): domain Eukaryota; kingdom Metazoa; phylum Platyhelminthes; class Trematoda; order Strigeidida; family Schistosomatidae; genus Schistosoma; species Schistosoma turkestanicum. The sequence goes on along the minus strand of OX103972.1, from coordinate 21,362,157 downwards.
ATCGCCAGTAAGAGTAGGTTATACTAATGACCTTGAGCTGTCTATCAGTCAATCAGGAAACGCTGCCTACAACAATCAACAACAAAAACAATAAAAATATTAGTGGAGCAAGAGGTTTGATCGAAATAATCAACCTTCGCATGTTGAATTATTTCCTTATTGTGGAAGGGAAAGCTAGTTTTCATATTAGCAGTCATGCTAGAGTTAAGAGTTAGAGTTGTTAATCCTCAGAGTTTTCTACATCAGCTGAGACCAGCTATGATGCAAAAAGGTTAGGGAGGGTTATGTATTAAGAATTGAGATGAATCTCCGAGTTAGTTTTTAACTTTACAGTTAAGGTTTTCATTATGAACTAATGATGAATCAATGCTTTCTTACTTTATGTTTGCGATCTTAAGATACTTGTAGTTGAGATTTAGAGTAAGAATTACAAAGGGAGGATACTATTCAGCTTGACTAAATGCTCTTTAAAACACACTAAATCTCAACAAGTACTGTAATATACAATTTACCTTGAGAGCAGTTATATTTAGTAAATTAGCGTAAGTACTATCTTAAATTCAATTTTCGGTTTCCTAATGGAGATTTCTATTGATTTCAGGCATTTTAAGTACCATTTAAGGCTAAATTTTACTTCCTTAACAATAACATTCAAGTGAACTACTGTCGCACTTTAAATTTCGCGCAAAATATTTGAGGTGTTATCCTAATTCTGATTGGCTAACTCAAGGCAGTAGTTAATACTTTTACTCTATTCACCTTATCTATTGGTGAAAACAAAACTAGTTTACTTTAAATTTCACTCTGAAATATAGAGGAATCAGATTGATTTTAATCATAGTTAAGATTTCATCTATCTAACCTTAAGTTTCGAAAATCAGTTTGACTTAGTGTGAGTAAATTAAAATGTTTAGTTTTGTTCATATGAGTCAATCAGCTCAGAGCCATCATATCATTTATATGGCATGCATATTTTCACAAAGGTCAATATAATAATATATATACACGTCATTATGTTTACATAAAATATAAATGAGTTCATCTGTTAGGAATGTCGGATATTGATAATGAGTTTTTGGTTTTCACTTTTAGCAACGGAATGAACAATATATATATATATATATATATATATATATATATTTATAGAGAGAGAGGGATGAAGAAAGAAATAGAGCCTCTAAGGTGAGAGCGCTAGTCCTATAAGATTGACACAACATTGACATGATGCTATGGAACATCCACAGTTCCACTCTGAAAGACCGTTGTAAAATGGATAATGCTGTGGAGGGTCAGTTAGGGGCTTAAATCAACTTATCAGTGTTTTTCACCTAAGTATACGCTAACTGATTGATGATCCAATAACGATCAGGTTCCGAATGAATTGAAAATGGCACAGTTCTTGCAGGGCTTCAACAGTACCATGTAAAAAAAGTATGGGGAGAAAGAAACAAACATCAAATAGGTTGAAGAATGTTATGAGAACAGATTGGCACTAGACTATTGAAGTGGAATAGCATACAATTTGAATTTGAATTTTTAAGCATATTAAGCAGTTACAAAAATTTGCAAATATACATATACATATAAATATACATAACATATAGATATGTATTCATTATTAAATCTTTATTTTGATATTTAACTTTATTGATTTGTACTTTTTTGGACTAGCCCTTCAGATAATCACTCTTCTATGTGCGTTAAATCTGAGAAGTATACTAAGTGTCCTTGCACCAGAACGAGCTTTGTACCATTAGCTACGTACAGATCATGAATAAGCAATTTACATAATGCCAGACAATCAACTGATAGAACAGTGAGAAGACGTAATTGATCTGAAAAATGTGATGTATTTGATCTAGACATTTTGAATAATCTGGTCAAACATATATAGTTGTCACGCGACCGTCTTCAAGTTATTGGTTAGGCGGCAGGGAAACGTATGTCATCTAATCAATCTCCATACTGTGTGCAACTGCTTCACGCCACATATCTTGTACTGTAAGTGGATAGAATTCATTGTAGAATGATACTAGAAATATAGAGTCTGCAAACAGACCTTCTTCTTTCGCAGGTTTCAATTTAAAATAACTATGTCCATCTTGAAATGGCACTCTTGGTATGCCTAAATTTTGGGCTAAAATTCCCGTTACATAGACGTCATCTATCCATATGGGTGGTTTGAACATTGAACACCAGTATAAGTATGGCGCTAGTTTCATATCCATAACATATCCAAAGCCTTCACAATATGTTGGAAATATTTTTTCAGGAAATTCTTTATCAGTTATTTGCCATTTAGAACGTTTCATACTGTTTGGCCGTTCAACTTTAACATTACTTGTAGCAGTACAGTAGAATGAACCATTTAATTGGGTATGTTTCAGTTCTAAATAGCGTGTCAAATGAAATATATCGACAAAAGTATCATCATCTACTTTGGCTAGAAACGGCACATTGTTACAATAACCTTTAGTAATCCATTCCATAATTGTTATATGTTTCCTTGTCATATTGTAGTAATCTTCAAAAAATGCACGTTGAACAATGTCACTATAATCAAAAGAAGAATCGGTTGCTAACAAAAAGGACATTTAAAGAAGGCGGCTAGAATATTTAGGAGAATGAGAAAATCACTAACCGTCGTAGTGAAGTTAGATTTTTTTAATCTTCATCAGCAAACGATATCTATGGACTCAGGAAACTGACTAATAACCATGCTGTTATTACTGTTTCACCCAGGTCAAGGTTTATCTTCAGAAAATCAAAATAACATTGCCAATTTAATTTACTTAACAGTAGTGTCTGTACTCGATTTCAATATACACTTTGGACATAAGGGCTAGTTTTACTAGCTTACAGCCCGATCATGATATTTATGTTTATAAACAAGATGTATTTCCAGTATTTTCAAGAGAAAACTCTGATTCCTTATGAGCATCAATTGGAGTTATTGTGATATAAAAAGACTTTAATGTTGAACCACTGGAATATTCCAAAATTAAACGAAGGGATGCTAAGAAAACAATAATAAATATTTCATAATTTTAAATTTGTAACAATTATTATATGTAAAATAAAATATTGTTAAAAGGCTAGTGAACTTCTCCAACGAATCAAAACAGTCAAAGTGATATAATTTTCTGAATGATCCCTTCAGTAAGTCAGTCAGTTGCAACGTAGAACTTCGTACGTACGTACATAAGTTCATGTTGACATACCACATTAGCACAGAGACGCGAATGTCAAATCAAATCCCATAGTGATAAAGATAGTAGAGGTATTAATGGTGATGAAGAAGAATAGGGTTTGAAGATATTATTCAAGAAGTATGGTTCAATGAGAAAAGCTTAGAAAGACAAAGGTAGGGGTGCTGACGAAACCAGAAGATTAGGATTTGAGAGAGCACAACGAATGGATGCACTTGCGCCATTGCAAACGATTCTGAGTAATGTCGTTCAAGGTCTCTAACCATTGTTGACTTTCGTCTCGCGGACCCCAACCAGGTAGTCTGTATCTACCAACATGACTCAGTCCACCTGTCAGTGACTTCATGGATTTGTGCCATGTTTTGGTCTGGCCGCCCGTAGCTTTCTTCCAACCTACTCACAAAAACCACAAAACATAGCTCGTCGAGGCAGTCGGTGGTTAGGCATTAGTAACACATGTCACAACCAACTCAACTGATGAAGTTTCACCACTTCATCTATTGATCTGCGATCCTTACCTAGTACTTGTTTCCTAACGACAGCATTGCTTACTCAGTTGAATGATCCCTGAACTAAGTAATAAACGACAATATCGAATGATTTCATTTCGTATATTTTTATTGATCTATTCACATAATTTCAAACTGTTAGAAAGTAGCAATTAAACGAAGTTATAAAAATGCGCAAAATATTTTCGCAAAAAAATAACCTACATATTTATGTGTTCACTGATCAGTGAACTATTATTTTCCTAAATTATAAGGCTTAATTTGAGTTATTAAATGTTTTAATATCTTTAAAACATCCATAAAACATAGTCAAAATAAAGTATGAAAGTTGCTATTCAACTTCCTGTTTTAAATCGTTAAGTTCAGATATTCAAAATCTTAGTTTCTGGACTCAGTATTATTTGACCAAGTGAAATTTATAACAATTGCACGCATTTATTTTATGAATATGAACGTATGCAAACTTTAAATTACAAGATTCTTAGCCATTAATGTTGATCATTTAACTTTATTTCCACCTTTCAAGAAAGACGTAGTTAGGTGATTTCATAAAGATTGATTCATTTTGAAGATAGTTTTTACTATTCCATGGTGATCAAAGTCGGAAATGTGAGTTGTCAACTTCATAGATAGGAGTATGAAGAAATATCTCAAGCTGTCATACTTGATGATCCTGAGTTTGTCCTGTGTGTAGTTGCGGATGTACACTGGTGAAGACTTCAACATTAGGATGAACTAGCTGTTATATGTTTGAAAATAGTGTTAGGAAACGCCGAACGTGGATTTCCTATTGATCAGGATTCGCAAGCAAAACATACCGGCGGTTTAGAAGGAAGGAATTTACCTTCACTATGGAAGTTGATGTTAAGTAACAGAAATTAGTCGCCACACTGCTACTTAATCGATACGATTCAATCAGCAATATAGCATTAGGCAAATATGAAAATAGTCACTGCTTAACTGATCAATCGATTAAACCATTCCAGTCTTACAAATGGTCACTGTGGTTCAAATAGCCTAAAATGGACTAACAACTGTCTAATGCTTCATTAAATCATAAAAAGTTATTCAATTGATATCAGTTTGAGTTATATAAATATTATCTTGGAATGTTAATTTCATGAAGAATCATTAACTTGTTATTCATATTAACTTGATTTAAGGTTGAGATTTTGTATTTTGTCTTGATGTTTCACTGCATAATTAGATATAATATATAATCAGGTTAAATTTAAAAATGAACTGATTATTTTAATCGATAGGACGATGAAACAAAATCATTTATGAATTATAGTGTACAAAAAAAACACATCACATGATCAGAATAGTAAAACATAGTATTTTGTTTCAAATACTATTTACAAATGATCTGTCTGACTATTATTATTATTATTGTTATTATTATTATGATAAATTAGTGATTATACTGTAACTGGGCCCTTATAATGAAATAATATAATTTACGCTGATTGCTTATCCAAATTACATGTAATCTTAATTGATGACGAAATTCTATCAGTTACAATAAATATCATGGTTTTAACACTAAATTAAATTTTATTTGTAATCATGAATCGATCATTGTTAGACCACCATTAGAAACCTGGAAGCACTGGACGGCCGTTTCATCCTGGTATGGGACTCCTCAGCAGTGCGCATCCACGACTCCTGCACCTCGCAGGATTCGAGCCCAGGACCTTCGGTATTGCGCGCGAACGCCCTAACCGTTAGACCACTAATGGTGTTAATGTCTAACTTGATCAAATTCACAGAGTTGCGCAACCTCATACACTGTATACACCTGAACATGTTTGAACTTCACTGGTCACGACTTCCCACTAGAACTCAGAGAAGATTCCTCACCAAGTTAGTCACTAGTGAATACATGTTATTGCATTGCGGGGTTGCTGTGAAGATAAAACTTAACAATCTTAAAAAAACAACCCCGCAATACTAAATTAAATAATTCGCTGATGAAATTCACTGTTTCCGGTATTGAAAAGTGTAACTAAATCGACAGAAGTATCTTGAAAATAGCATGTATATATAAAAATATGTCATTAAAGCGCACTTATTACACTTGAAAAAATTCATGTCATTCTAAATATAAACGTTTAAATAACAAACAAAATAAGTGATGAGTATGATAATTAACTAACCCATGAATTCGTTCTTCCTCCACAATTAGTTTCTGTTCTTTAGAATTATTTGGCAGACCCATAAAGAAAAGAACACCAATTTTACGATTCTTAACACGGTTTAATGATCCCCATGTTCCACGAATTAAATCTCTCTTCTGACGATGGCTTGGATGAGTGTGTACAACTAACAAAATCCATAGATTAGACTGTTTGTAACAAAAATTTGGTTGACTAAAAATGAAGTCACTATTTTCAATAAGCATCGGTACATCTTCTTTTGATTTTGCGCATAAATTAAATACTTTTATTATATCAACGAAATGTGAATCTTTAACATGTAACTTTAAATTATTGCTGACTTCTGTCGGCCATTTTGACAGAATTTCTAAAAAATCCTTCCTTGTTTTAATAAATGTAGTTGTAGGCTTGGTTTTCAAAATGGATTTCATTGAAGCAGGATTCAATAAAATAATGATAACAATACTGATTATGGTTAAAGAATGAACTGTACAGAAACTGGACATTATTTAGATGAATAATTAGTTAGTTAACGCAATGTATTATTATTATTATATTTTTGTGCTTTATTGATTTTTCATTAAAATGCATATTACAAACATAATGAAATAAGTAAGTAAAGTATCAAAGTATCAAAGTTCAATTTTCTTCTCAATAATCAACATATTTCAATTGACTGAATGTTGATCTATTTATAACCTAATCTTTTTTTAACAGAATAATACATACTAGTGTTTTTAAACAAAATATGAAACAAAAAGAGTACATAAGTAAGGTTGGATGAATGAATTATTATTAAAGACTTAAAAATAAGAATTAAGTTTACAAATCAACAATTCACTGTAGTTAATCGTAATTGATGTAATTTAATTGTTCGTTCGTTTTTTTTTTTGGGGAAAACTTACATTACAGAACAAGACCGTGATCGTCAGTCAGTCAGTCAGATGCAACGTAGAACTTCATACGTAAGTACATCAGTTCATGTTGCCATACCACATTAGCACAGAGAAGTAATTATAAATTCAAATCCAATAGTAGAAGAGGTAGTAAGGGAATTAGAAGTAATCGGAGAGGTTAGGATTAGAAGATATTATTCAAGAAGTATAATTCAGTGAGATAAGGTTATGAAGACAAAGGTAGAGGTGCTGACGAATCCAGAAGATTAGGATTTGAGAGAGCACAACGAATGGGTGCACTTGCGCCATTGCAAACGGTTTTGAGCAATGTCATTCAGGGTATCTAACCATCGATCATTATCATCTCGCGGACCCCAACCAGGTAGCCTACATCTACCAACATGACTCAGTCCACTTGTCAATGACTTCATGGATTTCTGCCATATTTTGGTCTGGCCGCCCCTAGCTTTCTTCCAACCTACTCCTACACTACAAAACAAAGCTCGACGAGGCAGTCGGTGGTTAGGCATACGCAACACATGTCCCAACCACCTCAACTGATGAAGTTTCACTACTTCATCTATTGATCTGCCATTCTTACCTAGCACCCGATTCCTAATAACAGCGTTGCTCACTCGGGTGTCCCACGATATACGAGCAATGCTTCGAAGACACCTATGATCGAAAACCAGTAACCTACGGATATCTTCTACTCTCACTGGCCATGTTTCACAACCATAAAGTAAGACGGAGCGAACTACTGCACAGTACACTCGTCCTTTAGTCATCAAACGGATATCACGCCTACGCCATAAGTGACGCAGGTTGGCAAAAGCCAATCGAGCCTTCTGTATCCGAGCTGAGATTTCGTCAGTCACCAGGCCATCGGCACTGATGAGACTACCCAGATAAGTGAAGCGGTCTACAAGTTCGACTACTCCACTCACTCTCTATCATGATCGTGATCGTATATATAATATATATATATATATATTTTGTTTTCTGTCATATTGCTCCTAACAAATCAGAAAAATTGAATTACTGCCCAATTATTCTAAATTATGGACATGTTAACAATAAACTTTTATTGTGAAGGTGCAATATTTCCGAAAACTGAAGTATTTAACAGTCTTGATGGCAAGAACCAAAGCTGCCTGTGGGGAGATTCGTCCAAAATTTAGTTTAATAACAAGATAAAACTTAATTATTAAACGATTATTAACTACTTTACCGTTGTTTACAGTTTCTCTTTAAATCAGTGTATGAAGTAAAATTCTGCGATAAATTCTAAGATGATAAGTCAGATGCTTTGAACATAATATTAAAAGTCGATGTAAGTTTTCTCCACAAATCAGTATTCTTGGATTATCATTAGAGAATTGTGGAGATTACTGAATTTCATGGAAATCACGAGGAAGCTGCCCACCGAATGAGGTGGCGCAGTTTCGTGGACTGATTGAAGTCAGATATTAACACAGTTGGATGCTAGCTCAGTGATCAATAGGTTACGTGTTTGCGCGCGAGATCAAAGGTTCTGCGTCCGATTGTGAATGAGTCTAGTATTAAGACGAAACGGTCATCCAGTGCTTCCACGTTTTCACTGGTGGTCTAGCAGTGATCGATGCATGACTTCAGTATTGATAAATTATTTGTTACATAAAACAATTTGATCGTAAGTAAAGTATAATCAGGAAAATTTTGCCCAAAATTTATTTGGCTAGTATTGACACAACACTCTTCTATCATCAAGAAAGCAAAATATTCAGATTGTATCTCTACTTAAAATCACCAATCATTTCAAGAATAAAAACACAGATATTTCAAAACATCATCAGTTAGAAAGCATTTCAGTTGTTTTAATATTTGGTAGTTGAACTCATCAAAAATCGAGCAATACAATATGTATGTTGCACCACAGTGATATGTACATTTTGGAATCGCGATACGGAGTTTTACATAGATATCATATCCTTCTATCATTAGTGAATCAAACAGACAACTACTTGAATCATTTTACGTTGCACTGATCACTTCTCTAGTCATTTATATGACTAAAATGTAAATGAGTGCAGAATAGCTGTATTTAATCAAATCAAAAATAAACCGCTGAGTGGTTCCTATTTAAATGAATAAGATAGCTCTTCAGCATGAGTGACGGTAATGTGAATGTTCAAAATGAGTAAATTTGATTCTAACCCCATATAACCACATCTCTGCATGAAATTACATTAAATTTCGATGTTTTAAAATAATTATGAACTGTTTCATGATGTAGAAACAAACTAACAAAGTTCACTCAAACTTCAATTGAATATTTCTTCTACCAATCTCCACTTTCATAAATCTATATAATTCTGAGTTAATGAATATTTTAAATTATCTAATGTTTGTGCAATACATGTAGTAAGTATTTTCAATTAAAATAATTATATAACTTGGTTGATACCAACTCATAAAGGAGATTTTTGGCTGTCTTTTCAAACGGCTCCTTTGAAATTTTCCTTTAAAAAAGTGTGATTTAAGCCTTTTTCAGTGTTTTATATCTGAAACTAGTGCACCTTACAGATGACGTCAGTTGGGGATTTTCAAGGACCATTTACTGTTTTGAGTTTACGGTTGTTAAAATAACGTAATAATCAAATTAGTACATCAAGCTAATTATTTAAGCTGACTTCAGTACGATGGGCAAGTCACTTTCTGTCCTCTTCTGCCTAGAGCGAAAGGTTCAAGTTTGAAAAGAGGCTTTTCTTAATTAAAACTCCAGATGGACAGATTTTTTGTATAAGAAATACTAACTCACTAAACATGATAAAATCGCATGGGTAATTAATAAAAATTTAATTCGTGGATCACTCACTTTCCAATCAATTAAGACTTAATCGTTAGGCTTGATTTTTAGGGATTATATTACAAGTACATGTGGAAGGAGTATTTATATGGCTATTTAATAAGTGAATAAATATTATACCAGTACGGAAACATTTCTCATCATAGTAATTAGCTAGCAATTCATTTTAAATCGAAACTAAATGTTTAGAAATTTAAATTGTTTCAATATGGTGAACACTTTAATCTTCAATGACTGGCAATCAATGTGTTAACTTTATCCTTATAATTTAGTATAAGTTACATTGGATAAATGACTTCAATGTTAGTATACACTACACTATCATTTCATAAACAGTAATGATTACAAAACTAATGAGTAAGTTAACTGTAGGTCAAATTTTCTTATCAACCCTAAATAATTTTGTTGAATTAAATGTCTCTTGTTCCTTCAAGAAATTGATCTGTATGAAAAAAATAAGCTGGAAACAAGCCAGTTGACTAGTCATTACGGTCGATAGTGTTATATTACTGAAAATTTTCTACTTTAGATCACATAGTTATAAAAATAAAATGATATTCTACTGGACATATTATAGTGTAACCAAACCTGACCATTAGGTTGGTATTTACGAATACATAGAAACCAGTGAATATAATGAGACAACTAAGTAAAAATAATCAATTACACAGTATTTGGAGATTTTGAAATGGAATTCGATCTGGAAGTAGTTCTTCATGAACTATGGCTCTTGAATGTATAATTACCAACAGTCTATGAAATCCAGCTGAACAGACATTCGAACAAGTATCTGGTTGATTGAAACAAAATGTGATACTGCCTAGCTCTTCTGCTTTGTATGAGCAACATGTAAGTGTTTACACGTACATGTAACAGCTTATTTATAAAGGATACTATTTCGTTAGAATTACGGCAAATAACCTAATTTATTTGAGTATTTCGAACAGACATCTGAATATCGTTACTCACAACAATAGGTCCTATGTTAAATGATAGTAATTGTTTTCAGTAATGAGTGCTCATTTGCTCGGTTGAATAGTTTTAAGAAATTAGTTATGAACATAAACTATCTAGCATTTAATTAAATCAGATTTTTACACATTTGGAATCATCAATCAATCATTGTTAGACCACCATTAGAAACCTGGAAGCACTGGACGGCCGTTTCGACCTAGTATGGGACTCATCAGCAGTGCGCATCCACGACTCCTGCACCTCGCAGGATTAGAACCCGGGACCTTCGGTATTGTGCGCGAACGCCTAACCATCGGACCACTGGGCCGAAACGGCCGTCCATTGCTTCCAGGTTTCTAATGGTGGTCTAACAATGATTGATTAATTTCAAATGTGTAAAAACACAAATCTCCAAAACTGTAACTGGAAAAATCAGATTTTGTTAGTTTTATTTGTAATTTATGCGGAAAATGATCAATAAACATTTTTACCGCTTTTTATACTGGGACGGTTCTTTGGAAATATCTCTGAGGCTTTGCATGGATGATGACTGATTGAAATAGTCCTAATATAGGACATAAAAAAATCATTTCAAGAATAGTAAAAATAATTTTATGAACCTGTCCAGTGATTAAAAAACACAGCTAACAACGTACAAATTATTGTTTGACAAGATGTGATTGCAAAATGAGACAGAGATGTTTGTATTTAGTGCTATTGATACAGATACCAACAAAATTTAAGTAAGGATTATTCTGAAGAATGCTCTACATTAAATAATTAGATGATGGAACACTTAATTTAAAACTAATGAGTTTACCAACAAATTCAGAATTAACATACCAACTAGAAGAACTTATGTTTAGGATAGTTTTAGTTACCCTTACGTACAGCCAGAACTACATCTGTTGGAATTTTATGACTATTCAAATGTGATTACTGACTGATCAATCCACCATGGAGTTTTTCCTCTCTACGTTAACATGTTGCTCTAAAATTGATTAAAACAGTCCTGCGTTTTTCCTAAGCTGTATGAATGGGAGCAATCCTTACTATGGCCTTTAATATGAAAAATAAACATATTCAGGAATTCCGATTTACATTTTATCTTTTGAACTTGGCGGTCCACTCTTAGTGTAAGATATCAGTGGATTTCTTATTAAGTTTATACAACTTAATTTTTCAATTATGCACATCAGATTTAGGAAGCTGACTGTTGACAATTCATAGTTGCAAATAAATGAGAAAAAAAAATCACAAATATAAATATATATTTAAAATTGTTTGATGTAGAAAAATAGCACAAATAAACTTAACCGAATACCAAAAAGTCATTTCATAAACAAGTGAAATGATGGACATCATACAACAATAATTATTACAAGTTCCAGAGATGTGGTGAAGTAAAACACTCGGTAATAGAGTTTAATTGAAGTAGTGAATTTAGTTAAGTACTAAGTGAATAAATTGTCTATACATATATATCAAAGAATATAGACATAGATTATGGTTGTTATGCGTTCAACAGAGCGAACACAAAAGAACAAAGCTCAAGAAAATCGAAAAGCATAGATGAATTTTTTTCTGCTTGTAACCCAATCGACTTGTCAATATTTGTCAACTCTCCACCCAGAAAAAAATGTTATTATACAGCTTGTAAATTATCAATAGGATTGAAAGAAGAAAAAAAAACTATACATTAGTAATAATCAAACTTATTTTACAAAAAGAAAACTTGACAAAATTTACATTGGATTACATTATTATATTTTGAGAATCGTGTTAACTCACAAAATTAAATGTTCCGCGCTTAAAACAATTGAACACATTGTTTGAAGAATAAAAGAAAATAGAGCAAAAAAGTAACATAAGATATACACAAATCAATTTTAATTAGAAGTAAACTATTTATAGATAGACGATTCAATAAAAGAAAAAAAACAGTTTTATTCATCTATACACATTGAGAGAGGTCTGGTTGTGAAGATTCAATCAGAATGATAAGAAACCAGTAGAAAAAAAGAAATTACGAAAATAAATTTATTTTTTTTTAAAAAAAAAAGAAAAAAGGGAACTAACAAGAAAATGCAATTCATGAACAATGATGCCTCATTTGTTAACTAACTAACAAATCAAACAATCTGAGTTTATAAATAGCATTTTATTATTATTAAAATATATTATTTGACAATAATAATAAACAAAATGATAATACAAATGAAAGACAAAGAGAACAAAATTAAAAATCCACATGATATTTATTTACTAAAAATTAGAAATTTTTCAAAAGATACACACACAATTTCTACACTTATTTCAGTGTGATTACTCTTTAACTAGTTGGTGTGTAGATAATTTTCTCCATTGTAGTATGCTTTCTATGATCATTTGATTTAATACGGAAATCAACGCCAATTTTTGATTTATTATGTTTTCGTTCATGTAGTTCAGTGGAATTTTTCTTATTATTAATATTATTATTTGTACTTGCTGCATTATTCATATTTTTTATTGGATGATCGTCTGTCATTTTATCTGATTTGGATGATCGAACATTTTCACCGACTGGATTTATATCTTCAGATACAATTTCTGGCTTAAATGAAGCACTTGTAAACACTTCAGTATTTGTAGAGCTTAGTTTTGGTCGAGGAGTATATTCTTTACGTGGAGTTTTATTGTCTGCAGAGTTTATGGAGATCATAGGTACACTTTGAGAAGAATTACTCAGTCCAATTCGAGAGGTGGGGGTATTATCAATATCCCGAATAGATGTATCTTCTATCCTAGTTTTTCGATCACAATAACCGTAATAAATACTACGATAGTGCAACAAAGACTGGCATACTAATAGACAAGAAGAAAAACAATGATGTGCAGCACGATTGCTAATTTCTATAATACTATTAAGTACAGAAGATCGAATTGAATCAGTAAGTTGATTATTACTTTCAGAACATTTATCAAAGCAGTCTAATTTAAATAAAATAAGATCTGAACAATTCAATAATATCATTAATAAACTAGATGAGGTTGGAATACGAGGACGTTTAGATATGCTAACAACACGATCTGACAACTTTGAAAATCTTGACAATGAGTGAAATAGTAGAACAGATATAATAGGATTTTGTAAATCAAGAGTGGATAATATTTCGATATAATTTCGAATTAGGCATATGATCGCTGATATTCTTAGAGGATTCAAATTTTCACTTTCAGTTTTAACATTAGCATCATTTCTTTCGATTGTTTCCTTGATAGAAACAGGATTATGAAAAACAGATGGTGTGGTTAGTGATGGTAGACGAAAGTTGTTAATATCATTTCCAAAGCCTTCTAATTCATTGTTTAAAGGACCAGCTTTTACAAGATAATAATTGCATATACTCAGCAAGCACGATTCCAGCAAACTTAAACTGGTTGAAAATGATGACTGGGATGAATCTGATATATTTGGAACGATTTTCTTTGTTTGAGATGATGAAGTATTATCCTCATATGAATGACATAAATATGAATGCAATAATGAAGGTAATAGAAGCACAACAAAATTCTGTAAAGCTGGTAAACCTGATTTATAAAATAAAAATAATCTTTGACAGACATCAGAAATAATATTAGAGGAGATTAGTTTTTCAAATGTCTCTTCTATATCGTCAACTAGTTTGTTACTTGAATACATCCACGTAATAAATTCATCCATAGCCTCACGAGATGATGGTTTGTAGGCAGATAACCACTTTGATATTTTAGACGGCATTTCAATTAAAACGCACTGAAATATCAAAAAAAAAGTTTGATTTGATCGGGGTGGCATAAAACCATCAAAGCTATAGATTCATTACAAGTTACGAATCACAACGAAACAAACACTTATTAACGTTTATAACCGTAACTTTATGTAGTTTAATCTTATTGACTGATTTATTTAAACATATACACACTGGTATAAAGGGGCACCAAATAATAAAACTGAGGTTGTGAAGAGGTAGGGAAATGGAAATACAATAAAAAGGAACAAAAATTAGTATAATAATGGGAGGTAATAATTATAATAATGATGAGAAAAGTCCAACCAAGAAAAATACAAACGGAAAAATCCTTTCAGTTAAAGAAGTTCCTTTTACTAATACGGAAGAGAGAAAATTACAGCAGAAATACCCCTGACAGACAGATACAACGCAGAACTTTGTACGTAAGTACATCAGTTCAGGTTGCCATACCACATCAAACCATCAGTGATTACTTGAGAATATTGATAAATAACGCACAAATACCTTATCAACTATAACGCGTCGAATGTGCCAGTTCATAACTCTGTTTACTGTTCAAACAGTTCATTTCAATAAACTAGTTCGGCAGTTATCCAACAAGTGTATGTCATCAAACGCCATTAATTTCACTACTTTACATAAATCTGCTGTTGAAAATGGTCGATACATTTTCTTATTTTAAGTTGCTATATAAGAAAAACTAAGATTAGGCAATTACCAGGTGAGCTTGTTAGGGATGCGATTCTACTCTTCCAAATGTAGTCTGTCGCTTCAAGGCAGGCTTGCGTCGGCATGTGATCTAGCAGTAGGGGGTGGAGTAGTTGAGCGTGCCGACCGCTTCACTTATCTCGAGGGCCTCATAAGTCCTGACAGCCTGGTGTGTGAGGAAATGGCACGGATGCAAGAGGTTTGACTGGCTTTCTCTGACTTACGTCACTTATAGCGTAGGTGAGATATCCGTCTGCTAACCAAAGGACGAGTCTAGTGCGCGGCAGTTCGCCCTGTCCTTCTATACGGATGCGAACCTTGGGCAGCAAGAACGGAGGATATTCGTAAGTTATTGGTATTCGATCATAGAGTTGTAGTGAGTGTACTTTTATGTCGAGCACACAGCGCTTATCCCAACCTACGGAAAGATTAACTGATTCATTCTTCCCGAGATGATATTTATTCGTCTTTTGACCTTTTTAAAAGTTTCTGAAGCATTGCTTGCATATCGTACGACCATTGAGTAAGCAATGCTAGGGTTAAGCTAAGGATACTGGGCAGTAATGTCAAATCGATTAAAGTAGTGAATCTTCATCAGTTGGGGACGGATATAAAAAGTTAGATCATTTTATATTTCGAGCATCTCGAAATATTTTGCCGAAAAATTGTTGCATTTGACCTTTTAATTGACTCTACAAATACGTGCATATGTGACCAGTGAATCAGCTATATTTCCTTCCAAAAGTTCAGTTTCCATTATATTTAAAATGATTCTGAGATGACTTCCCAAAAAACCTATTATGACAGTCTATAAAAATATTTTTAATTTAATCCAAAGATTGTTCTAGACTAAATACGAACCACGTAAGACTTATCACTAAGAATCAGCTTAAACTGTTACACGTCTAAACGTGATAGCAGGAGGAAAAAAGCAAGTAAAAATGTAAGAAACGAAAAAAGGGATAGATAAGAGTCAAGGATCATATGATGCAAAAGAATGTAAGACCACCATTAGAAACCTGGAAGCATTAGGTGGCCGTTTCATCCTGGTATGGGACCCATCATTGCGCATCCACGACTCTTGCTACTCGCATGATTCGAATTCAGGACCCTCCGTCTTGCGCGCGAACGCCTAATCTCTGGACCACTGAGCCGGCATCCAACGGTGTTAATGTCTAAGTCTGATCAAACTAGGGATTGTGCGCTACCTCAATGTGTAAAAGCACTAATCTGCATAACCCTAATTGAGAAAAGAATGTATTCAAATTTACATAATGATAGGGAGTGAACATGGCAGAAACAGGTGCTAGGTAAGGTTGGCAGATCAGTTAATGAAGTATTGAAACTTCATCAGTTGAGGTGGTTGGAACGTCTTAATCATGCCTAACCACAAACTACCTCGAAGAGCGATGTTATCTGACACAGGAGTATGCTGGAAGAAAGCTAGGGGCGGCCAAACCAAAACATGGCACAAATCCATGAAGTCATTGACCGCAGGACTGAGCCATCTTAATAGATGTAGACTACCTGGTTGGGGTCCACGTTACAGTCGTAACTGGTGGTTAGAGACTTTGAGTGACATGGCTGGAAATTGTTTGGAATGGCGCATGTGCATCTATTCTTTGTCCTCGCTCAAATTCTAATATATGGATTCATCATGGCCTTTAATTTTCCCTTTTTAAACTTCGTTCTCTATTTTCTTCCATTACCACTAATACTGAAACAATCTCTAACACTATTGGATCTGAATCGACAATTTCATCGCTCTGTGCTAACGTGCTATGGCAACTTGAACTGACGTATCTCCGTAGTACGTTTTACGTCGCAGCTGACTGACTGAGTTACTAGGTATTTAATTTGATATTTGTGGTTTTTAGTCCAACTTTTTGCTCTTACGAAGACGGTCCTAAGATTGAAGATCATGACTTACTGTTCATTTAGAACAAGGAATTTTCGTCTCAGCATATTAGTCGAAATTCATCAAAATAAGATTAAAATTGATCATAGGTCCATGAAACATTGAAAGACCAATAACAATTTAGTACTTAGATAGCAACAAGAGCAAATACAATGGAAACAGAGTGGCGATAATTCATATTTGAAATGATTAATACTACAATAAAATCTATATCCGAGTTGAGCTTGACGGAACTCCCTTCGTGATTTAAAATACCACGATAGTGTAGTAAGATAGACTAAAAGATAGAAAATGAATCGGAATGGTGAACATCAGTTCAGTTTCTTAATTTCCCTACTCTCAAATACTTGAAACTAATCACAATTGTTATAACGGCCAAAATTATCAAGGAAAGCAATGAAAAAAACTCAAACAACATTATAGAAGCTTTGGAAGGAACGCGACAAGTAAACAGGAAATTTAAACAAGTATAGATATTTTACTAAAATCCGAACAGCCACATAAAGTAAAACGAAAGTGAAAGATTGAAAGCCACTGAATGAGGACGGAATTTATTCAGCGCACACGTTCGAAAAGTACGTAACTTGTGTTCATTTTTTATCACTTCTATATATTTTAACGGCTCTAACAGACTCTTAGGCTAAGCAATAGAATGCACTAGGAACCACACTTGACTCTTATCACACGTTATTTTGTCAAAATTTAAGCGATATGATGTAAAAAGTCAAGCATACTGCCAAATTAAAATAGGTTATAAACTAAAAACGTAGCCAAAAAAGTGAAATACAATCTCACTGTGAACGATTACGGCTGATTAAGTGAAAATCACAGAAAAAATTTAATGTAATGGACAACTAAACATATTCTTAAGTGTAAATGGAAATTTATTCAGAGTAAGAAATAGAATATATTATCAAGACCCAGAATAAAAGTTCTTGAGTCAACATTTTGCCAGATAAAACAGTTATGTTTTCCTCCTGTGATGTCCTGAAAAACATACTTTTTAATTATGGCTTAGTCAGGATTATCAATCTGTAATGTGGTCAGCTTTAGAAAACGTTTACCAGATACAATCAAGCCCGTACAAAACGAACTACCTCAAACTGCCCGCTGTAGCAAAAACAAGTATCCAATACCATGACAAATAACTAGCATAAACCGCAGTTTTTTCCGGGAGTTTTAGCAGTTGCCTATTGGTTCGATCTACCCAGTTGACCATTTAAATTAGGAGAGACGCACAAATTGTGGTTTCGTTTGGGTTGGATGGATCAAGCACTAACATATCTATAGAGCTGCGACAACTACCATAACTCCGTCTCATAATGCCGGGTTTTTTAAGCGCTTTCCATAATAGCATGAAATTTTTGCACAGCTCTGCAATTTGTTCAGGTTAATAACATCTCTTCTCAAGCAGCGATGCTAGTAAGTTATAATTCAAGAGCTTGAATAATTCAGTATTTGCTAACACTAATGTCCAAGTCCTATCTGTCAAAATCTCTCAAATAAAACAAATGGAAAGAGTCGAGAATGGATAGGTCGGAACGTGTATTGGTATTATTGAATAAGCTGTCAAAATGCACAGCATCTAAGCTGGATTGTTATCAGACATGTTTTCCTAAACGAGCTATTACGTGGTCTTGTTTAGACGACTCATTGGGAATATTCATCCTACATAACTAACGCGGTTACCGGCCAAAATCGAATGCATGCAAAATCTTTTGTGCTATAAAAATGCCCGAATTTTCATGAGAGGCGTTACAGAATTTTGAAGGAATGAAGTGAGATAAAGGTAGATCCGATTCTCTATACATTGTCAGAAACGCATTGATAAATTTTTGTCTTTCTTCCAAACTCTTATGCGTTGTGTGGAAGTTTAAGGAGTAGCCAAAAAGAGAATCTTAACGTTTCTAATAAATGATTTTCTCCTTATCAATAAAATTCTGACATCTCAATTAGATATCAACCAAGTTACAAATTTAATCAAATTTTTTAACCAGCTTGTGTGAAGGCACTGATTTATTTAGGTTAACAGTTTGCATGATTTGGATGTATACCAAAAGCGTGGTTGAATTTTCTACTGATTGTAGGCATAATTACCACTATTCCCGAAAATATCCCCTAAACAACTCAAATGTTATGGCTCACTTAGTGAAAATAAGAAATATAACATATGTCATCTCTAGGATTAACCGTGATTAGTATGCAAATTTGAAAATGAGTCGATACTAGATCAGTAAAGACACAAAATTGCAGATATATGATTGCTACAAAGGTTGATGTATTCACATCGTTGTTGTTCAAGTTTGGTGTGCAGACGAATAAACGATTAAATAATAAATTTCTCGCACTTTGAGTTTTGTTCTTGCCTTCCAATTAACTTGATACACCAGCAAGTAAATTCCAGGACAGAGTGCTGCGAGAATACTTTCGACTACCGAATGGCATCATTGCACACACCAGAAGACTCCAATTGACCGGAGATGTAACTATTCTAAGCTACCCGACTCGTCAGTAATACAGGCCTGCCTTCCTGTAGTGCCGTCAATATGGAGAGAAGGAACAGATTGTATTTGGTTAAAAGTTTAGTGTACGCAATTTTCAAAGCAAGACTGACCGGATTTATTATAAATCATGGTAGCGCAACTGATTTGGCCCTCGTCACTTGATCGAAGTACTTGTGCTCATGGAAATATCGGAGTTCACGGCCTTCACACCACTGGGGTTGTAACTTGTAGCCAGTAAACTGATACTGCTGCCATAATCTATCTACAAAACTGTATCGTTTCAGAAGCTAGAAATTTAAAATTCTTGAACAGCTGTAGCACTGACCTACGAAATGTCATTCAATTTGATGTAAAGATCATGGAGCTTCATGGAGTGTCCATGCATGCATGGTTGAGTCATTCCATCTCGATTAGATGGTCTCGCCTTTAACTTTCGTGACGTTCTCCAAGCCCCATAAAACCAATATTCGTTCTCTTATTCAGCTTCAAGTATCGTGTCGTTTGTAATCTTTGTCACTAACCATTCAGTTGATGAATCCCGGTAGATGAATTTACACCTTCTCCATCTTTCGGCGATCAATTGCGAATCAAAGCTCACGGTCATTTCAGTGGCAAGAGTAACTGATTGGAAATCGGAAAAGGATGCGATTCAAAGTTCCAGAAGGCCACTTCGTCACTGTTATAAAAATTTCAGGCCAGTTTCTAACAATGTTTTACATTGTTTTGTGATAATAATAATAATAATACGGAAAAGAAAATATTAACTCTAAAACAACTGCGTGATTCAAGAGGATAGATTAAATTGTTACAAATGCTGCCAAATTTGCTGTAAAAGGTTGCACTGTTAGATTAATAGAAAGATTTCTGGGCAGAAGGTTTACGCCATGTCACTGACAGAAACAGTATGATGCAGACACATTTTCAACAAGCGATCACAAATATGGCAAGTACATAGCGGAATTTTTGAGTGGTGTGCATTTTACGGGAGTAAATTTGTTGGATAGTATCGACTGAGAAGTGCTTGATATAAGCCGTAAATTAACAAACTAGGGCAATGAAAAAATTTTAAATATATCACTAGACCGTTGTCTAGTTATTCATTGCGAAACAAACGAAAGAGTGGTAAGCCAAGATAAGGGAGTACACAAATGAAGAATAATGGGTACTGATGTGTGTCAAAATGGATAGATGAGGAGTTGAAGTAAGGAGCTAGATGTTTGTACATTGAATCCGAAAGTTCAGGAATAAAAGTAAAGTTTGTAAAAAACGATGGTAATTATATCGTTTACTGTTTAGCTCCGTACATACAATATCACTAATCTTTCTACTCACATACATGTGTGTAAGCATAACTTGAGCAGGTCAAAACACTATCAAATATCGAAAGATTTACGAAAAAGCAAGATGTTGACGTTAAAACAAACAGTTTCAGGCTACCAGTCATTGAAAATCAGACTTAGTCGATCACTAATTACTTGAAAATCTGAGGTCACATATTTATCAAATAAGTTTAAAACTTTGTCTGCTTTTTGATTGCCACAATCGTTAATTCTAGCACCTCCAGACTGTGAGCGCGCACACAGATAAAAACAAAATGTAGCCTTCTGAAATTCCGAACTGATAGTTAGAGTAAGTATGGTTAACACCGTTTTTGATATTGACGTAATGAATAGCAGAACTCGTTCGTGACTGACCAATTAGAAACTCCACGTACGGACGAGAACTCAGAATCAATATGACTATCAAGAGTTTTTGACACGTTCAGTAAGGCGAAGGGATTATCTTTTGAACAAATCGTCACTGACGATGCTTGACAACTAGAACTGGTGAATACCCACAGCGAGATATTGAACACCCGGACTTTATATCATGGTTTTCAGCTACCTACGACACACCAAACGCAAAATTGATTGAGTAGTGGATGCCGTGACAGTAAAGGAATTTAATTTATGTTGACATCCGTGACGGCATATTTACCAGTCATTGAAAACCAGACTGAGTCGATCACTAATTACTTGAAAATCTGATGCCATATTGATTCGGCATTATGGGGCGATGGCCTCTATTTTCTTACTACACTGGCAGATTCGAATTGCATACAATGGTCAATGTAAACTCGTCGAACATTCATATACTTTTATCAATATTAGTTAATAATATAAGTTTACTATGAATTCTTATCAAACTTGGTTATTGTTAGGCAGTAAAATCTGGTATGTCTAGTCTTTCAACAGTTTTCTTTTTTGTCCAATAATTATATTTCATCTTCATTTATTTCAAAAGCAAACTGTCTCAATGTCAGTTAGTCAGTCAGTTGAAACGTAGAACTTTGTACTTGCTTACGTAAGTTCAGGTTGCTGTACTACACCGGAACAGAGATTCAACTGTCAGCTCAAATCCCATAGTGGTAGAGACGGTAGAAATATTGGCAGTGATGGAGATGATTAAGGTTCTTAGATATGATTCGAGAAATATAATTCAGTGAGATAACTTTAGAAAGAGAAGGATAGAGAAGATGAAGAATTCAGAAAGTTAGGATCTGAAGGAACAAAAAGTGGACGAAGCTGAGCCATGTCGTTTAAGGTTTCTCTAGTGGTCGTTGCCTTCCTTCTTGCGGACCTCAACCAGATAGTCTATATCTACCAATATGACTCAGTGCACCTGTCACTGACTTCATGGATTTCTGATATAATTTGGTCTGGTCCCCCCTGGATCTTTTCTAAGCTACTGCCATAAAACTTCATGATCAACAGAGTCAAATGCGCTATAGGGTTGAGATTTACTACTGTTGTGTGTCGTTTGAACGTATGTCTTTGTTCTAGGACCTGACGTAATGTCAATATCTGTTCAACACATCCACGTCCAGGTCGAAAAACAGCCTGGTTTTCTCTGACCTGCTCATAACGAGTTCTAGTTAGGCGTCTAAGTATAACTGAGACAAATAACTTAGAAACTACATTAGTTAGACTGATTCCCCCCTGATTGTCACAATAGGACTTTTGTTCCTTCTAGTAAATTGAGACAATCAGTGATTGAGACCGTTCGGATGGTATTGCACCAAGTTCCCAAATTCTACCTAAGATCCTAATCAATCTTACTGTTAAAACTTGACCACTTGTCATTGAGTATGACGGTAGATCATGGTTGACCGAAGTGTGACTAAAGGCAAAATGATTCCTAAAGTTTTCTACCCATCGGTCCAATCTCCAGGATTAAGAATGAATGAAAATACCATCCATATGTGAGATAGATTCACTAATAGATGGATTTCTAGTACCAGTTTCCTTGATCGCTCTGAACAGTTGCCTACTGTTGCCTATCACCACTGCTTTTTCCATCTGTCTTGCTTTCGCCACCCACCACTGTTCTCGATATTACGTAGGCTTTTATTAATAATGATGATTTATTCTCAAATGACGGACATGTTACAAGAGGCATGCCAATTTACAGGTAGGATCAAAATGTTTGAATTGGCAGCTAATTTCTTTTAAAACGGTGCACAGTCACTGAAATATTTCATACATACATTGGCTACATTTAGATGACTAAAAGTTTTCACATAAAATTAAAGATAATTTTGCATACTCTACAATGTATAACGCGAATAACTGGCGCGGGTTACGGCCGTCTGCGCCCCAGCTAACCACGCTCCTCATCGCACTCAGAGCAAGTCGTGATGAGTTTTCAAGCATCCATCAGTTCGGTAGATGCTACTGAGATACAAGGCTTCCTCCTAGACATATGATTTACCTTACTAGCAGATATCACTGCTGTTTCTACAGTCTTTTTGATATCATTCCAACCTGCTTCCGGATGAAAATCGCTTACATCATTACCTAACTCTCTTTCTAGTTGCTCCTGAAATATATTCTTTGCTTTATTATCACTAAGTAAAACCCTAAGAGGTTTCCTTGCCGTGTCTTTCCTACGTCCACTAAGCCGCAAACAAATGCGTGCCCTCACTAAAGCATGATCTGAATCTAAACATGTGCTCCAGAACGAGCTACAGTCCTCTATCGAACCTCTCCATCGGTGGCTGATGGCGATGTAATCTAGTTGGGTCCAACGTTGAGACGACTCTGGAGGTCGCCAGGTCAACAGATGTTTTTTCTCATGCCTAAAGTTAGCGTTTTCAAGGAATAGGCGGTTATCTGAGCACATCTGCAGCAAACGATCACCATTATCTGTTCTTTGAGCAGCGACACCATAAGATCCGCCGAGGAGATTTTTCTTTGCAATCATTCTATCCAGTGAAGCATTGAAGTCACCAGTAATTATTACCATATCAGAGCGCCTAACAGTTTGAAGGAGGTCCAGAAGCTTTCTGTAAAACTCATCTTTCCCCTCGTCTGAAATGCGGTTAGCGGGAGCGTAAACAGACACAACGAAGAGGCAACAGCGAGTGTCTCTCTTTTTTCGAGTTCTTACTATCCCGTTCAGTTGGACAGCGCACAAGCGACTATTTACTGGGATCTAGTCTAGGAGAACTAGTTCTGCCCTACGACTCAATGCTATACCTACACGAGAGAGACCCTGTGGAACAGCAACGGGTCTTCCAGGTGCAGGAAGAGTGAACCTAGCGGGTTCTTCATTTTGAAAAATTGAAATCAAATTGGTGATTTTGCTAGGATCCTGAAGGTGCGTTTTGGAGATGCGGCACACATCGATCGCATTTCTAAGGAAGTCTGTTGCTGTTTCTGAAACAATGTCCGAACAATAAATTCTCGAACATGTAATATAAAACGGGCTTTCCGGCGACCAGGAATAACTTCGTTCGCATTCGCGGTACGGGGTGATGAAGGAATGTGGGTAGAGTTAGACGTAGAGATAAGAGAGATATTAGGGGGTTTAGAAATGAATTGATTTCGACCACTTTGGTCTCCCGTGATGTTATGGGTATGAGTGCGGTTGTCACTTCCAGGCTGCCCACACCGTGAAAGGGCGTTTTTAAGGAGCCTGAAAAAGACACTGAACTAGTGTAGGTATAAGTGACCTAGGAGCTTGACAACAGAGTCAAAAGGACAACCGCTTGGGGCTCGCACGCACAGCCGTTTCATGAGAAGTTTTTAGTGTTAGCTTCGGTCTTTTTTAAAAGGGCTTACAGCGGAAAACGGAAATCAGTGAGGTATGGTGGAACCTGACATTTTGATGGTCGACCTTTGTTAATCCCTTCTTTCCCTAAGAGAAGGCAGGTGCTTGTTGTCTGAGAGGAACGCCTTACTGCTGTCACACCTCTCTACAGTCATCAGTATGCTTTCACCCCACAACTTTAGTGGCTGCTTTTAGTCTCATCGTTCTCCAATCGACCTGCCTGGCATGTTCGAACCTTCAGGAACATATGTCCTAGCCAATATAGCTCGGTTGGGTCATGACGACAGGAAAGCTCTACAATCACGTCAAGGTAGCAGCTACGGTTGGGCGCTATGCGTGTAAGGAGGCGTCAACTGTTTGTTCTAATTTATTTGTAAATACTTCTTCTCCAGCAGCATAAATTCCTCGATAAGGATGGGAAATATGCGATTCAAATGGCAGCAATTAACCTGGTTAATGACTTACAACGTCATGGAGTAACATATGGGGAGGTGTAGAATGTTTAATATTGAATTCGTGAAGAAACATGGTTTGCTGGTATGAGTAGCACAATTTCTTGTTAATTAAAGTTGTATTTGATAGAGATGTTTATCAAAATAAATGATCCCGTATTTGTTGCGATTCAACATGATTTCCTCTGAATGAGTAGGCTTTGAGTGTCATTTTGATGTTAAGTGACATTTTCATTCAAATCTTTGTGTTCAAATGTATAGATATTGTCGATATCCTCAGCATAGAATATGGTGTATTCTTTTATCAGTCTTCAATTTTTCACTAGAAGCAAACTCTATGTAGTCACAAAAGATCATGATTTTGACTTACTATTATAGCTTTACTGTCCAGACTCTTAGAACCTCAAGAAAATTAGATACATATATATACCAGTGGTCGCTGTTCATGTCAAAATCTATTGACTTAACACAAAGGGAAATATGTTTCCTCAAAGAATTATGCCACGGATATCGAAACAGATTTCATTAATATTCTGTCAAAGCATCTACTACTCGATCCCTTTTACATTTGGTTTGCCATACGAGGCTGACAAGCGCTGATATCAAGTCAGTGTCGGAGATTATGTTGTGAGTACTTAACGGTTCGGCCTGTCAAGCATTTCTGAAGATTTCTGATAAGTGGCCTAGATCTTTCTGCATACTTAACAAATGTAGCATACATCTGAAGCAAACAATTTAGTTGCAGACTGCTCTCTCCTATTTAGAAATGATGCAAACCACGAATATACTTGGTTGCTGATCCTGAATGACTTGAGTTTGAAGAGAAGCCTTTTATGTAGGACCTCATCAAAATATTTCTCAAAGTAGAAGAATGCAACTAATCTTAGAAGCCTTTTGTCTGGTTTTGGACTAAATTAATTGAGGTAGTCTAGCACAAATGTTTCACATGACCGAGTCCTCATAAACGCCCACCGTGAGGTCGATATGAGATTGTTATTTGGAATTTGCTGTATGACTGCCACCTTTACCACCTTCTTCATCCTCGACACCGCTGATTTAATACTGACGGGTCGGTAATTTTCAGCACTCAGATTTTATTTTGAGAATGGTATGCATAGTCTTCAAGGTATTATGGTAAAACTCCGTACAGAATCATATGGTGAAAATTTTAGGTTAGTATAACAAACCGATCATTGCTTCCGATTTTTAGATTGCTAGCTAGGATACCTCCGATTCTACGGTGCAAGAATATTGCAGTGGGCTTATCGCCTTAGAAACATTTTGTTCACTAAAGTCTGCCCTGTTGATCTCACGGGAAGGCACTGGTGTCAGCTGGGATTCATTCATCGGGTTATTGAAGCATAAAATCCTTAACTTAATATTTGAGCGATACATTTAGGGTTTTCATAAACTTCGTAGTCCACAATAAAAACGTTACCTCCATTTACATCAGTTTATTTCCAAGGATCTTAATTAGTGCAGAAGAATGATTGTTCGGCTCCACAGCTCGTTAGTCCTGCTCAGTTTCCTTTTTCGTACGTGTTACCTCCGCATCGACAAATATTTTCGTCATCATAGCTTAGGAGGATAAGCCATTAAGATTATGAAGTCTGGTAGCAGGCTTCCGAAGAATTTTTCGTATATGATCTGGCATATATATAAATCCTTAGAAATTCTGGGTTTCCATAGTTCTATGAGTGCGATTTTCTTGAAGATAGTACTGATGTTGTGATAGAATATTCCTGTTAGTTCCTTGGCAGTGTTGACAGTAAGGAAGGTAGTACAGTCAATGATTCTGAGGCGATTTCCGAAGTTTGTCCAGACAATCTTACGAAAGTTCACACGAAGTATGGTGCTTTAATTAATGTTGATTTATTCTCATTTAACAACATGTTAAAAGAGGCACGCCAATTTACAGGCAAGACCAAAATTTTAAGATTGCCAACATATTTCTAGTAAAACGTATTTCAGTCACTGAAATATTTAACAAGATACATTGGCTTCGTATAGATGGCTAAAATTTTTCAAATAAAATTAAAGGTAATTTTCCTGACTCGGCAATGTACAATGGCGCCAGTTACAACGGTTGCGTTAAGACGAACTGAAAATGACTGAAAAACAATGCAAGGTAGAACCAGGTCTTGATATAACAAGAATTGATGAGGTAAATGTGCTATGATCTGGTTGATATCCTTCTAATAATAAATTTACAGGCTCCTGTGTAGAATTAACAAGTCTTTGGAAAATATCCAGTCTAATACTTAGGGATTGGAATAAGGTGCTGAAAAAGAGTAATAAAGAGAACCGGGCGAAGAGCGGGATTTGAGGCTTTTGTATTAAGACTGCATATGACTATTTTATGATCGTTATTTGAAAACCGTTTTCTAAGATATAAGATATTGGGTATGCGATTATTGGTGAAACCTAAAACCAAAATATTGTGATGTTTGTTTGAGGCGTTAACAAATCGAGTCCACTCTCCAAGCTCCAAGCATTTAAAGAATGAATCGAACAAAGAGATTTCAGGCATCCATATGAACATTTAGTTACCACATAAAAATGGAAACCGGGATAGGAAACGTTTAAGTAAATGAAATCAATCTTAAATATTCACTTCATTGATTCGGGTTTCTACGTGCGTACAAAATGGGCAGCGTACACTGAAACTAAAAACCACAGTCCTGAAACTACCATGAAACTAAGCCCCATGATTTAATGCTTTTTTTACAAAGTAGTCAGGTTTTTCCAAACGAAACCCAAATATTCAGATATCATGCTGATTAAAATTCATCAAACCATGCACTTGTGATCATCGAACATTAAGCTCAAACACCTTGATCATTTATTCTACAACAGTGAAAATATTGCCATGGATTATTCTCTTCTTTTCAGATTTATCAAAGCTAACTAATTTATCGAATAAAAATATTCATTTGGCCAAATATTACGTCACAAAATTATACATGATTGTCTGAATGCGTAGTACGGTACATGAAAAGTCAGCTAGAAATTTAATAACTGTCTTTTGAATAGTATAAGCGAAAACAGTATAATGACGCACTCAAATTCAAAATACCAATGTAGGTTATCATTGTTGAAAGAAGTTTTAATCAGAAGTATTTTAACTACGAGAAATTTTTAGTGTAGATATGAAAAAACATTGTAATGTGCTCTTCAAGTCCCATTTCTGCTGACGGCACAAGATCAGTTAATTATTTCTGAATTCATATAAAGTTTGTGATTGTTGAATCTCATTCGATTGGCATCATCAATAATTACTAGGAAAAAATGGGGTTTTAACAGACGATATAATTGATAAAAATGTATTCCATCCAATCAAACACACATAAGTTCTATTTAACGGAAATATGTTTCGTTAAATTTAGTGACCGTATTAGCATTGCAAGAGACGGTTAATTACTTTGAATGCATAAAAATAGGTATCCTATCTGTGAACTGAAAAAATCAAATCCAGTTCATTTGGCACAAACCAAAATACGTTCACTTTGAAAATACAGTCACGGATGTCGACATAAATTAAATTCGTATTCTGTAGCTCAAAACCATGATATAAAGTCCGGGTGTTCAATATCTCGCTGTGGGTATTCACCAGTTCTAGTTGTCAAGCATCGTCAGTGACGATTTGTTCAAAAGATAATCCCTTCGCCTTACTGAACGTGTCAAAAACTCTTGATAGTCATATTGATTCTGAGTTCTCGTCCGTACGTGGAGTTTCTAATTGGTCAGTCACGAACGAGTTCTGCTATTCATTACGTCAATATCAAAAACGGTGTTAACCATACTTACTCTAACTATCAGTTCGGAATTTCAGAAGGCTACATTTTGTTTTTATCTGTGTGCGCGCTCACAGTCTGGAGGTGCTAGAATTAACGATTGTGGCAATCAAAAAGCAGACAAAGTTTTAAACTTATTTGATAAATATGTGACCTCAGATTTTCAAGTAATTAGTGATCGACTAAGTCTGATTTTCAATGACTGGTAGCCTGAAACTGTTTGTTTTAACGTCAACATCTTGCTTTTTCGTAAATCTTTCGATATTTGATAGTGTTTTGACCTGCTCAAGTTATGCTTACACACATGTATGTGAGTAGAAAGATTAGTGATATTGTATGTACGGAGCTAAACAGTAAACGATATAATTACCATCGTTTTTTACAAACTTTACTTTTATTCCTGAACTTTCGGATTCAATGTACAAACATCTAGCTCCTTACTTCAACTCCTCATCTATCCATTTTGACACACATCAGTACCCATTATTCTTCATTTGTGTACTCCCTTATCTTGGCTTACCACTCTTTCGTTTGTTTCGCAATGAATAACTAGACAACGGTCTAGTGATATATTTAAAATTTTTTCATTGCCCTAGTTTGTTAATTTACGGCTTATATCAAGCACTTCTCAGTCGATACTATCCAACAAATTTACTCCCGTAAAATGCACACCACTCAAAAATTCCGCTATGTACTTGCCATATTTGTGATCGCTTGTTGAAAATGTGTCTGCATCATACTGTTTCTGTCAGTGACATGGCGTAAACCTTCTGCCCAGAAATCTTTCTATTAATCTAACAGTGCAACCTTTTACAGCAAATTTGGCAGCATTTGTAACAATTTAATCTATCCTCTTGAATCACGCAGTTGTTTTAGAGTTAATATTTTCTTTTCCGTATTATTATTATTATTATCACAAAACAATGTAAAACATTGTTAGAAACTGGCCTGAAATTTTTATAACAGTGACGAAGTGGCCTTCTGGAACTTTGAATCGCATCCTTTTCCGATTTCCAATCAGTTACTCTTGCCACTGAAATGACCGTGAGCTTTGATTCGCAATTGATCGCCGAAAGATGGAGAAGGTGTAAATTCATCTACCGGGATTCATCAACTGAATGGTTAGTGACAAAGATTACAAACGACACGATACTTGAAGCTGAATAAGAGAACGAATATTGGTTTTATGGGGCTTGGAGAACGTCACGAAAGTTAAAGGCGAGACCATCTAATCGAGATGGAATGACTCAACCATGCATGCATGGACACTCCATGAAGCTCCATGATCTTTACATCAAATTGAATGACATTTCGTAGGTCAGTGCTACAGCTGTTCAAGAATTTTAAATTTCTAGCTTCTGAAACGATACAGTTTTGTAGATAGATTATGGCAGCAGTATCAGTTTACTGGCTACAAGTTACAACCCCAGTGGTGTGAAGGCCGTGAACTCCGATATTTCCATGAGCACAAGTACTTCGATCAAGTGACGAGGGCCAAATCAGTTGCGCTACCATGATTTATAATAAATCCGGTCAGTCTTGCTTTGAAAATTGCGTACACTAAACTTTTAACCAAATACAATCTGTTCCTTCTCTCCATATTGACGGCACTACAGGAAGGCAGGCCTGTATTACTGACGAGTCGGGTAGCTTAGAATAGTTACATCTCCGGTCAATTGAAGTCTTCTGGTGTGTGCAATGATGCCATTCGGTAGTCGAAAGTATTTTCGCAGCCCTCTGTCCTGGAAATTACTTACTGGTGTATGTAGAATTCTTTTTGAATGTTTTGTTTTTAGGAAAATCCCTCCATGTTTACATATTTTTGCTATGACATGATGGACTTTTTCTCTTGACATTTTTGGTATTTTATTTGATTCCAATTTGAGATTTTATCATTGTATATTGTTATTCTTTCTATATTTGTACTTATATTGAAGTTTTTGGGTTTGCTTCTGAACTGTACATATATTGTTTAAATTTGATATAATATGGCTAACGCCACATTTTTGGACGGACGCGGCGGCTGCTGGACTTAGCTTCACTTATCGGCTATTGTGTTGGATACTCTGCGGAGTAACTTAACCCTGGAAGAAACACAAATTCCGTAAGGCTTTGTATTTCCATTTTCTAATAATACAGAGACGTTTTCTCCTAGAATTTTGTCCTTTTTTGCATTGGTTGGGACCCGGGACTAGGAAAAACGTACAGGAGTGTTTCTATTGGAAACAATTGGGACGGCCACTGTCGAAATAAATCTACAGTCTGGAATTTCTTCTTTCGTGGATTATACTTTGGAAATATTCATCTGAACATATATATTTTGGAACTGTTCCGATTATTAAGAATTATAAAGAAACATTTGGAATTTTAATCGTTTATCACACTAGACTTCCTTGGAGGAAGAAGTTGGATTATTCATCGTAATTTTGCACTGAACTGTGGAATTACTCTATTTTGTATCTGTTACCTTTTCTACTGAACTTTATTTATGATGTCAAACAGAAAAAAAATCACACATGAGGACGGTGGAAGAGCTCGACGGATCACAGGGCTCTAGGCAAGTCGTTAATGATAACTTTTTTATGTGTAACCCACATGTTATGTCTGATATTTATTATTGTAAGTCATCGATAGAGGGTTTAGAACTACCTAAGGTTGAACTCTCATTTTTTGATGGAAGGTCTCGCGACTATTTTAGGTTCATACGACAAATAGAGACGTTTATAGAACCTCGAATAAAGGATGATCAAGTGCGTTTATTGTATTTAATTCATTATTGTAAGGGAAAAGCAAAAAATGCGATTGAAGGCTGTATTATTATGGATCCACAAGCAGGATATAAGAGAGCTAAGGCCATTCTAAAACAGCTCTTTGGACAGTCGCATGTAATAGCTCGAGAAACCTTAGAGGACTTATTTAGAACTGGGAATGTAGAATTTAATGATCCTGAATCATTGACGAACTTGGCTATTAAAATGCAGAATGCTGCTTTAACTTTAGAACAGCTCAATTGCACAACGGAACTTAACTCTATGGCTACTTTAGAACGAATAGTAAGGCTCTTACCTCGTCGAATGCAAGCCCAGTGGGCAGAGCTAGTATTCAAGTGGGACGAAGAGGAGAGAAAGCCCAATTTTAACGAATTGACGGAATTTATTATGTCTCGTGCTAAGATAGCTAGTAGTAGGTTTGGAAGATTAGCTTATCAGGTTAAAACAGGAAATAATACGGAAGCTACTAGTGGTCTGCGTGCGAGACATGAGGATTTTTCGTTTCTACCTAAAGCACGCTCGGAAGATAAGAGATTTGTCAATTATATCACGAAAGCATACGCTGATGAAGGACGAGTATGTGACCGTAACGATGTAAAGCCTCTTGATGCGTGTCCTAGTAAGAAGCCGGTTGGTGTAACAGATAAGATGGCTTTTCTAAGTATAGGAAAGAAAGAAAAAGGTGAAAAGTGTAGGCATCAAGATGGATCCGAAGTGTGTGATGATAAAAGCCTCTTAGCTGCTCGAAAAGCCTGGAACGGTAAGTTGGATTCGAGTAATCAGAGGTTAATGAGTTCAGCAAACATGAATAAGACCCAGGCAGGATTGTCTGAACGGAATAAAGCTTATTTTGGGAACCCTTCATGTAGGGTAAATTATATAACTGGACCTAGAGTAGATTCTAGGATAACTGATTGTGGTACAGTAACGGCTAAGAAGCCTAGGAGACAACATGATGCTACTATTACTAAGAAGCCTGAACCTCATGCTCTTTCGGATGCTACGACTAGCCATGGAAATAGTAGCCATCAGAACTTTAGTAGTGACAGTGATAATAAGGAGATAGAAAGTGTCAGCAGTCCACTTATAGGGACTAGTTTATCAACTTCATCGAATGAGCCTCCTAGTGTTTCGACGCCATCGGACCTCGTCACGAAGGTTAAGTTGATTGAAGATGCACAAGGTTGTGCAACTGTAACTGTTCCTATTACGGTTGACTGTCAGTCGAGTGATGATGAGAAGAAAGTGTTTGATGTTAACAGCCAGTCTACAGTGCTGGGTGATGACGATGCTATTGATGAGCATATGTCTTGTGTCTCTGAAACGGATGCTAATGCACACCGAATCAACGCGACTTGTCTGACAGAACGGAATCATTTAGACGTTGATAATAAACTGGATGTCACTGATGTGACAAATGAGTTACCGACGATGATGGATACTGTTCAAACCTCCTCTGCATCAGGAGATGGAAGGATAAATATTGATCCTACGTCATGCTACTTAAGGTCTTCTGGAGACGATGAAATGTCAAAATTGGAGATCCCACCCTTGCATATTATTTATGGGTCAAAAACTTCTGTTGATAAGTTAGCATCACGGACTTCATGGTATCTGCTGATCGGAGCAAGTGGTGGTGGATTGGCGACTCGTCCCCATGAAAGAGAATGTAGTCCTTGGATAGGATATGACCAGTTTTGCGACGTGTTGTTCATGTTCGTATGGGTTAATTGGGTAAGGTTTATACTACCGTTAGGTCATTCCACGATAGATAGGGGAATCAAGGGCCTGATGGGAAAGTATAGGTACCTAGTTAACACGATAGGTCATATCCATGTTGGATGGCGGGTAGGCGTACTGCTGTAAGTCCTACACGTTATTCCGGTGTGGATTAGGGGATAACATGGGAACCCTAAATAAAGTGTCATTAACGCTTGCTCTTTTTGCATGGAGGGATTTTGCGGGCCGGTGTAGAATTCTTTTTGAATGTTTTGTTTTTAGGAAAATCCCTCCATGTTTACATATTTTTGCTATGACATGATGGACTTTTTCTCTTGACATTTTTGGTATTTTATTTGATTCCAATTTGAGATTTTATCATTGTATATTGTTATTCTTTCTATATTTGTACTTATATTGAAGTTTTTGGGTTTGCTTCTGAACTGTACATATATTGTTTAAATTTGATATAATATGGCTAACGCCACATTTTTGGACGGACGCGGTGGCTGCTGGACTTAGCTTCACTTATCGGCTATTGTGTTGGATACTCTGCGGAGTAACTTAACCCTGGAAGAAACACAAATTCCGTAAGGCTTTGTATTTCCATTTTCTAATAATACAGAGACGTTTTCTCCTAGAATTTTGTCCTTTTTTGCATTGGTTGGGACCCGGGACTAGGAAAAACGTACAGGAGTGTTTCTATTGGAAACAATTGGGACGGCCACTGTCGAAATAAATCTACAGTGTATCAAGTTAATTGGAAGGCAAGAACAAAACTCAAAGTGCGAGAAATTTATTATTTAATCGTTTATTCGTCTGCACACCAAACTTGAACAACAACGATGTGAATACATCAACCTTTGTAGCAACCATATATCTGCAATTTTGTGCCTATACTGATGTGGTATTTGTAGCAACAATTTATCCGTAATTATGAACTTTAGCCGCCTTCGCTTTTACTTATTATTAAATTTTGGACATTATTTTCTACTTCTGTTGCCCCTCTTGCTCGATATTTTCGATCTAATTTTTCTTTAATTAATGAGGCATATTCGCTTCAAATAATGAACTAGTGTTCTTTAGAAATTTCTTCCCATTCCACATGACCATACCCTGTGCCATATTTTTTTAGCTGGGAACAACCAGTGTTCATTCACCCGTTTTAAGCTTAATTTGAATTTTTTGTGTACAATTTCATCATGAAAACTCATAGTAACACTGACGTTTTTGCAAGTCTAGTTACGTGAAATTCTGTTCCCCCCTTACGGCTATTTAAAAAACATAGTTGTGTCCATATTATTGGTCTATCTCAGCTAATTACATCCAATGCCCTTCATCTAGTCACTATATACGTGTCAGTAGTACTGTTTTCGATTGACTTAAATTCTCCGAAGTTCCTGCATTTACAAGGAAGCAATGACTATGAAGTACCAAATTTTGTTTTTGCTGATTTTATCTGTCTTCTTTTCATCTGTGCAAGGTAAGTCAGTTAGTTCCCATAAAAAACGACATATCCTTTCTTCCTACCGTCGTTACCAGTTTCAGTAAACTGATGTCCCTAATTTTAGAAATCTGACTGATTTTGTTGTTCCTAAATTGTTATAAGCTATATTTAAGTAGTTGGATGTCATTCATTACTTGATATGAAATCGTACTGTCGATATAATTTTTTATTTACAAAACCGTACCCGACACCACATGGTCGGAAATCTGGGGCTAGTAGTGAAAACCTTTAGAACATCTCAGCTTACAAATCTGAATAAACGTAGGGGAAGGGTCCGACGACTGAGTTAAAAACTTGTACATGTTGTACATGTACAACCAGTGTAATGAACTAGCTGTAAAGGTTTTTCCACAATTCTTTTTATGAATAGAATATTACGTATTATATGACTAAGTGCAGTACACCAAAATGAGAAAAGGCTACGTATACTCACAATGTTGACGTATAATGTGAATTTTCGGTCATGTATTGTTGACATATTCCCACGTGGTACATTTTCACCTCGCCTTAGTGATTCCAGTGATCATATCCACATATTCACAAAATATAATCAATGTTTTAGCTTTTCGAGTGAGAATGGTGGGATTTACGTTCGTAAGTCTAACTTTCATTCAATCCATCTTTTCAAGCTAAATTCTGTTGAGATGATTATTTTCACATATTGTTTTTCATTCTGTACAGTCTTTCTAAAAATTTAATGAAAGAAGCCGACTATTCGAAAGTTGTTTTTATCAAGTGAACATGTGGCATGAATTATTATCACTATCGCGCATGTCAAGGATTTTAAAAGTTTAGTATCTGAAATTTTTAGTTTTTTTACTTCAGAACAACAAAACAGATATTGTGTTTTTGGAGACAAATGGTACTTGTGGAAGGTGCCTCTGTGTAAGTCAAACGAAATTTGAAACACCATATCCGAAATATATCTCCTCTTTTGTTAGTCTATCCATAAGTATGACCGACTCCATCTTGCTTAGAAACGTTCAGTGAATGAAGTGGAGAGTTGGTGGAAATCAATAGTTACAAGAAATACTTTGACTCAAAGTAATAGGGGACTCACAATCCTTAGTTTTTGTTTCACTGAGACAAACATTATTGAGCGTTCGCATAATATAAACTAGATTTCACTTCTACATTCCTGAAATTTTTCAGTACTTTGAAATCGATCGGTTTCTACTTATTTGAACCTATTTCAACCTATTCCATCTTGCGAACGGAAGACATACTATCTAGTGTCCAATTACAGTCTTTCTGTTCATATTTTCATGCTCCGATACTGACTTTCAACGATTTCCTGCTCCATTTTCAGTACGCGGACAGATTATCAGAAGTAAGAAAAATTCCTATTTCCGCACAAAGCTAATTTCATCCTTAATTTAATAAAAATGATGTCTATTTTCAACTAACATTGTGTTACATGAGGTGTGTCAGCATATAGTCAAAAATTCTGCCACATTTACTGTAAGAGGTTGCACACTAAGAATAATAATGTTGTAGGGCTGAAAATCAGCAAGAAAGCTTGCCTTTCAGGACATTTGTATTAGAGTTGTGAATAACATCACCTAAATCATTAGCTTGCCTTCCAGAATAGAGCTGCAACTTCAGAATGAGAGGTCTAGTAGACCTTTTGCACTTAACTTGCAAATGAATAAATCTCAGTTTTTAGCGCGAAACTATGAACCGGTGAGCATTTTGTGATCGTTGGTTGCAATCCATTCAACAACTTCTTACACGCTTACAAACCGTTGTTTCAAAGAGCAAACTTCTCGCTGATTACCGGTTCTCAGTCATCCCTGAATCCACTACATCTGAGAAGGCTTCATAAAGATAACAGTATTTTCAAAGCGATGTTGTTCGGAGTCTTAAAGGGAGGAACAGATTTCTCTGTGTGTACCAGGTTCTGAGCTACCCCGGTGAGTGAAGTGGTGTCTAGTTACAAATAGCTAACTATTTTTTGCCTTTTCCGTTTGGCAGCTAAGTGAAGATTACGTCGGCATACGGGGTGGTGACGAAATTTGTCCCACGTGTTTATGTGTAAGTAACCAACCTTGCTTGAAAGTTTTGTGGTATTAAGTGAAACTATTCGTACTGTCATATGTACCCGCCAGCTTATGGGAGTTTCACGCAAGTATTACTTCTTGACGACTATTTACGTTTTGTGTCTCGCGGCAACTTGTGTGACTTTAAGTTTACTAGTGAGATTTCACTTCGGCTATGTTATTAAGACAGCGGGACTGTAAAAAAGAATGTGCGATCTATTGCTTATTTTCGGAGATTCACTAAGAAACAGTTATGTTCATTTTGATGACATGTGCGAACTTACATTATACTAATTTGGAATTTACAGATCTTTAGAAAATAGTTCACTTGTTAACTTCAACTGTTGCACATCCATTTTAAAATCATGTTATGTGCAATCTCTGGTATTAAAATATGGACGATAAGTTTATTTTCTATAAAAAACCCTCTACTGAAACGGATTCAGAATATCAGTTCATGAAGGGGTTTCATCAGAAGCGTTGTTGATCGGGAGACTCTTATCATATTTTAACTTACACCTAAAATTATTATTGCAGTGGTAATATTCATATACACAAAAACTAACATCGTTTCGACGTTTGAGTGGCCTAGAGGGGAGGTATTAATATACTTACACCTTGTATTCTAAATATACAACTCATAATTCTGTGTTCGACGGATTTTTCGGTATAAATCACAAGTGATTGTATCAATGAGAAGGGAATGACAATTGTTAAACAAGATTGGATCTTTTTTCTACTAGTCATGAGGAATGTTTATCGAAGGTTAAATACATTTATTTTGTATACAACCTTTTATTAACAGACTCCTCTGTTGCAATTTTCCCGCCTTTTCAGGATTCGAACTAGCGAAATGGGAGTAAGAATTGAATGTAGAATTTAGAACTTCCTTTTTTAACTACTATTTGTCGAATTTTCAAGTAAATATAAATTATTTTAGCATACTGCTTTGTTCCCTGCTTACTTTTATTGGGGTACTCTTATCATACAGCAAAGAAATTTAGTATTGTGACAAGTCAGTCATAACTAAAGGAGCAGATGTAGATTATGGGTGCAGAATATGAAAGGCGAAATTTCGCCTCGAATACCACATTTTTAAGAAAATCAAACCAAAAATGCCTGAAATGTCAATTTTTTCAGTAGACGCAAAATAGGATATATGCAGGAGGAGTTTTGAGACTTTTGCCTCGATGTATGCGGAAATGTCGGACATATCAAAAGAATAAGTGCATCAAAACCAAATACGTTCGAGATGTTATTATTAGGAGTGTAAACATTTCACCTTGTTTCATCCAGTCAACCTCAAGGCCTTGTTAGCTTACATCTAATATTCAATAGTGTGGGAAATCCTTTTCAAATAAAAAGTAAACAAAAAAACTCATCCTCTGAGTTGTGGTTCTACTGGAAGGAGATAGATAGAAGTCCATTCTACAGTGTTGAGTGATAAATAATGAGCTAATGCATATTAGGTTTGCTAACTTTCTTATAATCCGTAGTATAAGTTTCTTATTGCAAGAGTTGTAAGGCTAACTGCTGTAGTATTAATGAGGGAGAGCAAGAAATACAGTCTATAAGACGGTTATTCGAGTCACCATTCAAATGAAGAAACCGAGTTCTCTAGCAATAATAATAATAGCAATTTATTCTCGATTAACAACATGTTACAAGAGGCAGGCCAATTTACAGGCAAGACCAAAATTTTAAGATTGCCAACATATTTCTAGTAAAACGTATTTCAGTCACTGAAATATTTAACAAGATACATTGGCTTCGTATAGATGGCTAAAATTTTTCAAATAAAATTAAAGGTAATTTTCCTGACTCGGCAATGTACAATGGCGCCAGTTACAACGGTTGCGTTAAGACGAACTGAAAATGACTGAGAAACAATGCAAGGTAGAACCAGGTCTTGATATAACAAGAATTGATGAGGTAAATGTGCTAAGATCTGGTTAATAATATATTTATACTCAAATAACTACGTTACAACAGTCACGCCAGTTTACAGGCTAGATCAAATTGTCACAAATGCTTTCACAATAACTGTAAAGTTATAGCAGTTAAATTAAGTGTAAGAGTCAGTTTCTGAATGCATATTTACACCATGTCACTGACAGAAACAGTATAATACAGCCACATTTTAAATAGCAGAGTACAAATAATTAAGGTGCACAATAGGTTCTTTTGGCGACTTGTCGAGATCAATAGTGAATTTTTTGGGAAAGGTCATATAGAACGCGCTTGATACGAGCTGTGATCCAGACAGTCACGTACATAGGGTGCATGTTCCCTAGAGTCGCGAAGGATTTCCCACCTTGAATGGGGTTATGAACAGGAGAAGAGAGAGAGAAAAAGGCAGCAGTGTGGCAAGTGTATATATATATATATATATATATATATATATATATATCCAAAACACTACTTAACCTGTGATGTTGAAGTAGTCAATACAGTAGTAAGTCAAGATAAAATTCATATTGACCGCTTAAATTAAAGTAAATTATGGGAATACAAGGATATAACCCACAGATAAAGGAGTACGGCAAAAAGAAGGAAGAGTTGTGCAGTTTCAGGTGGTTGATGTTCTTCTAATAATAAATTTACAGGCTCCTGTGTAGAGTTAACAAGTCTTTGGAAAATATCCAGTCTAATACTTAGGGATTGGAATAAGGTGCTGAAAAAGAGTAATTAAGAGAACCGGGCGAGGAGCAGAACATAAAATATTCTTGTTTAAGATCGAACAGTGACACAGCAGACACTTTTTAATAATAGAACACTAACTAAACCAGCGCACTTATGTAAGCGCACTGTCTTTTATAGCGGGCTAATACTTGTACGTAAAACTGTCTATAATTTTTCCTACTCTGCAATGTACAGAACAATGGATGGAACGACTTAAGTCTCTCGCGCTGAGACCAATCACTGGTGGTTGAGAATCGATGCGAGGTAAATGCAGGAGGAAGTAAATGTGCAATGATCTTCTTGTTGAGATTTGCTAGATTATAATTTGACAGGCTCCCGAGTAAAGCAGTAGAGACTCTGCAAAATCGAGTAGGATGAGTTGCTGAAAAGATAATGAAGGGTAAAGGGTGAAGAGCAGAAAAAATTCCCATACAAAGCCTAGTCAAGTCTCAGAAAATACTTTTTGGATAAAATAAATGTATGATTACTGAGATCTTTCTTTTTCTGAAATTAGAACATCAAATGTACACCTGCACTTAAGTAGGACAATGAAGACCAGTCACCAGTAAGAGGCTGTCCACTTCGTTTACGTGAACATCAATTAGCAATCAAACGTCACGACAATTTCCGATAATATCATTGCACACTGACAATCATGGACATACATTCGATTGGAACAATCTGTAAATACTGGATAGGGGGAGTACAGAGGACACTAAAGAACTTTTAGAAGCTCGGGACTCAGATCACTCTGATCCACAAACACATCGACACTGAGCCTATTTGTCAACAATTCAGAAAGATCATAAGTGACATAGGATCAAGAAACAGATCAAAAGGGGGATCCAATCAAAATAAAGGTGCTAACAATGACAGGTTTAAAGTCAACAACAACCACTCAGGATAGACCTTAGCAAAACCAGCTACAGTTCAAACGTGCACAAATTCGAATACTTCATATGAAGTTTGTGCTGATGGTGTTGTTCACATGTACAGTGAAAGCTTCACTACTACAATATCAAGCTTTGAGAACGAAACACCATCACAAACAAGTTTACGAACATGAGTCTCAGATGTGGTTGACTTGAAAAAGTAACTTTAATATCATGGACTAGTTACTTCCTGCTTTATCACAAGGAGCCGTAAGCAAACAAAATGTTCAGCCTCACATAGGTGGATGGAGTATGGTTGTCGCTCTATTGTCATGAGCGCTGATCAGATACACCATCCTCCCTCCATTTGCGATGTTAACCTTTTAGTGGGTGAATCGCAGTTGATTATGGTCTCGTGATACCGAAAGGATATCGAGAATATCGTAGGAGGCGACCGAGCAATAGTAGGGTCACATGAAGCGCACAAGTAATGCTTTTTAGTACACCTAAACAAAAGCAGCACAATAAAATGATCACTATTAAATGTTTCCATATCGTCAATTGCGTCATCGTTGTAAAAGTATTCCATTACAAGCTCTCTTACTTTCAGTGATATGTATTTGATAATGCTGCAACTCATACCCTTTAACTATCCTTATCGACAAGAGTACTGTAAAAATAAGGAGAACATAAGCAAGATAACATAAGCATCGATTGTCCAAAGCCGCAAATGTAAAGTTCATAATATTGTACAATTTCATCCGACTGATGAGCGAATGGTGGAAGTGCCTGCTGAATATAGGCTCCAAAATCACACTTTTGCTTGGCTAGGACATGGATTTGACAGGGTGATCTAACAGTGGCATACAGCATGTAAAGTATGCCGAATCACTCCAAACCGAGCATCTTGACATTAGAACACCACCAAGCCACTCGAGTTATTCTTCTAAACATTACACATCAACGAGCAAACACCAAAGTACACTCCCACTTACTCCCGCTAACAATCGTTTCTACTTAGAATTCTTTCCTGGCGGACACGATTAAAATCCTCTGAGCGGATAGCTTCGATAGCAGTCCTGTTAAAGGAGTATTTTTATACGGACTATCATCTCCTGCTTCTGCCACCTGTGCCTGATGTATATTTTGAAATTTACCTTCTGTTATCGTCCTTTACTCAGATCACTTACTCATTCTGTCTCGCTGATTATCTTTGTTTTCCCTTTCATCTTTACTCTCTGGTCTTTTCACATTGTCTGCACTACTAACCCATTATCTTCTAATCGCATCCTAATTTCCTTGACAACTGACGTTTGCTTAGCATTACAACTTCCCCCTCACCCCATATCTTAACCAAATAATCTCCGGCCTGGTGATGTGAAAGCTGTTGGTATTTAGAAACCTGAATGCTACTGACACTACCTAATACACCAGAAAAGTAGGAATG
Organism: Schistosoma turkestanicum; assembly: GCA_944470395.2. Classification (NCBI taxonomy): domain Eukaryota; kingdom Metazoa; phylum Platyhelminthes; class Trematoda; order Strigeidida; family Schistosomatidae; genus Schistosoma; species Schistosoma turkestanicum. The sequence continues at coordinate 21,320,302 of OX103972.1, read as the reverse complement.
GAGCTCATAGAAATCACTTGGTTTAGAATAGCAAGAAACACTCACACTGAGCGAAAATGAGCCCTATCTTTGCTACACTAGGGCAAATTATACGCATAAGAAAGAGATCCTCCTACATGCCATTGGTCACGGAAGTGATGGAGGCTGACATTAGATGATCGCTGGCAAGCATTCAGAGGTATCATCCAAAACGCTGTCGCAGACGATATATCTCAGTCACACCACACACCCGGAAACAGAAGAACATGAGTTAGGTGCCGCCCTGAACGCTTACTACAGGCGAAGAGGAGAGCCTGGTACAAGTGGAAGGTCTCCTTGAAGGATTCCGATCGTAGTGATAGGAGACGTATTCGGATGAAGCTGCTGCCAAAATAGAGGCAAACCCGAAGCATCTGTTTAGGTTCTTGACTAAAAGAAAACCTACGAATCAGGGTTTGTGTTCCCTCAAATGACAAAATGTGAAAGATCTCACCAACCTAGAGATGTCTGGGATCTTGCACACAAACTTTACCGAACAGTTAAACCAGGCATCCACATTTTCAGAATACTGCGCAAATCCAATGCCAGCTGACGGCTTAGGGAATATCCGTGTTACCCCTGACTTAGTACTAAGGAAACTAAATTCCTTACGCCGAAGAAAGTCATAAGGTTGTGACAATATTCGCCCAATAATCTTGAAACAATGTGCGGAAGCCTTTATTTCAACGATATGCCACCCGTTCAGGCATTAACTGGAGTCACATTAACTCCCAGCTGAATGGAAACAAGCTACTCTCTCTCCAATCTTCAAAGTAGGAGATAGAAAGGACCCAGCCTGTTACAGACCAGTCGCATTACTACCAGTACTATCATAGGTAATGGAAGCGTTTGTAAGCAAACAAATGAGGGAACACATGGATAAGGATAAAATACTCAATGTATCTCAACATCGGTTTCGGAAAGGCAGGTCGTGTGCATCTAATATTCTCATAGCATGGGATTGTTGGACAGCATGCGTGGAACGGAAAATACCGGTGCACGTAATATTTCTCGACTTTGCAAAAGCCTTCGACACAGTGCCCCACGCACGTCTAATCGAAAAGGTTGTGGAAATGGGCTTCACCGACCCACTCCTATCTCGGCTCAGAAACTACCTTGAGAATAGAAAGTTTCGTACCAAGGTAAATAGAGTGCACGCACGCTGGCGAGTATCCACATCGAGAGTTTCGCAGGTGACCACCAATCTAGAGATGGGGACCATCTCGGGTCAACTTCTCTTCCTGATATTTATTAACGACCTGTTAGGCCCAGTCAGCTCAGTGACATTGATCTACGCCGATAATGCGAAGATCTGGAAGTCAATTAGAAGCCAAGAGGATACGGCTGAGCTTCAAAAGGACATTACATCTATTGAGAAATGGAAAGTGGAAAACGGTTTAAAACTCAGCTAACTAATGTGTCACGTCATGTATATTTTGCCTCACATGACGCAAACGATTTACATCCTCAACAGAAGTCCGCTCCCTAATGTCTCCTCAGAGCGCAAACTCGGTTTATTAGCCACATAAAGCCTCCACACGAGTCCAAACTATAAAGAGGAAACAGTCAAGGCAAATGCATTTCCTCATTTTATCCAGAGAAAACTTGTTTATATAACCCCTGACTTATTCTTGGCATGATTTAAAACATACGCACTCACACACCTGTAGGTTCACAACGTCACAACGTGCTTAAAAGAGACAAATCTCTTGGATCGAGTGTTGAGACAAGTAACGAAATGAGTGAAAGGGTTGAAACATAAATCTCGCGATCGTAGACTGCAGCACTTGGGATTATTGCCACTGAGTTACAGAAGGATCAGAGACGATCTGATTATGGCGTACAACATATTGAGCACGCTAAACCATCCCAACGTGAGCATTTTACCGATGCATCACCACCACACCCCTCTAGGCAATCCTCGAAAAATCGCACATCAAAGAGTGAATACTCAGGTTGGGGCACACTTTTTTCATTGCGGGTCGTCACAACTCGGAATGCTCTCTCAGCAAAGGTGATCACGGCTCCCTCAGTGGACAGGTATAAGAAGAGACTTGAAAATCACGTACTCGCATACGGATTATCATCTCCCTCTTGGACAAGCTGTTCATGATGCATATCTTGAGACCTGCTAGTTGTTATCATTTCCGCCTCCTCAAATCACTTACTTAACCTATCTCGCCTATTATCTTTGTTTCCTCTCCCTTGCCTACACTACGGTCATCTCTCACAATCTTCACTTCCAATTAACAACCGAAATTCATCTTTATATTACACAGTTCTGAGATTTTACTCATATAAGCATTAGAATTTTATCGTTATTATTCGCCAGACTGCAATCAACTGATCTCCGCTCTGTTTTTGTGATGGCTGCTGGTAACAAACGTTTTCATTCAAATCACGAGACATACAAACTCATAACCGACTGCCAACTGACTAGAATTAGGCAGTCGAGAGGCTAGACCTCTATTCATTGGACACTACCGAACACCTGGAACCATACTGAAAGAACAAGAATCGAGCGCAAAGAAATCTATTGGTTTATACTAGTTCGTGAAAAAGATATTGGATAATGGCTGAGATCTTCAACACTAACCTCACTGATAACTTAAACAAGGCATCCAAATGTTCAGATTACTACTCAAATTCAAATCCAGCGGACGGTTAGGGAATATCTGTATTACTCCTGATTAAGTACTAAGGGAAGAAATCAAATGCTTTACACTAGTTCGTGATAAAGATATTGGACATTGGTTCTGCGCTGTTTCAAATAATTGGTTTCCACAGTTACAGAATGCCAACATCGTGGTTCCCCTTCTTTTTACCAAGTTCAGTCAGTAAGTCTGACCAATATTGTGGAGAAAGTCTACGATTGGAACTCAATCATCTTGATTACTATCCCACAGAAAACGTCAGTTACATTTAAAAAAACCGAAACTATGACAATTCATTTTCAGGATACCTATGATCAAGACTATAGTTTGTATGTCTTCGCCTTCGATGATGCTAGCAAAATGGTGTTGAGTAACATTTTTAACTTCGGAAAGCTCAAAAAGGAACGGAAAAAAGATGGGTGTGTGAGACTTCAATTGAGACAGGTAAAAGGACCACTGTAAATGAGATTTTTCTTTTGAGACACTTTATTTCTATTCATCAGACCTGTTCAAGTCGACGTTATTCGTAATTGTGCTAACCAGGTTCGACTCCTTAATATCAACTGATGTGTCAGAAATTGGCTGGTGTTCCCTAAATATTCACGAAATTATTCGAAGTTCATCTTTGCCATATTCGTGTAGTTCGTCTTTCTCAAAAGGATCATGCCGTGTATTATACCTTTCTCCTGAAGGTAGCTTAAGTTTTTCGGATTGAATAAATCTTTTCATAGTTTGCAATACATTCCCAGAAAAGTTCGAGAATCAATGTATTTATTATTCAATAGATTCATTCAAGGAACTAGAGAATTATCCGTGCTTGATCCCTGAAAACAAATTCGTTTCTTCACTGAGTTGCATTTCTGGGGCAAATACAGACCGAATCCAAGATACATGGGATACAGGAGGTTTTGTAAAAATTTTCATCGAAGATATCTCAATTACAAGTTATTCTTCCCAGATAGCAGATTTTGAAAATTATTTGTGTTCTACGGTTTCAGACGACTTGGTTGCTACATATAATCATCATGGGATATCTTCACCAGTCAGACTACAGGTTTACGAAAGAAGATTTAAGGTCATTATTATTATTTCATTCCTTTATCATACTGATTTGCCTTAAGAAATAAACTTTTATTGGGAAGTTCTGCTGTGACATAAATTGCCTTGACTCGCTTTGGTTGTATTTGGAGTCGGGTACACTTGTACAGTTCTTTATTAGATTTTCATTGTACAAAATTCGTTAATAACATAGGCTGAAATCCTGGATGGATTAAATGAACACTTATGAAGTCTCTAGTTGATAAGTTGTTGATCTTGCAATAGCTAATAATTAATGGAGTTTGCCGTACGACTCTAAATATGTCTAGCTATAAATACAAATCTGATATTTTTTAAACACGAGGAATTATTCGAGCAAACTACTGTAAATATAAGATCTCTTAAGTTTCGCTTTTCATTCATGCAGTTTAGATTTACTACTGAAATGTATCAGTGCTGACTTTCCATTTTAATAACAACAAGGAATCACGATGCAGTAGTTTGTCACTAACATGTATCCACAGACATCAGAATTTTCACTATTATGTGCTTTTTTGCTCTAAGTTTTAGACTTTCTTGCACAACCGTTATACTATCCTTCAACCTGTCCCGGTAATTTACTTAGACACAGTTATCGAGTCAGAGAGAGGATCGTCTTCAGGAAGAAAAATATCACCAACTTCTTTAGGCAAACCAATGGAGATTTCATCAACTGTGAGCTCTGAGTCCTCTTCGAAAGCATATCTCGTCGCACGCAATGATGCAGAATTAACTGTACCACAGAATCTTAAATGTGCAGTTGTGTTTGTACTGGAATATGTTTTATCCGATGTAAGCTTTTCTGATTATTCTTTTAGTACATAATAAACCCTATACATGCCTATGGTAGAGTTTCGTAATTGTATCGAGCACATCACATAAATTCTGTTTACTGTACTTGTAAGATTTCACACGCATAACATATACTGTCTAATACCTGCTTGGTAAAACATGGAATTTATTTAACGAGATTTAGAAGTCTGAACGTAACTGTACAGGAAGATGAAAAATGAAAGTATTTATGTCAATCATCCGTGGATATTTTTATGTTTAGTTTTATATATGTTCCTTATTTATAAAAGGTCCAAGTAGTCATTGCCTGATATAAAATCCAATTATCAGGGAGACTGTTTGTTTTAAAGAAAGTAGCTTTTTGTTGAGAAGTAGCTGATTTCTATGTAATAGAGATACACTATTGCTGCTGATATCTAAAAATTAAATAAATCAGAATAAATGATATTTTATTTTACCGGCATACTATGTTTGAATATACGACAAAATAATTTCTAATGGAGAAGATGTTTCAAACACAAAAGTTACCTGGAAATGCTTCATTTTAAATGAAGTATATTAGAGTTTAGTCAATAGTTATTCAAACATGTCTTATGTGGAATTAATTTTGCTTGAGTGATCTTTACAAATTTCAGTCATCATTTATACCGTGTACTAAAAGTAACTAAGAATAATAATATTATTTTTCCAAAAGCATTCTAACAATTTAGCCTTATGATCTGTCCGTTTTAGAATTCTTTAGGATCCGATCTGATCCATGCAAACCATCTGTGAGTGGAACTCTGCTAATTCTAAACAAAAATTGTGCCTAAATAAACTCCTGGTTAAATAAATAATTAGATAAGTAGTTGACACCTTAGGTTTGTCAATTTTTGTCTGCTGATGGTTGATAATATCTGTTAGTTTTGTAGTTGCCATAAGTAGACATACTTGTCAAGTGTTTTTAATTGGTTCTATAGGGATTTTATTGAGAGGTTAAATTTCTTCGAGCATATGTTTTACACTGAATTCTCTCGAACGATAACTAAAAGTAAAAAGTATTGTTCGTTTGCTGTAAATAACATGTCTTCTAAATGAACAGCAATTCTGTGTTCTTAATTTTGCATAGCTAAATAATAATCATATTTGAAAGAAAATATCTCAGTGAGTATCCACCCGTCACCAGACAGTTATGAGAATATAACTATACTGACGAAGAAAAACTTAATTACAATGGGAGCAAGTAGACATTGTAATTTAATAAATAAAACACATAAGCACGACATACTGATTTCATGCACTGAGGATCCTAGATGTATCTATTAGTGTAAAGCAACTTGTTTCATGGTAGAAGGAAACGAATATTCATTTTAAAGGAGAGTGAGGTAATTGCATCAGTATTCTATATCATATTTGAAGTCCATACGTTTCAGCAGTTGATATGATTATCTACTGGTATATTTATTCTTCTGAAGTTATAGTTTTTTATAATTAGCACCAAGAATGATCGAAGTAACAACCTTTTAGAAAGTGATGTATGTTGGAATACAATGTCTGAAAATGCGTGGCAAAGTTTCAAATTACTCATTAGTAGTATGAATATAAGTTAAAAGATAATTTCACCTTTTTTGCATTTCAATTAGATAAATTCATCGACACCAAAGAAATTTCATTGTACAGTAAGATGGGCAGCATATCCACTTGAAGATAACATGGGAATGGCAAATAATATTGGATATAATTCAGTAAATTTAAATTTATTACTCCAAGGAAGTGTGAAACCAAGTACAGTAACTGATTCAAATATTGACCTCTCATCATCATCATCTATCAATGGTAATAAGATACAGATTTCAGATAGTGACGATTACGAGAAATGCTTATTGAGAACAGTATGTCCAGATGGAAGTTTTTGTTTCACAGATAATGTTCGTTCAACAATGGAATTAACATTAAATTGTACAATATCGGTTGGAATACGAAAAGAGATGGTAAAATCACCGTATAAAAAGTATCTTTGTTTATTTAAATATTTTATTGTATGGCTTTTAATTATGCGTTTTAGGTAGAGGAGATGAGGCGTCTATTCTATTATGGAAATTTTATGATAAATCTGAAGATTGTTTAGTTTAACATTGATTTACTTTAACCTAGTCTGCATTGTTTCAGCTTTCTGAAGATATTTCTGATGAAGTAATGAAAAGTAATACTTACTGAGAGGTTTTAATGAAGTAATAAAGTAAAACTGTTTAAAAGCAATCAATCAAATTAATCAGTTTTAAGTTGGAACACTGCAAATTTTTAGTAAATTTCTATAGAGATATTTATTTTCAAGTTAAATTATCTCATGAAATTATTGTTCTGTATGAAGGGCAGCTAGTGTTAAAGATCTACTTATTCAAAACCTATTTGGTTTAACATAAATCTATGCTTTTAACACAATAGCTTCAGTTATGACTGTATTTGCGAGTTATTTTGAAGTTGGTACCAGAACATCAGTTAATTTGAGCTAATTAGATTATCGACGACCTTTTTCTAAAACTGAAGATCTAAACCAATTTGTATGTCATAAGTATTTTTTTGAACTATATGTAAATGAACACTGTGAAAACTGAAAAACGTCTCAGTCCCGTCCTTCATCAAATAACTCTACTCTCATATGAATCTCAAGTTTTAAAAATAAGTATAGTATTCAGCTATCACAAGTATCAACAGTATTTGTGTGTAAGAACTTCGTTAGTGAATAGAAATATTTAGAAAGTGTCTAAAGAGTAAAATATAATGTATATTGCGAAGGTAAATAAAATCAAATACTCCGTATTTTTAGCTTACATTGCTGATTCTCTGTCGCAAAGTTCGATGATCTGTTTTTTTAGCTTCAAGAAGGAATAAAATTACTTAGCATTCAATGCATAAAATTCTATTTAATATGTATCAGGAAGAAACTGTGTATCACTAGTTCAATGTGTATTATGGTATGCCTTATTTTATTTTATTAAATGTTATTTATTGGAACCAATAACGATATGCATAACTTTTTGTCTGTTGGATGCTTTAAGAGTGAAAATGCTGTTGTTGAAGAATCTGCCCTTGTAACCAAGCAATCTAAACCAGCTTATGGAGTTCCAGAAGTAGAACATCAATTTTCAGGAAGGTAAGATCAATTTGACTTGAACAAATCAAATAAATAAATGTTGGGTTGTTTATAAATGCTTAAATATTTCAAAAGTATAGTTTACATCACAAAATTTTGATTGCTTTACTTTATGGTAGTAAAATTATCAATAACTAAATTCAACCACGAATTTGCGTTTTATTTGGCATTGAAGAAATTACGAGATCAGTTTAAACGGTGTGGAAATAAATTTAAGTTCTTAACCATCTAAATCTTATGATTTTAGCATTGTCGATTGCATATGATGAGGAGATTACTGTTCATTTTAGTTTATTGCTTTTTATCCTTTTTATGATATGTTATTTAAGTTATTGTACGGAGAAAATTGGTCCTTTCCATAGGTAGCTGGCTTTATTTATTATTTTGAAATAAATGAAATTATATCAGGACTCTAATAACTCAACAATGGTATAACGTGTTGATACACAAGTATTTCATTGTATACAACTCTCTCGATGTTGACTGGAAAATTCGAAATCAAGAACACAAAAATTCAACATACATTTACAGCTTTTACAAATGAATGGTGAATGTGGCGATAATGCTGATAAAATCTACTTTATGACTCCTGAGTTTTGTGGATATGCAGTTTTGTAAAAATGAAACAACCGTCTGATTATCTTTAGTTTATAATGATGCTCCATTTGATATCATTCTCGTGATAACGACTACTTGAAATCAAATTGAGCAGTGATTGAAAAAATGTTATTCCGATAATAATAATAATAATAATAATAATGTTCTCATTTATGATTATTTTCGAGTTAGATTCTCTTATAGATCAAGTGACCATTTACGACTGATGAAGTTTCAGTCAGTCAGTCAGTCAGTTTACTTATGTTGTCACCAGTGAGAAAAAGTATTATCGTTAAGATAGGAAAATTGATGATTAGTATTTTGAATTGAGTGGTGGTGAAATTCTGGTTTAATCATTTCCCAATTAGGAGATTCTATATTTCATTTTATCAGAGTCGTTGTTGCTCACACTTGAGCAGTTTCAGAGTAAAGTGAGCTAGCTGTCTGAGTTTATTTTGTTCTTCGCGATTTAACAGTTGATTGTGGTACGTTAAGAACACCAACCATTTAAAAGTATTTTTATGATGATATGAAGTTCGGGTTGATTATAGAAAATCTGGCTTTGTTTCATGACAATTTGTGTTTGTTTAGAGATAGTGAGATAGCATAATCTCTCACTACGCGATTTTCTTGTGATCTGAATACAGTGTTATTTTTTCAATCTTAAATATTTGAATAAAACTACTGTAAATATTTCTTTGGCAGAAAAATCACATTCAAGTGAGTTGGATTGTGTTTTTTTGACTTCAAAATACTGCTAAGCACCATCAGCTATTTTTGCCTTCACGCTATCGTTTTTATAAGTAAAACACATATATGAATTGTATGTGGGTTGGCGAAAAACCTGTTTTAGGCAGAATTACGCACTGCATTTTTTAAACATATAAAAGCGCAATACATAAAATACATTATTTGCCCATGTTCCTTGAGTTGTCCTGTACAAACTCCACCGTGCTGCCATTTTTGTTGTTATTGAGATTGTTCTGTTTTTATTTCTCTTCTGCTAATTAAAATTCTACTTTTGATTCCTGCTATATAGTACTTATATTTGTCCGTATAAATAGCACACACCACACATATTTTTCTTCATAATAATATATTTAAAACGTTGGATATTGATAGATACCAGTTATAGCCTAAATAAATGAATAAGAATTACCCTGAATATAACCGTAAGTAACGCAGTTTCAAATCTCAAAGTTTGTGATGAATACTATGTATCATGATGTCTTGAATTTATTGCTTTCAGTCTGGTTGATTCTTACTGTTAAACATCACAATAAAAATTTCAATATAATTGAGTGATTAAATTGTCTCAGTTGATTGATAAGAAAAATTTAGAAAGAGGAAATATTTGACAAATCTTTACGTTGTCTGATTACTGATATTTCTTAACTTGAATTTTAAAAGTAAAACATTTAAAATTTAACAATAGTTGAAAATTTCTCACTTGATTTAATGATGTTCATCATGAACAGTGGAAATTGGTTTCAGTAGGAACATTTTAATCAAAAGACCTTCCTTGACGGATGATATTTGTTGGTGGAGAATTATGTCGGAAAAAAGCTAATGTGTACCACATCATGTCATTAGTTTATGAAGTCATTGACTATTAATCGATAACGTGTATTAGAAAGTGCAGTAAACTTTGTTGTGGTTTACTCAATAACCCTAATCACTGGTTGAAGAAGTTGCGTAATATGGCTTAAAGCCGGTAATTATGGTACAGATGCAAGCACTCCTAAACTTTCGGAAATTTCGAGTTCCAGTATACCCTCATTCACATATTTTAACTTTCTATTGTCGAACCCTGTTCTGAATGTTCAGTTCCAACTACGATTGCAACTAAATTGTTGATTTGATTTCATCACGATGATGTAGTTTGACAACTTGAGCCGACAAACTTTTGCGCCAGGCTCCACCGTTAAAAAGAACCTATGTGAGTTTGATTGGATAGAATACATGTTTATTGATAATATTAAAACCCCATTTTCTCCTAGTAATTAGTGATGGTGTCAGTCGAATGGGATTCAACAGTCACAAACTTTATATGAATTAAGAAATAATTAGCTGATTTTGTGCCGTCAGCAGAAATGGGACTTGAAGAGCACATTACAATGTTTTTTCATATCTACACTAAAAATTTCTCGTAGTTAAAATACTTCTGATTAAAACTTCTTTCAACAATCATAGCTTACATCGGTATTTTGAATTTAAATACATCATTAAATTGTTTTCACTTATGGTATTCAAAAGACAATGATTACATTTCAAGCTGACTTTTTATGTACCATACTACGCATTCAGACAATCACGTATAATTTTATGACGTAGTATTTGGCCAAACGAATATTTTTATTTGATAAATTAGTTAGCTTTGATCAATCTGAATAGAAGAGAATAATCCATGGCAATATTTTCACTGTTGTAGAATAAATGATCAAGGTGTTTGAGCTTGATGATGATCACAAGTGCATGGTTTGATGAGTTTTAATCAGTATGATATCTGAATATTGGGTTTCGTTTCGAAGAATCATTCATTGAAGCTTAGAGCTTGGAAAGTGAACTCAATATGTTAATGGCTCAAATAGACATCACAATATTTTGGATTTAGTTTTCACCAATAACTGCATCCCCAATACCGTAAATGTTGGAAAACGGTTTCCAAATAGCAATCATAATATCGTCATATGCAGTCGTGATACAAAATCTACAAATATAAAACGTAAAAGCACCATACTTCGTAGGGAATTTTGTAAGATTGCACAAATTTCGAAAATTGCCTCAGAAGCATTGACTGTACTACCTTCTTTACTGTAAACACTACTGAGGAACTAACAGGAATACTTTATCACAACATCAGTACTATCTTCAATAAAATCGCAACCTTAGACCTCTGGAGACCCAAAATCTCTAAATACGAGATCATAGACGAAAATGTCTTCGGAAGCATGCTACCAGACTTCATGATCTTAATGATTTATCCTCTTTAGTTACGATAACGGAAATATTTTTCGTATTGTAAATTCGTTTTGATTAGAGTTTACGTAAATTTCTGTAACAAAATATCAATCATTTAAGTTTTGTTCATGCTACTAAATAGTAGAAGCATCCTCAACATAGACCTTGTTACATAGCTTATATATATTGAGCTAGGCTTAGGTGTATGGTGTTAAGTGTATGGGTTAAGTTTCTGTTCAACTAAGTACAAGAATGTACCAGAAACATTTTTGTTCTCCAAATATTCACACACTGAGTATAGTTTTCCATAAATTCCACAGAAATCAAACAAATTTACTGAATTAAACATATAATTCCCGGTTGCCTTGTCACATTCATTTAACACATACAAGGAGTTTTACTGGTGAGTTGGAAATTTTCAACGATAACAGATCTGTTAACAGCTATCGAGAGATGATCACCACAAGGTCAAAATCTCCAGATTTATTTAGTAATATGTGAGCTAACAGAAATTTTTATTGTGATTGATATTGTCCTGGTCATTTTGTTTTAAATTTCACTGTTTTATAACTAAATACATTTTCTTATTCACGTTTATTGCCTACAGGTTTATATGATTTTAGCCAAACGGACAATTTTTATTCTGTATGTTTAATTTTTAATTTTCTTCCTGTAGAGAATCACTCCCTCCGGAATCGCCATCATTTCCTGTTGTTCCCAGAAAGAAAAAAATGCGAACGGTAAAAAGAAAATCTTCAACCAATTTATTGAAAAAAAATGATTTAGTTGATGATTTTAAACAGTTCGAGAATTTACAAGAACTGAATTTAAATTCATTACCAGTTCCGATTCGAGCTCAATTCAATTTACAGGCTCAATTGTTACAACAACAACAACAGCAACATCAAATGGGACTTTTTAATCCATATAGTGGATTTTTAAATTATGGCATGTTAGTTGGTCCTTATTTAGGTGGAATTGGACCAACAATGTATCAACCAATGGAACCAATCTCTTCATCTATGATTGGACCATTTCTAAATCGAAATGTTAATAATTCTTTCATACTTTTAGATAACATTCATCATGGTGTAGGATTAAGTAGAGCAGCTTATGCTAAAATTTATTCAGCAGGTTAGATTAAAAAGATTTTATTTTTGTTTTGTTAAAATTAGTATCACCATGATTTGGTCAATTGATTGTGGTACCTTTTTTCAGTAAGAGTCGATTTAAATAATCATTGAAACAAATAATTTAACCAGATCATTCATTGTAAGCTGTTCAAGTTTACATTTTTAAAACTAAACTCTACATGAAAATAATAATGTGTTTAGGTAAACCATAAAATTTACAATTTATTTGAATAACTTAGTTGAATTTATGTTCAGTCACTTTTCTGATTCTTGTAAGACTGAAACGCTTATTTTGGATTCAATTAAGATTAACATTTAATTAATGTTCCTTATGTTCGGCTTTAGGTGACCTACGATTAAGCGTAACGATCATTAAATACTTTCCTTGATATTTCTAATACTTCGAACATCGTTGAACCTCATCAACCACGAGTTCAATTCAGTAGCTTGTAAATATTTTTTTCAATGTTAAAATGGATTTTGTGAATTAGTGATAAATGGTTACAGAGAGAACGTAATACAAAACTTTTGTTTTAGTCAATTGATAAAACTAAAGTTTAGTTTTCTGTATGACTAAATGGTTCTGAACAATTGATCATTTTCTAATATATGATCATTGACAAATGAGTATAGCTTGACTTGTACACTTTAAACATATGGGAAGATGTACGGTATTTCATTCCAGACTGGTTCTACAACCGTATCTATTTTTTCATACGACCAATTGATAATATCACATCCTCGGTTACTCATTTCGTTAGGCGAACAGGTGTCCCTGAAACTTTCTATCCATGGACTATTTAAATCTCACCATTTCTCCTTAACCTTCTGACTATTGCACAGTGCATCAGTGATACTTAAAACTACGAAGCATTGTTATGCAATGAGCTCTAGTGACAAGAAACCTTTCCGCATCGATATTTTTTTGTTTCATGTTCAGATACATGTGTCCGTTATATAGTGTTAATATTGAGTCGTTGATTTGTCACTTATTCAATCAAAATTCAAATTGATTTCTCTGTCGACAAACCATACATGTTTATAAATTCTTTTATTTTTCTTGAAAAAAAAAGGTTTCGAACCAATTCAAACAGAAACTGGCGAACCACCGTTTACAATTGATCCACAAACTGATATAATCGATGATTTTAAGTTTGTAAAAGAAGAAATTGACAAATTGGATCAGAATGAAATTATTTTTCAATTTTTAGCTTATTCTGGGTAATTTCAATATGAATTATATTCATTTGAGCAAACATATTATATTTTGCGTGTATGATTAGTTTGAGCAGAGTAGTAAATTGTGTTCAATCAAATACGTTATTCTTATTCAATCAGTTCCTTGAAAAAATGTTGTTTCAAAGTCTGTGACTAATGAATTCTGAAACAAGCATAAAGCTGTTCAGACTATAGTCGACATTATTCTTAGATAATATATTTATTTCAGTCAGTCAGTCAGTCAGTTGCAACGTGGAACTTCGTACGTAAGTACATCAGTTCATGTCGCCATACCACATCAGCACAGAGATATAATTGTCAATTCAAATCCAATAGTAGAAGAGGTAGTAAAGGTATTAGAAGTAATCGAAGAGGTTAGGATTAGAGGATATTATTCAAGAAGTATGATTCAATGAGATAAGTTTAGAAAGTAAAAACTAGAGGTGTTGAAGAACCCAGAAGATTAGGATTTGAGAGAACACAAAGAATAAATGCACCGGCGCCATTGCGAACGATTTTGAGCCATGTCATTCAAGGTCTCTAGCCATCGATTATTATCATCTCGCGGACCCCAACCAGGTAGTCGACAATTACCGACATGGCTAAGTCCACTCGTCAATGACTTCATGGATTTCTGCCATGTTTTGGTCTGGCCGCCACTAACTTTCTTCCAACCTATTCCTACACCACAAAACAAAGCTCGACGAGGCAGTCGGTGGTTAGGCATACGCAACACGTGTCCCAACCACCTCAACTGATGAAGTTTCACCACTTCATCCATTGATCTGCCATTCGTACCTAGTACCCGTTTCCTAATAACAGCGTTGCTCACTCGAGTGTCCCACGATGTACGAGCAATGCTTCGAAGACATCTATGATCGAACACCAATAACCGACGAGTATCTTCTACTCTCATTGGCCATGTTTCACAGCCATAAAGTAAGACGGAGCGAACCACTGCGCAGTACACTCGTCCTTTAGTCAGCAAACGGATATCTCGCCTACGCCATAAGTGACGCAGCTTGGCAAAAGCCAATCGAGCCTTCTGTATCCGTGCCGAGATTTCGTCAGTCACCAGGCCATCGGCACTGATGAGACTCCCAAGATAAGTGAAGCGGTCTACACGTTCGACTACTTCACTCCCTATCACTAGTTCAGGTGCCGATGAAACCCAATCTTGAAGCAACATTTTGCATTTCGAGGGGGAAAACCGCATCCCGAACATGCTTGCATTGTTGCTTAGGGTAGTCAGAAGACTCTGCATTTTGTCAGCGTCTTCACCAAGTAGGACCGTGTCATCGGCATATTCTAAGTCAATAAGCGAGCCACCTGGTAGAAGGTCTACTCCCGAAAATTCAGACGACGATAGGGTTATTTCTAGGAGCATGTCTATGATAAAATTAAACAAGAATGGAGAAAGTGGACATCCCTGACGGACACCACTTGATGTAGAGAATTCCGTTGACAGTTCGCCATAAGCTCTCACTCGACCAGTGGTGTTTGAGTAGAGAGCTTGTATGAGGTTAATGTACTTCTTTGGTACACCTTTCAATGACAGACACTGCCACAGAACCTCACGATCAACAGAGTCAAATGCCGCCTTAAGGTTTAGGAAAACAACTATTGTAGGACGCCTAAATGTGTGTCTGTGTTCCAGGACCTGTCTGAGTGTGAAGATGTGGTCTATACAACCACGTCCAGGTCGAAAACCAGATTGGTTTTCTCGAGTTCGCTCTTCACGAGCTTTCGTTAAGCGTCGAAGTATTATTGAGGCCAATATTTTAGAAACTATATTAGTTAGACTTATTCCCCTGTGATTGTCACAAGAAGACTTCTGTCCTTTCTTATAGATTGGGACAATCAGTGATTGAGACCAGTCGGATGGGATTACGTCCAGTTCCCAGATTCTACCTAAGATCTCAGTCAACCTAGTTGCTAAAACTGGACCACCATCCTTAAATATCTCAGGGGTCAGTCTATCAGGACCTGCAGCTCGTCCTCGCTTCAGATTTCCTAACGCTTTTTCGACTTCATTAAGACTAGGGGGACTTACGTCGATTTGCCATTCAGGATGACTGGAGATCGTGGGTAACCGAAGAGTGGCTCGAGGCCAGTTGAACTGATCCCTAAAGTGTTCTGCCCATCGATCCAGTCTCCTGGATTGAGAATGAATAATAGTCCCGTCATTTTCTGTGATAGTCTCACTTACACTAGGATTCCTAATACCAGTTTCCTTGATAGGTCGGAAAAGTTGTCTAGTGTTGCCGATCGCCGCTGCCTTTTCCATCGCTTTTGCTTTCGCCACCCACCACTGTTCACGGTCGTTACGTAGGCTTTTCATAAGTCTGCGCCTAAGTTGACTTCGTTCTTCATCATGTTCAGAGCCAGGTGGGATGAGTTTTCGGGCATCCATCAGATCGGTGGATGCTACTGAGATCCACGGTTTCATTCTAGCCTTATGGTCAACCTTACTAGCAGATATCACTGCTGTTTCCACAGCCTTTTTGATATCATTCCATCCTGCTTCAGGATGGGAATCGCTTAAATGGTCGCCTAACTGTCTTTCTAGTTGTTCCTGAAATATATTTTTCGCCTTATTATCATTAAGTAAAACCCTAAGAAGCTTTCTTACGGTGTCT
Source organism: Schistosoma turkestanicum (assembly GCA_944470395.2). Taxonomy (NCBI): domain Eukaryota; kingdom Metazoa; phylum Platyhelminthes; class Trematoda; order Strigeidida; family Schistosomatidae; genus Schistosoma; species Schistosoma turkestanicum. Next base: position 21,304,080 of record OX103972.1, on the reverse strand, counting down.
TTCCTACGCCCAGTAAGCTTCAAACAAATACGCGCTCGCACTAGGGCATGATCTGAATCTAGACATGTGCCCCAGAACGAGCGACAGTCCTCTATCGAACCCCTCCATCGGTGGCTGATGGCAATGTGATCTAGTTGAGTCCAACGTTGAGACGACTTTGGAGGTCGCCAGGTCAACAGATGCTTTTCCTTATGCCTAAAGTTAGTGTTTGCTAAGAATAGGCGGTTGTCTGAGCATGCTTGCAACAGACGGTCACCATTGTCTGTTCTCTGAGCCGGGACACCATAACATCCACCTAGGTGTCTCTCCTGCTCACTTAGTCTACCTACTTGAGCATTAAAGTCACCAGCCATTATTACTATATCAGAGCGCCTAGCTTTTTGGAGGAGGTCCGAAAGCTTTCTGTAAAACTCATCTTTCACCTCGTCTGAACTGCATTCAGTGGGGGCATAGGCAGATACGACGAAGAGGCAACGGCGATTGTCCCTATCTTTCCGAGTCCTTACTGTCCCGTTTAGTCGGACAGCGCACAATCGACTATCTATTGGGATCCAGTCAAGGAGAGATTGTTCTGCCCTACGACTCAATGCTATACCTACACCGGCGAGGCCCCTAGAAGCAGCATCAGGGCTACCGGATACACGAAGAGTAAATCGAGCTGCTTCTTTATCTTGACATGGTGTGGTCAAGTGTATGACGTGACTCGGATCCTGTATGCGCGTTTCCGAGACGCAGCATACATCGATGGCACGAGATTCTAAAGTCCTAGCTAAGGAAGCCTGTTGCCCTATTTGACACAATGTCCGTACATTAAATGCTCCAACATGTAGTTTGGAACGGGGTTTAAGGAGACCAGGAACGACGTTTCGCGAACTCGTATCGTCTGCATTAGCTGTGCACTGTGATAAATGAATGTGAGAAGAGTTAGTCGTGGAGGTAAGAGAGGTACTAGGGGGTGTAGGAAGGATTTGATTTTGACCAATTTGGTCTCGCGTGCTATTATGGGTATGAGGGCGGTTGTCACTTCCCGGCTGCCCACACCGTGGAAGGTTGTTTCTTGAGGAACCTGAAAAGGAAGATAGATTAGTGTTGGTGCGTGACCGCAGAGTCCAAGGGACAACTGCTTGAGGCCGGTCACTCACGGCCTTTTTATGAAATGTCTTTTGAGGATTAGCTCCGTTCTTAAAGGCCCTTAGTGGGCACCCTTACCCAAGGAGACGGAAATCCGTGAGTTAGGGGAGGTGTGACATTTTTAGGGCCGACCTTTTCTAACCCTTCCTTCCTTGTGAGAAGGCAGCATCGCTGCAGATGCTGGTTGTCCGAGGGAAACACCTTACTGCTGTCACACCCCTCTGCAGTCAGCAGTACGACTTCGCCCTCAGACCTTGGGTAGCTGCTTTTAGTCTCATCGTTCTCCAATCGACCTGCCTGGCATGGTAGAACCTTTAGGAACATATGTTCCAGCCAGTATAGCTCGGTTGGGTCATCACGATAGGCAAGCCCGACCACCACATCAAGGTAGCAGCTTCGGTCGGGAATATATTTATTTAAGAATAGGAACTTCTGTTTCCTTTCATTTCGATCACCGCACTTCCGAGAATTATGTGACGGCTATTTGTTTTTCAATAATAATTTAGAATTATTGTCATCCTGTACAAAACATGAAGTGAAGTCGAAAAAACAGTTGCCTTATCCTGGCTAATATGGGTACTGAGTCAAATTAGTTCTCGAAACGGCTGAGGATTGTTGTGCTTGTATCACAGTTAGCAAGAAATACCATAAGCTTTGATCAGTTGGCGACTAATGGAATCTCAGCATGGATATAAAAAGCATCAACGGAGTTCGCTGTCGCGTACCGTCTGTAATCTGACCAAGATCGCCTACCTGTAAAAAAAAAAAAAAATGGGTATAATGCATATGTGGTCGTTCAGCCTATGCTAGTTAGAACATACAAGAGCTATCAGTTTCCAATCATGTTTATCTTTGTCGAAAAGTTTGACTATGATCTCAGTGGAATATACAACAGTTAGATGCTTAGTAATAGCCATGGATGATAAATTAATATTCTGTCCAATTCTTAGATACATCATTCATTCCAGAAATGTCATAATTCTGTGGACAGAAGCCCTAGAGTCAAAAATGGCCTCATCTAAGTCAGAACAGGTTCAGAGCTTTATGTGTCAGGTTCCGTTTCGAAAGACTGGGTACATATGAATGAATATATGTAGAACAATTACTTCAAAAATTAATTCTCCAGGTCTTCAACTATGATTAAAAATATCATATGTAATAGTTTATACAAACTGGTCTTCTCATCGTGAAAGCTGAGTTTACCTTTTTCGCTTTTGATATTTATAGACTTATCTTATTTAGCTTGACTCAATTTGAAGATAATAGTCATATGACATGAAACTACAAGAAATCAAGTATCAATAGTCAGATGTTTCGTATCAGTGTACGATTATCTGGAATTACTTATATCCACTATTCCACACAAGACCTATTTCATTACTGTAATTTCTCAGTGTGTACAATATAGTTAGGTCACTGAGTTGAAATTAGCATTCCCAATTTCCAGATTTGTTTGACTTACGATTAAGCGTAATGACCATCTAATACTTTCATGATATGGTACTACGAACACCGTTGAACCTCATCAACCTGAAGCTAGTAAACTCCTTCTTTAAATAACATGGAATTACTAAAGGCAAGCTTTTGGAAGGATTTAAAGTCGAAGAGCCATCTTTTTATTGATGAATGGTATTACTGATTGACCGAATAATGAAGAGCTTACACGTCCAGCCTGTTATTGATGATCACTTGATAAATCAAAATAAAGGGTCCAGTAGCCTAGTTAATTTGACATGTAACTTAATTACTTGTACAGTCTCTGTGGTCACATGATAGCAAACATACTCATAATCAATCTATTTGCCCTTAACAAATCCTACCAACCAGGTTTCACGGCGTGATATTACCGTCTGTGTCATACCCGAAGATATTCTGAGCTGAAAAACTAAGGATGTATGTCTTATTATTGTGTTTTGGATAACTTCAGGTTATTTGACATGGAATAATTACTCGAGCAGTTTTCATCTTTCTCTTGTTGGACAAGTATAATGTTTCCTGCAATATTCATTAATCAAATTTACCGTTGTTTCATCCATAGGTCTACTTCCAGCTCTATAGCAACCGATGGTCCTTACATACCTGAACAAATCTATTTTACGTTTCAGTTTTATCGTTTTCCTCAAGTGAAAACTCCGACGTAAGTTTCTGAATTCAGTTATTGCAAAAATCCTTAGTTCAGCTTTCTCCTAGTATATGTAATTTTTACTGCTAAAAATAATCGGGGTGATTTTTATATCCGTCACTACTATCCTTTTTTCGGGCATGATGTCGAAGATTTGCGAGATCATTCAGAATTTTTATTGGCTGTCAACTCAATTTGATGAGGCATGACCAAGTATTTTTAGTCGCACTAAAATAAACTGGATATGTAATAAGTGAATTAAGCGGCAGACAAATACTCGAATAAAAACAACCAAGATGGCGAACGACTGATGAGGTTTAAAGACGTTTGAATAACTCGAGAAGAAGGAGTTAATTCATTTGTCCAATGGTTGTGACAAGCCTTGTGGACTCGACATATTTAGTAGACGTACTACAGCCTATTCCAGATAGAAGTCATTTTTCTGAAAATATAACCTGAATGAATTAAACTAGTTAATTATCACGACATTGTTTATCAATGGTTTCTTTAACATATTTTGTTATCTCAATGTATTTTAGCATTCTAGCTGATTGTTTTGAGTATTTAATGACAGTAACGATCAATCAGAATTGAATGATGTATAATTGAAAGCATGGTTATTTGAACAAAGTGAGTTTATACAGATGAAATGGTTTGATTAGGCTTACTTCTATGTGAAGTGGACAATAGTGTTGTTGTCCAGAATAACACTAAAAGTTCGACAATTAAACTGTTTAGTCCACAGTATGGAATGCAGATAGACGCACTATTTTCTTCAACCAATCAGTTGAGAAAAAATAACTTCACCATAATTTTCATTATAGAGTTATAGGGATTGTTGATTTCCACTAAATCATGAATCAATCATTGTTAGATCACCATTAGAAACCCACAAGCACTAGACGGCCGTTTCGTCCTAGTATGAACTCATCAGCAGTGCTCACCCACGACCTCCGCATGCGGAAACCGAATCCACTAGCTTAGACGTTAAGCGTTCGTGCACGAGACCAAAGGTCCTGGGCTCGATTTCTGCGATCGGGATTCGTGGATGAGCACTGCTGATTAGTCCATACTAGGACGAAACAGCCGTCCAGTGCATGCAGGTTTCTAATGCTGGTCTAACATTGATTGATTCATGATTTCAATGAAATTTCTCTATAATTTAATCACCGATCAAGTTAGAAATCTTACTCTTAGAAATCTTAATCTAATTAGCCATTATCCACCTTAATGATTCTTATATACTGTATTCTGAATGAAATATACACAAGTTATTCATAATTCTAGAATATTATCTGTTTGATTATTTATTGCGAATTTCCCTATAGCTTATTCATTGGACAATCTCTTGATAATAGTTCTCATTCAAAAATTAGTTCTTTAAGAATATTATGGAAATCAAAAAATCAAACTGAAAAATCTTTATCTGAAATTACATTAAATTCTACTAATGAGAAAGATGAAAATAAATTACCAGGATATAAGGTAATTTTATAATTTATCAAAATTTCTCTAAGAATCATATTATTTTGTATTCATTCAGATTAATATTGATATAACATTAAGAATGAATATTCTAGTATTGTTCATTGTCCAAATCTTCTTTGCTTGAATAGTCGAGAGATTGTTATCAAAATTTTCAGGAACTGTATTGTTATAGTAATCAATATTTTTAGTTGAAGATAAAATGAAGAGATGAAAACAGATCAGTTTTTTGTTGTACTTAATTTAATTTTAATCTTGAAATCTTACAATTAAAAAATTACAATGTGTATATAAATTAAAAACTCCGCATGGAGCCCCTCTGGGGCCACTTCCGGTCCCAAGTCCTAGTAAAGGAGGAGGGCTGGGCATGGGGCTGACCACTTGATTCTTTTAGGTACATGGAGGGTTCGAACATTGTGGAGATCAGTGAAACACTTTGGACGCAGGTTGGGCAATTGAAATTAGCTCCAGGAGAACTGCTGTTTTACTCCGGCCATGAAGAAGTAGACGCCTCACACACACACACAAGGAGTTGCACTGATACTGTTCAAACAAGCACAAAAAGCACTGATAGGATGGGAATATCATGGACTCAGTATGATCAAAGCATCCTTTAAAAGAAAGAAAGAGGGAGTCACAATGAACGTTATCCAATGCTATGTACCTACCTACAATAACAATGAAGACGTGAAAGATCAATTCTATGAAAGGCTGCAATCAGTCATCGAGAAATGCTCATCAAAGCATTTGAGGATTCTGATGGAAGACCTAGATGCTAAGGTTGGCTTGGACAACACTTAATATGAAGACATCATTGGATAACATGGACTGGGAGAAAGGAACGAAAATGGTGAGAGATTTGCAAACCTATGTGCATGTAACAAACTGGTCAGTGGCGGCACAATATTCCCACCAAAACACATACACAAAGCTACATGGATTTCACCGCATCACATCACACAGGACCAAATCATTCATATCTCTATCAATAAAAGGTTCAGAAGGACCATGGAGGATGTGAGAACCAAGAGAGGAGCTTATGTAGCCTCAGATCACAACTTGTTGGTTGCCAAAATGAAACTGAAACTCAATAAACACTAGACAACTGGACGGACAACATCACAGAAGTTTATTACGGCCTTTCTTCAGGATGTTGGCAAAATCAACGAGTTCAAGATAACACTCAACAATCGGCTTCAGGCCTCGCACAGTCTGTTCAATGGAGCGGAAACAACCATAGAGAACAATTGGAAAGGGATCAAAGAGGCAATCACTTCAACATGTCATGAGGTTCTGGGCTATATGAAGTACCACCATAAGGAATGGATCTCTGCTGATAATTTTGAAAAAATTAAACAAAGGAGGAACAAGAAGGCAGCAATTAACGCCAGTCAAACAAGAGCAGAGAAAGCCAAGACACAAACTGAATACACCGAAGCAAACAAGCAAGTGAAGAGGAGCATCAGAGGCGACAAACGCAAATATGTGGAAGAACTAGCAATGATAGCTAGAATAGCTGCAAGAAAAGGAAACTTGAAACAACTATATGATACAAAGAAGAAGCTCACTGGGAAATATCGTAAACCAGAAGCACCAGTGAAAAACTAGAAGAGCAAACCAGTGGTCGACATTGAAGAACAGTGAAACAGGTGAGTAGAGCACTTCGAAGAACTCTTGAATCGACCAGCTACATTGAACTCACCTAATATCGAAGCGGCATCCACGGCCCTTCCAATAGATGTTGGCCCATCAACAATCGAAGAGGTTATCGTGACCATCAGAAAAAGCAAGGGCGGCAAACAGCACGACCAGGCAACATTCCAGCAGAGGTAATGAAAGCAAACGTAACAGCAAATGCGAAAATATACCACACTCTCTTCAAGAAGATTTGGGATGAAGAACAAGTACCATTAAACTGGAAAGAAAGATACCAAAGAAAGGAGATCTCAGCAAGTGTGAGAACTACAGAGGTATCACTCTTCTCTCAATACCAGGCAAAGTCTTCAACAGGGTATTGTTAAACAGAATGAAGGACTTCGTAGACGCCCAACTTTGAGATCAACAGACTGGATTTCATAGTAAGGATCGATCGCGTACCGACCAAACTGCAACATTACGGATCATTGTGGAACAATCAATTGAATGGAACTCACCACTCTACATCAAATTCATCGACTACGAAAAAGCACTCGATAGTGTGGATAGGAAAACACTGTGGAGGCTTCTTCGACACTATGGTGTGCCTGAGAAAATAGTTAACGTCATACGGAATTCTTATGATGGATTCAACTGCAAAATCGTGCGCGGAGGACAGCTGAGAGTCTCCCTCCATGTGAAGAGTATTGTCAGGCATGGTTGCTTACTCTCACTCTTTTTCTTTCTCCTGATGATTGACTAGATTATGAAGACGTCAACATCTGGAGGGAAGCACGGTATTGAGTGGACAGCTAGGACGCAGCTGGACGATCTGGACTTCGCAGATAATTTGACTATTCTATCTCACACATAAGAACAAGTGCAGGATAAGACAACCAGTGTAGCAGCAGCCTCAGCAGCAGCAGGTCTCAACATGCATAAAGGGAAAAGTAAGATTCTATGATGCAACACAACATGCACCAACCAAATCACACTTGATGGAGATGCCTTGGAGGACGTAAAAAGCTTTACATATCTGGGCAGCATCATCGACGAGCAAGGTGGATCTCATGCAGATGTGATGGCGCGGATCGGCAAAGCAAGGACAGCATTTCTACTATTTAATAACATTGGAACTCCAAACTACTATTAAACAACATTGAAATCAGAATTTTCTATGCAAATATCAAGAGAATTCTATTGTACAGAGCGGAAACTTGGACAACAACGAAAGACATCATCCAGAAGATAGAAGTGTTTATTAAAAGTTACGCAAAATTCTTTGGATTCGTTGACGAGATACCATCATCAACAACCTACTGTGGAAAGAACAAACCAGATTCCAGCCGAGGAGGGGAGCATGAAGAGGCGTTGGAAGTGGATAGGACACACTGCGGAAAGCACCCAACTGCATCACAAGACAAGCCGTCAAAGGAAAAGAGGAATACCAAGAAACGCGGAGAAATAGAGACAGACATTGGAAGAATGAACAAAAATTGGACAGAACTGGAAAGGTAAGCTTAGGACAGAGTAGGTTAAAGAATACTGGTCGATGGACTATGCTCCACTGGAGGTAACAGGCGTTAGTAGTTAAGTAAATGAGAGCATAAATTACAGAAACAGTGTAATAGGCGGGTAATTAATTAAATGATAAATCTGAAACAATCAGTCATTTGCAACGTAGAGGTTAGTAAGTATGAACGTTACCATTGGTTATTTGACTACAGTAACATCTTCACTCAAAGTGAACTTTAAAATTGCTAGAAACTTCCTATAAAGGCAATACATTTTCACTTTCTTTATTGTATCAACAAATACTCAGTCAAAGTGTAAATTACCAAAGTCCCAAAAAAAGCTAATTACATTCTATTTTTCAGTTAATTTATTCAAACGACATCGTGTTGTGGTTTGAAACAAAGCTTTGTAGGACTGACACCTGTTGGTTTTTCCCAACACCCTGGCCTGTGTACAGCTTCGATTCGAGTTCCGAATTGTGTATCAATTGTGGGATGCAGGTACATCTAGCTGATGAGTCCTGCCTAGGATGAAACGCTTGTCTTAGATTTCACGATTGCTTGTAACCTAAAAGTAATATTAAGGTGATCCATACACGATGCATGTATGCCGGAGAGATTGATCAGTTGCAATTCTTGACACCAAAGAAAAGGTGAAAATACCAAATAAGAATGAACTTTGATGTTATTGTTTTATAACCTAGACTGTTAACAGGATTCGGGGTGCGCAAATTTTAAATAATATTAAAGAGATGTTAAAAAATAAAATTTACAACTTCACACTAATTACACTGTTCCAAGGTCGAAGCGGTTATTTTCATTGACTTTGTTAATTCGCAGGTAGTTTTTCGTATTGATCCTAATTATTTTAAACCGGGTGAAATGGAAATATTCTTCAACTATCTACTTCGAACAACTATGCAAATTGATGTTTGGAATGCAAAATCTCATATTCTAATAGGAACGTGTATGGTTGAATTAAGAGTAAGTTATAGTATTGTTTTACAATGCTTATTTCATTAAAAGTTAATCATCGATGTGTACAGTCAAAGAATCAATAAAACTGTTAAGATTGATTTCAAAGTTACAATTTAACTAAAATATAAATTGTAAGTAAACATGAACTAGTTTAAAACAAAAATGATATTGTACAGTTATCTTTCAAATATGTGGCATTCAAAGATAAATGTGGAAAATATAAATGATGAAGAAAGAAAAGTAATTTGTATGGAACCTTGACAAAATTATAACCAAACAAGTTGATATTCCTCAAAATGAAAACTGTGATTAAAGTTTTAAAGAGTATATTTGTTTAAAAAGAAGACTCAACACTGTAGAAAGATGTGGGCTAAAAACATTGGACTAATTAATGTCTTTTTCGTTAGTTAAAGTGAATGATATTTGACCAAAAAAAAAACAAACTAAATAAACATTGATAAATTGCTTAGGTAATCAATATTCTGTAGATGTTCATAAATATTCATAAATGATTTTTTTTTATTCTTAAGTGACTCACTCAGGTTGTGTATTCCTCAGAAATGATGTAAGACGATTTGATTTGAGTTTTTATTTGTAACAAGGGAGCACTGGAGGACTTTTTCCTCTTCTTTAATATGAAACTCTTCAGGAGCGAAAACCAATAATAACATTAGAATGAATCAAATGCAGGACCTTCAGATCTTGAGCTGATTGAGTTAATGTTTTACCAGTTGACAATTCAATCTATGATAAATTCATAATAGTGAGTATAAATCACCTTATGTCATTATATATAGTATTCTAATATCCTAGAATGTGTAGATTCTTGATTTCATTTTCACTGATTGCTGTTGTTTCTTACAAAGCATCTATGTCGTCAAGGTCGTGAAGCTGTTCAAATCACGTACTCCATGGATATTTTGCATTCAAACGACAATGTATTTGATGATGAATCATATTCAACAAGCCCTCCAGATATTCAAGGTTGTTTGCTCTTGCGACTTGCGAATATTGGACATCGTAGACAATTAATATCCAAAGAAATTACAATCAGAAATAAGACCAGGAAAAAATATTTAATAAGTCAAATGGATGCTACTTGTTTTAGAAAGTAAGTAGTTTCATAAAATTTCGTTTAATATATCTATAGTAAGAAGTGACTAACATGAATGCAGAACAAAGGTTAATAAGTTTTATTGAGTACAAGATTCATTACAATACAGAAACCTAATAAATCTCAAGCAGTACAAAATTATAGTCACATTAAAAACTCACTACTTAAAGTAATTAGTTAAAATAAGCAGTAAGAAAATGAAGAAAACTTGATTAATTTTACGGTACTATCTTATTGCTTTTAGATTTACAGGTGATGATTTGTCAAACTTGAATTGTTTAAATTCAAATGATATCAGTGGTTGCACAACAGGGATTGTGGTACGCGCGCATAAAATTAAACCAACTAATATTGCACTACAAGAAATGATGAAAGTGGTTAGTGCATCGAAACTAGAATTACCTATGACAACAATAAAAGCTAATAAATTGACAAACGATCGGAGTAGAATGAAAGATGTAACAAGAATGGAGAAACTTGAACGTTTACATAGTTCATTAAAACCTATTGAAGGTTTAAAAAATATATGGAATAATACAAAATTGTCCGAAAATTCCAAAATCAAGGTAAGTTAACAACATTAACGCTTGATTGTCGATTGAACTGAATCTAATGGCAGTTTAGTGACTAATTTACATAATCTGAACATAGTTTTTGCGTCTTACGTAGAACTATTTATCAAGTGATCAAAATTATATCGAAATCCTTGTTAACATTATCATGCTATCACTTGTAGAAAATATTCGATGTTTAACGCCTTGGTCTTTGCCTTTCGGATCTTCTAATTTCCTAACATTTTGCTTTCATGGTTTCGACATAATTCTCGAATTTCAATTCAGTTTTATTGGAATGAATATTTATGAATATATGTAAATAATGTAAAATAACTAACTGGGTGTTGCGCATACCTAACTACCGACTGCCTTGACGAGCAATGTTTTGTGATGTAGGAGTAGGTTGGAAGAAAGCTACTGGTGATGAAACCAAAACGATCCATGAAGTCACTGACAAGTGGACTGAGTCATGTTGGTAGATACAGACTACCTGGTTGGGGTCCGCCAGACGATAGAAACCGATGGTTACAGACCTTAAGTCACATGGTTCAAAATCGTTTGCAATGGCACAGGTGCATCTACTCTTTGTTTTCTGTGAAATTCTAATCTTCTGAATTCGTCATCCCCTCCGTGTTTCTCCTTCTAAACTTATCTCACTGAATTATACTTCTTGAATAATATCTTCAAATCCTAATCTTCTTCATTACTGCTAATACTTGTACTATCTCTACCACTATGGGATTTGGACTGATGTACTTACGTAAGAAGTTCTACATTTGTACTGAGTGATTGACTGACTAGATGTTAATATGAATATTTGAACAATAATTATGATTGTTCAGTGAGCGAATCCTATCATTATCCATATGTAATTCACCTTGTTACGATCTAGAAGATTTTAAGGACAGCAGTACTTTAGATGATCTCAACAATTAAATCAGATAGAGTAGTCAAGGTTGAAGCCTTCATTAATTGTCCAATGCCCACATATATATATATCTAGTTTAAATTTTAAATCCCTTAACAAGTAATAATACTTCTTTCCAATATAAACTAGAAAAGAAATTGATTGAATTAAACATAAATGACTTAATTAAAGTGATTAAAGGCTAAGCAGCTGACAATAGTGTAAAATTAACCAAATGTAAATTAAATAATTAAGATATTTAACAACAAATAAGAATTTTACAAAAAAAAACTTAAGTCATCATCATACCTCAATAATTATTATCAACAATGATCATGTACAATTGGCTTTAGTCAGTTGTAATATATTAAAAACATTTGTATCCTAGTACTGAGAATGAATTTTCATATTTTTTCCTTTAAAGAAAACATAGGATGTTTATGGAATTTTGTCTAAGCTAAGTTCATGACAATCATTTTTCCCTTGTATTATAGGCTTTATCATTAGAAAAGAAACCACAATTAGATACAATTAGTCAATATAGAGATAAAAAGAAACATGAATTATTTGAACGATTAATTAATAATGCTACAACTATTGAACATGAACTACATACAAGTTTTGGTTGTACAGAGTTTTTTGAATATCAATTAAAGAATCCATTTAATAGTGATGATAATGTTAATGTGAACATTGAAGATAAATCGTAAGTTGATTATAAATAATATTGATTGAATTGTTTTAATTTCTAATCAACAGGTTGGTTCAAATTACGTAAATAATGAGTAGAAGAAATGATAGATTTTTAATATATTTTCATTAAAATTATGAATCAATCAAAGTTAGAGAAAGATTTGAAATTTCATTATCTCCACAGCGCTATAACGACAGTTATCATGTGTTCACTAGTGACTAGCTGCGTGAAGGAATTCACGGAGTCTTGGTCAGAGGCCGTGACCAATGGGGTTTAGCCGTGTTGGGTGTAAAGCAGTTTTACCTACCAAAGATGGTGAATGAGGTCGCGCAATCTCATGGATTGCTTTAAAATAGACGCTGTTGAATGCGAACTCAGTGGTCAAGAGGTTAAAAGTTTGCCACTGAAGCCGAAAGTCTAGGGTTCGATTCTTGCATGTCGTGTCGTGGGTCTAAAATTGGTCAATTCATGATTTGATCGAAACTCAACGATCTTCACAACCCTGTAATGACGACTTTTCAATTTATTTAAAAATATTTGTAGAGATTCTTGTGTAGACATTCCCTTTAATCACTGCTTTCATTTAAAATGTTATCATCGCTTGATGACTTTTCAAAAAGAATACTATCATTCTTTTCTAAGGTTTTACTAGAAACCGAACACTGGTAGATTTGTAACTAAACTTCATTACAGTCGTGATGACTTACTAACTAATTACAGCATTAAGACTAATGTTTGTCTGAAGGCTAGTAGTATTAGTTGGATGCATAAACTGATGAAGTGTATTGGAACTTGGAACTCACTTGTTGAAATGTTGAGTGGCTGAATCATCTTTCCACCTGTTCTACATGATTGTTATGACGATATAAACATCCTATAACTCCACTGTCTGCCTCATTTGTTGTACTCTCTCTATATCATAATGTATTACTGTGGAGTATATCAAATTAACTTGACTTTTGTAATCGTTGAACTTCGGATATTCATGTTCACATTTTTTATACCTAATGTTTTGCGTTACGGGGTTGTGAAGATTGTTAAGTTACACATTTTTGAAACCACTAATCGAACAATGCTAGACCATCATTAGAAACCTGAAAGCACTGGACGGCCGTTTCGTCCTGGTATGGGACTCATCGGCAGTGCGCATCCACTACTCCTGCACCCCGCAGGATTCGAACCCAGGACCTTCGGTATTGTGCGCGAACGCTAAACCTCTGGACCACTGAGCCGGTCTAACTTGGTCAATTCACGGAGTTGCGTAACCTCATACACAGTCTTCGGTAGTTACTCTCTACAACCGAACAGGTTAAACTTCACTGGTCACGAATTCCCACTAGAACTCGGAGAAGATACCTCACGAAGCTTCACTAATGAGCACAGGTAATTGCATGACGGGATTGTGGAGTCTGTTAAGTTGCTTTCTCATGTTTATCTACTGAGAACACATTGATCACTGAATGAAGCTCTACCCGATTCACATGAACTTCGGATCTGTTTTCCAACTACAACTATCAGGTTGTCAAAACAAAACTTTCAAGGTGACCATGAGAACTGATGAGGTTAGGCGTTCACGTGCAATACCGAAGGTCCTGGGTTCGAATCCTGCGGGGTGCAGGAGTAGTGGATGCGCACTGCTGATGAGTCTCATACCAAGACGAAACAGCCGTCCAGTGCTTCCAGGTTTCTAATGATGGTCTAGCACTGATCAATTTATGGTTTCAACAATGTGTATCATATGTTTTTTTCAACATTAAATAATAAATCTCTCGTAGTTGTAAATTAGTATTTTATAATCATAAAGTAAAACAGACTAGAATGGAAATAATTCTTTTGTTTTGTGAATAATTTTAAATTTAATTTATAGAAATTCTTTATCTTTTGTTACGGATCCACGTGAAGTACGTGCATTAAAATTAGCATTTAATATTGATACACCAACTGAAGATGATTTATTCGCTTTGGATTTGAAACAAAATTATAACTATGAAAATAACAATGAAATTAATGATGAGAAAAAATCATTGAAACGAAACAATGTTATCCTATTTCTTAAATCCAATGAAACTGTACTAATCCCAATGAAATATGAAGAATTTACAATGTTTCATACTACTAAACAATATGATGGAGTAAATGAAAATGTAAATTTATTGTATTATGATACAACATGTTCTTTGTTTGCTATAAAACTGATGCCTTTTATAGATAAACATGACATAGCATAATAATATACATGACATTTTTTTACGAGAGATTCACTGCAGTTTTAATCACTACTTATAGTTCATCATGTTATTGTTTTCACAAGAACAACTAAAGTCATGGTTTTCTGATTTAGCAGTGGATAATCTGTAGATTTCAATCAAAAATGTTTGAGGCTTCTTGTAATACTACATAGCAAATAGGAGCTTGAAAAAATCGGATGTCTAATACAACAACAGTATGAAATTAATAATCAACATACTAACAGAGATTTGATTGTGACCGATTCGGTCTCCAGTACTTTTACGGGTATGCGAGCGGATGTTACTTCCTGGCTGCCCAACCCTCCTCCTTTATTCGTGCTTGGGACTGGCAGTAGCCCTTTTGGGGCTCCGGGAGAGGTTTACGAACAGAGATTGTACAGGATGGGGCCTTTAAGAAACCCTCACGTTCTGTGTACAAGTCAGAAGTTGCAAAGGGACAATTCTGTTCTTATCGTAGCACATCATGACCTTGAAGCATATAACATACTCAGTAAACTAAAAACAATGACAACTAATCAGGTATCAACGTTATCGAAGTTTTTAATTATATACACTAATATATCATACCAAGAAACCAGAAAGCCTGATATTTTCTCGACAAACTTATATTTGTCGATAAAATTTCTTTTTATTTGTCTGGTTGAAGCAGCTGTATCAAATTAGTAGTGAATGGCATACGTTGAGTTTTATACTTGGTTTAAAGTCTGGTTAGCAGGACTATGATGTACAGATTGATTGGTAAAGAACGGTAATCTATTTATCTACTAGTTTGTTCCCTCATTGTTTCATAATATCCTTAAACTGGTTTATTGAAAAACCCTACAAAAAATGTAACTATAGTCAGTTTATTTTATAAGGTGATTTTAATCGATGCAAGCGATATGTAGTTTAGTGCATTCCAAGGCTTAGAAACTACTGTACAATGAACAGACATCGAAATCGAAGCTTATTATTCCTAAAGAAATACTATAAGCCAAACATGTCAGGAGTGAGACAGTTATCACCACTTTCATCGGATTATCATCGTTCTTTATCGCTGGTTGATTGAATTGGTAATGGAGATACTGGACGTCACCGCGTTTGTCCTAGGAGTGAGATGTCCGCCATTAGGAGAAGAGTACTTGAGTTTGACTCTTTTTGGAACCTTCAATACTAGCCATACTAAGGCAAACGATCTTACATCGCCCCATTTCAAATTTGAGACGAATGCAGTCCAAGATATAACAATTTGTTAATTGTTGAACTTATCTCCATTGCACAATTTAGTAAGTTTTAGTCGCTTGATTTCGTTGACTACTTGTAACTGAATGTATCGTCAATTTATCTTCAAAGATTCATTTTTCTACATTTTTTTTTAACTTTTTCTGGTATTTCGATTGTGACTGTCAATGGACTAGCGGGATATATGTTTGATTTCATTTGGATCTCAGAGTTGATGTTTACTCTGAAACTCGAGCATGGTATCTATCGTTTCCAAACCCCAATTTTGTTTGCCAACTTTACTACTGAGCGCACATAGCCACCAAACGCTCTGACGCGACCAAGAGTGCGGATAGTCAGCTCTATTTCTCAAAACGCTCTGCCATACAGTCACGCATATAAGGCCATTGTCAAGGGAGTTCAAATCATCCTCTTCTGTTGGCAGGGGTTTGTATCTACGAAATTGAGTGGACAAAAAGCGAATGTCCAGTGTATAGATCAGGTTGATTGATATAAAGGATTCTTTTGGGGAAGTTGTTCAAAACTAGTGGTGCACACGAGCCCCAGGATCTTGTGACAAACAATGACATGTGAAACAATATTTGTTCATGAACCACTATAAACCGCGTCCCCTAACATTGATCCACTGCCTTGCGGATTAAACTTCTATGTCAAAGACTCGGAAATAAGCACCCTAAAAATTCACCTCCTTCGCTTTAGAAACCTGGACACCATCCTGGTTCACATACACATTCAATGATTTGTATATTTCGATTTTCTTTTGTACCAATGTTTATTTATTTACATACATCAAACCACCACCAATTAACACTGGCTACTGATCAAATGAAATGGAATATCAACAACTAAATACTGAATTAAAATTGATTCAATTTTAATGAATTGTTTTATTTTTTTCTATAGTTTTCTGAATATAATCCAAGTAATAAAAATAATCTTACAGAAATGAAACGTGTAATACAAGTAAGATGTGTTTAATGATATACTTGTTTTTTTTCATTGTTGTATATAAATTAACTTAGAAAATAATATAAACTTGTTTTAATTTTGAGTGGTAACTAGTTAGGTCACATTTATTTCAATCAAAATTTTTATTCAAATTATATCAAATAGATTGTAGCGGAAGATGATTAACACTGTTTAGGAATATTTTTATACATTCAATTTCTTATTGAACTTTCAAGAGTATAAAATATTGTACTAGAGAAATAGTTGATTCTTTAGTTAGAAAAAAAACATTTAAATATAAGTTAGTTATGTTCTGCGGATAATGTAGATAACGAAATAACGTGCTCGTCAACATGCACCAGCGCAGTTAGGAAAAGGAATAACGAAACTGACTGACACATGAAGCTTTCTCTCTTTTATATCGAGTTTCGAACATTCTGTCTAAAGGAGCTAGGTTATGATCATTTTGCATAACTGAAGCCGTCTGCATCAACTCCAGAAAACCTAACTTATGCATTCAAAAGAAGTATATTCAACCTCTGTTTACCTGGTCTACAACATCGTTACTAAGAACTTAAACTGAATATGATAAACCTCTTATTCCCCCCCCCTCTGTTTTCGTTTGTATTTACATCTTTCTTAATCTACGCATGGATTTTTCCCAATTTATTTCTATCACGATTGTTCTGACTGCAACACACACAACCTGATTATTATTACTAGCAAATTTTGTAAACCTTTGATTGGGCCATCATACATCCGAATCCGACACTCTTCAGTTAGGTAGTAAATTCTAAGCAACAGTCCACAGCATATGGATTTTATTCACTACAATTAGGTAATTTGGTTAAATGGAAACGCATTCTAATATTAAGAATAATTGCTTATGGTGTTTGATAAATGCACAAAATGATATTACATTAATTTCGATTTTGGTGCCTGCTGTATGGAAAAAATGAAACCATAAGTTAGGAACCATTTTTTTAAAAAGTGAATCTGACTATGAGTGAGTGCAAGTCGAACAGAAACAGGAATATATATATATATATATATACATAAGATTCACTCAAATAAGTCTCTCTGTTTGTTCTATAATCCTAATACTTGGCCACTGAATGAAAATAGCTCTAAAACTATGGAAATTCAAGTAACTCTAATTGAGACTTATCAACAACAGTAGATTTATTCATAAAATACCAGTCCATCGACAAAATAAGCATTGTTTGTGAATTATATTCAAAAACAGACACATTGTAAAATAGAACTACATTAATCTCAGTGACTTTTAAGATATTTTGAGTTGTTTACAAAACTTGTTACAGGTTATTAACATCATTACAAATTAACAAACAACATTATACTTACACATAATATTTCTTTCAGCATATAAAAAAAAATTTATATTTTATACCAAAACACTTGTAGATTTCTGGCTTCAACTAAAGATACAAACGAAGTTAGTACTTACTGTATGTTAAGCCATTTAAAATTGAATAATTCAACAAAATAAACAAACTGATTATAATTATCACTTAAATTTTTCAACTAATAACGCATCAAAAGCAAACTATCAAACAAACAATCCTAAGTTTAATAAATTACAGTCGAATTTGTTGATTGTATTGTGATGATTTCACCCCTTATTCATTTGAATATAGATGTTGTTTCATTATTTGATTTCTCATAAATGAATTAACTTTATAAGATGATAGATACATACGTTCAATGAACAATGTCTATTTTTTTTTCTAAGATATGGAAAATGTTTTGTTTTTGTTTCTTTTCTACCACAAAAAAAAGGTAATTTTCAAATCAACAACTTACGGGAAGATTATCTCACAATTACTAATACACATTCATATTCAACCACCGATAATTGATCATAGTTTTCGATTTTTTCATCCTGAATTAAGTTTCATGAAAAAAATTCTTCGTCTGCCACGAAGTGCTATTGATTGGAGAAATAATAATAATAATAACAATCGAGCAATTCAACAAGCTAATCAACAAATATGGGTCAGAGTATCCGATCCGGATGTATTAACTTTGTCCAATGTTCAAGGTGATGTAGTTGATTTGCTGATTAAAGTTGGTCTTGGGAAATCTCCACAAGTCAGTCGAAAAAATTGAAATCACTTTTTGATTCGGAATGTGGCTAGCAGTGGAATTCAGGGCATGCATTCCGTCCTATTTTCAATTCACCAGCTGGATTTAACTGCATCCCAGCGTAGTATGTGTTCACTCTGGCACTTGAATACAGTACCACTTGCTTCTCACGTTATCTCTTTATCCTCCTAGCTACTGAATCCAGATAGCCGCTGACTTATAAAACGTTCTGGATTCCACTGCTGGCCACATTCTATATTTTTTTTATCATAAATGCTATATTGTGGCGATCCTCTCAGAATACCCATATACCAACAAAGACTGATTAACAGTCAGTGAAAAATATCACTGAACTAAATCCAATTGAATGATATTTTTTGAAAATTATTTTGTACTACTTACTTCACATGAGTATCAAGACAAACACAAAATCTATATATTTTTCATTTCAGTTGGATCAGCTTATAAATAATTATGAAAAAAATTATGATCCAGGTTTATTCAGTATGACATGCTTGGTTATAGCAAGTAAATATTCAGAAAGTATATGTCTGTATATACACTGATATGTATGTACGTAGGTTAGATTCACCAGAGACGGGTATCACAAGGAATACCATCGAAAACAGTGGGTTATCGGATAGTTGTATTGTTTTAGCATGGAACTATAATGTTGCGCTGATAAGATATCCATAGTAATATGATTTGATATTTCGTATGATACTGAGTTGTGATTGGCCACTTGCTGTAAACAAACAGACTAGTCTCTGTGTAAACTATCATATAGATTGTATTGCATATTAAAAATTTATTTCTATCCTGAACTCACTCCATGTATGAACTGAACATGGTGTGTTAAATAAATGGTTTTCTGACTTGTAATCTCATTCTGTACTTTTGGTAGCAAATGGCATATCTGGTATAGCGTAACCCCAATCTAAAAGTGTATCCATGAAATATCCAGTCTAACTAGGTTGTATTATCATGTTACAATGGCATTATATCGTGGTAAACCTCTTATTTTGCCGTTATATTAGGACTTAAGGCGTTTATTCTATATATATTTAACAAATGGACCAGGAAACGATCAATATAATTTTATGTTTGGCATTATTTGACAATCATTCTAACCATTCTTTAAAACCTTCCTAATTGTAATAGAACTCATTGCCTGTTTATAAAAAAAACCTGTGTGATACTGAAAGTAAAATGTGACAGAATTCTCTAAATTGTAAAGTATTACACTTGTAAATCATGAAAATATATATTCTTCTCATAAAGAAGGAATTTTTAAGAAAATGTGGTATTTTCTGCCAAACTTAAGAATTTTTAACATAAGCTTTTCTTTATAACTTCAATTATGAATATATATATATATGCATAATTTAAATTTCTGTCAGATTGTAAAATTTTATTCAGAAATCAAATATTCGTAATTGTGAATACCAAGTCAGTCGCAGCGTAGAACTACGTACGCATGTACATAATTTCATGTTGCCATACCGTACTAGCACAGAGACGCAAACGTCAAATCAAATCCCATAGTGATAAAGATAGTAGAGGTATTAATGGTAATGAAGAAGACTAGGGTTTGAAGATATTATTCAAGAAGTATAATTCAGTGATACAAGGTTAGAAAGACAAAGGTAGAGGTGCTGAAGAATCCAGAAGATTAGGATTTGAGAGAGCACAACGAATGGATGCACTTGCGTCATTGCAAACGGTTTTGAGCCATTTCCTTCAAGGTCTCTAACCATCGGTGACTTTCGTCTCGCAGACTCCAACCAGGTAGTCTGTATCTACCAACATGACTCAGTCCACTTGTCAGTGACTTCATGGATTTCTGCCATGCTTTGGTCTGGCCGCCCCTAGCTTTCTTCCAACCTACTCCTACACCACAAAACATAGCTCGTCGAGGCAGTCAGTGGTTGGGCATACGTAAAACATGTCCTAACCACCTCAACTGAAGTTTCAATACTTTATCTATTGATCTGCCATCCTTACCTAGTACTCGTTTCCTAACGACAGCATTGCTTACTCGGTTGTCCCACGATATAGGAAAAATGCTTCGAAGACACCTATGATTGAAAACCAGTAACCTACAAATATCTTCTACTCTCACTGGCCATGTTTCACAGCCATAAAGTAAGACGGAGCGAACTACTGCGCAGTACACTCGTCCTTTAGTCAGCAAACGGATATCTCGCCTACGCCATAAGTGACGCAGGTTGGCAAAAGCCGATCGAACCTTCTGTATCCACGCTGAGATTTCGTCAGTCACCAGGCTATCAGCGCTGATGAGACTCCCCAAATAAGTGAAGCGACCAACACGCTCGACTACTTCACTCCCTATTACAAGTTCAGGTGCCGATGCAACCCAGTCTTGAAGCAACATTTTGCATTTCGAGGGTGAGAACCGCATCCGGAACATGCTTGCATTGTTGCTTAGGGTAGTCAGAAGACTCTGCATTTTGTCAGCGTCTTCACCGAATAGAACTATGTCATCGGCATATTCTAGATCAGTAAGCGATTTTCCTGTTAGAAGGTCAACGCCTGAAAAATCTGACGAGGATAAGGTTATATCTAGGAGCATGTCTATGATAAAATTAAACAAGAATGGAGAGAGTGGACATCCCTGACGGACACCACTTGATGTAGAGAATTCAGATGACATTTTGCCATAAGCTGTCACTCAACCAGTAGTGTTCGAGTAGAGAGCTTGTATGAGGTTAATGTACTTCTTTGGTACATCTTTCAATGACAGACACTGCCACAGAACCTCACGATTCACAGAGTCGAATGCCGCTTTTAGGTCCAGGAACACGACTATTGTCGGACGTCTAAATGTGTGTCTGTTTTCCAGGACCTGTCTTAGTGTGAAGATGTGGTCTATACATCCACGTCCAGGTCTGAAACCAGACTGGTTTTCTCGAGCTCTAGTTAGACGTCTAAGTATAATGGAGGCTAACAATTTAGAAACTATATTAGTTAGACTAATACCCCTGTGATTGTCACAAGAGGACTTTTGTCCTTTCTTGTAGATTGGGACAATTAGCGACTGAGACAACTGAGATGGGATTACGTTCAGTTCCCAGATTCCACCTAGGATCTCGGTCAGTCTAACTGTTAAAACTGGACCACCATCCTTAAACATATCAGGGGTAAGCATATCAGGACTTGCTGTTCTACCTCTCCTTAGATTTCCTACAGCCTTCTCAACTTCATGTAGACTAGGAGGACTTAAATCGATTTGCCATTCAGAATGACTTGGTCGTTACGTAGGCTTTTTATTAGTCTGCTCCTCAGCTGACTTCGCTCTTCGTCCTGTTCAGAGCCAGGTGTGATGAGTTTTCGGGCATCCATCAGGTCGGTGGATGCTACTGAGATCCACGTTTCATTCTAGCCTTATGGTCAACCTTACTAGCAGATATCACTGCTGTTTCCACAGCCTTTTTGATATCATTCCAAGCTGCCTGCGGATGGGAATCACTTGTATGGTCGCCTAACTCTCTAGTTGTTCTTGGAATATATTCTTAGCTTCATTATCATTAAGTAAAACCCTAAGAGGTTTCCTTGCCGTGTCTTTCCTACGTCCAGTAAGCCTCAAACAAATACGCGCTCGCACTAGGGCATGATCTGAATCTAGACATGTGCCCCAGAACGAGCAACATTCCTCTATGGAACCTCTC
This sequence comes from Schistosoma turkestanicum, assembly GCA_944470395.2. NCBI lineage: Eukaryota > Metazoa > Platyhelminthes > Trematoda > Strigeidida > Schistosomatidae > Schistosoma > Schistosoma turkestanicum. Next base: position 21,281,733 of record OX103972.1, on the reverse strand, counting down.
CATCGGTAGCTGATGGCGATGTGATCTAGTTGCGTCCAACGTTGAGACGACTTTGGAGGTCGCCAGGTCAACAGATGTTTTTTCTCATGCCTAAAGTTAGCTTTTTCAAGGAATAGGCGGTTATCTGAGCATAGTTGCGGCAGACGGAACCATTATCTGTTCTTTGAGCAGCGACACCATAAGATCCACCGAGGAGTCTTTCATTTTCACTTAGTCTACCTACTTGTGAATACCCGAGAATCGATAATCATTCTCTTGCCCATAGAATACGAATTCTTATTTTTTGTTCTTCATTCTGTTACATTGTGTTCTAAGTTTCATTTTCAACTAATACTTATTCTTAATCGCCTACCAATCAAGTAAAGTCTGTCAAATGAACGTAATACCATACAGGGAAGAATTGAGCAGAGAACAGTCAATACATTTATAAATTATAAAATTCTTGCCTATTATCAGTTTTATTCACATCTATTACTATTTGAAATTGTAGGTACGTGAATTTCTTATCAGTGTTTACGTGGAACCGTTTCAAATTCGTCCAGCTTATGTATGGTATTGGGCTATACATTCACTTCAACGTGTTGATGCCATAGCTACAGTTGGACAATTATCACCTCCTATAGGATTATTATTACGTACAGATGATTGTATATCAAATATCAGTTCAAAACGTATCACTGTATATACCAGTCATCCAAATGAAGTTTTCATTGGTACAGAATTTAATTCCAATAACTTTCAGAAAAATTGTCCGGGTAAAGAATTAACATTATGTGTTTCATCACGTTCTGTTTATGAGTTAAAGGTTAGTTTATCTTAATCAAACGTTTATTTACCACACTAATCGTTAAAGTTTACAGTCTTTTTGGTAATATAGGACCTTAATATAATACTAATTTCTCAAACAAACATTTATAGGCCAGTCTGATAGTTATTTTTAATGTTCCCAATAGACACCATTGGAGTTAGCTTATTATTTATTTATTTACCAGTTAAAATACTGTTGAGAAATACTCCACTTATATCAATTTATGGAGTATGTTGAAATACGACACTCTGTTGTTTATCAGTACTCGAAATCATCAAGAAGTAAATTCTCTACAGAATTCGTACAATACTGAATTTACTTAGATGCTGATAGAAACAATATGTAGCTCCTTAGAAAGTTGAAATTTTCAGATGGAAGTTATATGCATTTTTTTGAAGATTAGTGTCACATATCATAAAGTGGATCGATGAAATGGTTTGGAGTTGTGTATAGGTAGCCTTGATTACTTAAGGCTTAAATATATTTGTTACTCAGTAAGTTTCATTTTCAAAAAAGTTTACAGAAAAATTGTATAGTTAAAAGAGATTTGAATCCTTTTATTAAATGTACTCTATTTAGTTCATATTAGAGTATCAATAGTGATTCCAATTAGTTTATGCATAGTAGTTAGTCCAAGAGCTTGAATTTCAGTCAGTAAACTGCATCTATGAATTCTACTCATCTTTGAGCAGTTTAGAATTTCAGAAAGTATCACGTACATTGAAAATTACCAGTGGAAGTTGAGTATTAAATATTATTTGTTTCAATAATATGGTCGGCATTAGATTATTTATTCAATAAGATTTCTACTCATATTTTTCAATCAGTTTATTGAATAACTAACTATAAGTAGTAGGACAGAATAGATAATATTATTTTCATTCATTTATACATAAATATCTCTGTTACCATGAATCGATCAGTGTTAGACCACCATTAGAAACCTGGAAGCACTGGACGGCCGTTTCGTCCTGGTATGGGACTTATCAGCAGTTGTTCTAAATGCAAAAAAATTTCTAGTAGAAATGTTAACGTTATTAAGTGTTAACTAATAATATCAATCAAAATCAAAATAACATTTACATAACACAAGATACACTTGTAAAGTTTTCTCTTTAGACTATATTTGATAATAAAATGTATTTTATTGTTTATATTTCTGTTGTGCATAAATATAATATTTATTTTATAATTTAGAAAATAATGTACATTTTATTACGTGAAATTTATTTTCAAAAATATACATACATATGTATACAGATTAGACTATGTCCAAAATATGTTGGTAAGAAAATTTATCAAATCAATGTAGTGGATACAATTAGTCAATGTGTAGTACGTGCATGGATTCTATGTGTAGATGCTAGACAACCAGAAATAACAAAATCATTTAATATAAAATTACCAAAACAACAAATGACTACCACTTGTAATAAACGTATTGCTTACACAAATCCATATCAATACAATAAAACAATAATACTGGAAACTAACAGATCTGATTTAGTTCAATTTAAGGTAATGTGGAAAATGAGTTTGAACTTTTGTGTATTTTTTCATCATATGTATTTACCTATTATGGAATAATTTTCAATGAAATTAGTCTTCATAATTGTGATCAGTGAAATTTTAAAAAATCTAGTTCATTGAATTTCGGAATTTTAGCATAAATATGAGGACAGTGAAGATAACACCATTATTTATTACGTATTCACATAAAATGGAGACACATGAAAAGCAATCGATAATTCGAAACAGTGACGCATCAAAGTTTGCACGATTCATAAAAGAAAAACTTCAAGAATTCAAGAACAGAACTTATAAAACTATGAAATACTGATAATATTAACAAGCTACCAGATGAAAAAGATAAGGAACACGTTGGTATGAGAAGTAGGCTTATCTTTGTTTCGTGGATGGATGCAAATCAAAATTCTAAATGTGTCTAGACACAACTAATGCGATTAGTTAGGTATCGTAGATTAGTAATGTTTTTCCTAATTAGTTTCATATGTTCACAACAAACGGAATTAATGAGAAATCAGTAACGCAACGATAGCAGTTTACTTCATTCAAATCCTTAAACCATATAACTAATATTTAATTACAACATAAAAAAATGAACTGAAATACTAACGGTAGTCACTATTGTTTAGTAACTTTAATTCTTTGATTTATTGATAACTGGGCGTAACAATACACAAGCTGTGAAAGCCATAAAAGTCTTAAATGCAAGTCTAATTGGTCACTTACAATCAACATACTAACTGAGGTGAATGCCCATCAATTCAAGCCTCCATATTATATCATGATGAAATTAACAAAATGAATGTCGAAAACGTCTAGATAACATCAGTACCAACTACATCACGACGAATAAATGTAGTTCAAAAGTAAAGAATGTTTCAGGGTGATAAAAGTGAAAGGTAATATTGAAACAAAGAGAATAGATGGTCATACGCACTCAGCTATTAGAAACCAGTGATTTTTAGAAAACCGTTTATGTGATGTATATCTTGAAACACAAAAGTATCATTCAACAGAACTTAATTTTATTTGCTTTTCATGTCTTAATTTTCACCCAAATTATATATGTCTATATATATACTAACAATTACATGTTCTCACTTCACTCTTTTTTGTATACAATGTGAATTGGGGATAAAATCAGGAGTCCATAATAGAAATCCCAGCAGCAGAAACAATTCAAATTGGACTACATTTTATTCCGCAAGCAACATCAGATTCGGAACAAATATATATATTCATTAAGGACGAACAAAGCAAAAACTTGGAAACATTTTTAATTATTGCCCAATATTATTAATATTTATTTAATATAAAATCCTGTTCATTCCCAGTTCATGCTTTAATCATGATTATACCTATTTATTTAAAATTTTATCAACGTTTTATAACTATTAACATTAGATAAAGTCACGCAGTGTTATGAGCTATTCATGTACATTTAGTTATTTAGGATATATATAACAAGGATAAATTATCAACAGTTATAGTTTATGGAATCTATAATTAGTGAAATCATCTGCATTTCTTTCCCAGAGCATCATGTGGTAATTGTTCACTGAAGGGAATGGCGAAAGTATTCACAGATTTTCTTAAAAACTGGAAACTTTTGATTACTTTTAAGTAGTAGAAAACCTGTTCAGACCTAAGTAATCAAGTATAAATATAAAAAATCTAGTTTTACATAGAAGATAAACAAGTGGGTAAACTTCGGCGAGATTTGAAAACGTATAAATTATAATAATTTACCTTGACAGATGAAAAACTGTCAGAACTACACATGTAAGCGAACAATATTTTCAATTACATCATCATCAGGCTTTACTCTAATATACAAGAATATGATAATGTTAAACCAATCAAGGCAATTTGAGTCAATAATCACAATGAAATAGATAACTTCACCACACATAATAGGTAAAAGTATAAGTTGATAGTAGGAAGACTGGTGTATTGATAGTAGTAAGAATAATAAAATACGATAACAAAAGTTTTATCAATAATTCAACATTGAAAATAGGTCAAAACGTGGATAAATCAACTTAAAATAATCATCACAAAACATTAAAACAATAATGTAATAATTAAAGTGTAAATAATTAGATAGTGAAGAGCATAAATGGAAAGAGACGGAAATTTACAAAGAAATACCGGATGCGAAAATAATTCTAATGTTAGAAAATAAAGAGATTTTAAATTCGTTTGTTAAGATATATCCGGCCACGGAAGGGATAAAGGTGTCACGAATTTATTCTGAACAAATAAATTGGGGTTGAATATACGGCAGATCACACAGCTTACACAGTTACATGTCTCGATAAGCATTGACACATCTTTTAGGGATGGCTTTGTAGTGTTCACTTCTGAGTATACGGACACTTACAGTACAGTATAGGGAACACGATTGCTATACAGAGGTGATTGCGTGATTAGAGCGCTTGACTTTCAACCATTGAGTTGATGATCCGAAACCCTATCTAGTCAAATTTAACTAACTAAGTTGTATCCCTAGACCTAAAACAAAATATATGTTTTACAGCTGAATAAATAAACCAAGATTTCGTTGTTCAGCACTTTAAAGTGAATTAATTAACATCATTCACATGAGGAAATACGTACACTGAAATAAAAGAAAACAATATATTCCTATTCGTAAGCACATTGCAATAACTGGACATTTGATCGATAGAAGACGTGTTTTCGACTTCCACAAATCCTCCAAAGTAGTTAATAAACTAAAAAAAATCCAACCTATTTAAGCTTCGTTGAAGCATTAGCTATTGAGTCAGACTGAATTCATAATTTTTACGAAGTCTCCAATTGTTGTTGTTCTTTGAATGTACTATGCAATCTCCACCTAGACTTTGAAGTGTCAGCTCACTCACCCAATTCCAACACTTACGTAAACACATCTGACCTTTGCTTATTGCTCAATCCATCTCGTCAATTATTGAACCCCGGAAAATGGTTGCCTCACTTCCTTTAATATTTCCTTTATCTATCTTCCAATGACTTTAAACATGATAATGTAGCACAATTATTGGGCATAGATACGTGCTCGGCGTTAGAGTAAGCTCTGAGGGCTGGCGAAACTGCCCAAACCAATGTAGGAGTTTGTTCAGGAATATGTATAGTGTACTAACAGACCTCACTATTTTGATTTCCAGTTCTGTCTCAAATACTTGTAATTATTATATCTCGATATAGGGATTATTCGATAACTTCGAAGATGAGTCTAGTAAGGGAAATGCAACGAACTACACGGCTATTTATTCTGAAAAAGTTTAAGGACAATTATCACGTCATTATTCTGTAAATCCTGGTTACAACCGTGTTACTAGGTACCAGCTTTTCAAGAGGAGTTACAGACAACTTAAGGGTTAGAAACCTTAGATATACCTCCGGAACGAGGACGGAAACAGACAGACAGAGAGATACGACGTAGAACTTCGTAGGTACGTACATCAGTTCAGATTGTCATGCCCCATCAGCACAGGGACGCAACTGTCAATTCAAATCCAAGAGTGATAGCAATAATAGAAGTATTAGCAGTAATAAAGAAGATTAGGGAGCAAAGATATGATTCGAAAAGTATAATTCAGTGAGATTAATTTAGGAGAAAGATAGAGATTATGAGGAATGCAGAAGCTTAGAATTTCATAGAACACAAAGAGTGGATGCACCTGAGCCATTGCAAACGATTCTGAGCCATGTCGTTCAAGGTCTCTAACCATCGGTGATTTTCGTCTCGCGGACCCCAACCAGGTAACCTACATCTACCAACACGACTCAGTCACATGTCAGTGACTTCATGGATTTCTGCCATGTTTTGGTTTGGCCGCCCCTAGCTTTCTTCCAATCTACTCTTACACTGCAAAACATAGCTCGTCGAGGCGGTCGGTGGTTAGGCATACGTAACATGTGCCAACCATCTCAACTGATGAAGTTTCAGAACTTCATCTATGGATTTGCGGTCCCTACCTAGAACTCGTTTACTAACGACCCATGATACACGAGCAATGCTTCGGAGACACCTATGATCGAAGGCTAGTAATCTACGGAAGACCTCTACTCTTAACGGCCAAGTCTCGCATCCATACAGTAGGACGGAGCGAACTGCTGCACAGTACACTCGTCCTTTAGTCATCAAACGGATATCTCGCCTGCGCCATAAGTGACGCAGGTTAGCAAAAGCCAATCGAGCCTTCTGTATCCGAGCTGAGATTTCGTCAGTCACCAGGCCATCGGCACTGATGAGACTCCCCAGATAAGTGAAGCGGTCTACACGCTCGATTACTTCACTCCCTATCATTAGTTCAGGTGCCGATGCAACCCAATCTTGAAGCAACATTTTGCATTTCGAGGGGGAAAATCGCATCCCGAACATGCTTGCATTGTTGCTTAGGGTAGTCAGAAGACTCTGCATTTTGTCAGTATCTTCACCGAATAGAACTATGTCATCTGCATATTCTAGATCAGTAAACTATTTTCCTGATAGAAGGTCAACCCCTAAAAAATCTGACGAGCTTAATGTTAACGCTAAGATGATGTCTGCGACAAAGTTAAACAAGAATGGAGAAAGTGAACATCCCTGACGGACACCACTTGATGTAGAGAATTCCGGTGACAGTTCGCCATAGGCTCTCACTCGACCAGTAGTATTCGAGTAGAGGGCTTGTATGAGGTTAATGTACTTCTTTGGTACACCTTTCAATGACAGACACTGCCGCAGAACCTTACGATCAACAGAGTCAAATGCCGCCTTAAGGTCTAGGAAAACAGCTATTGTAGGACGCCTAAATGTGTGTCTATGTTCCAGGACCTGTCGTAGTGTGAAGACGTGGTCTATACAGCCACGCCCTGGTCGAAAACCAGACTGGTTTTCTCGAGTCTGCTCTTCACGAGCTTTCGTTAAGCGTCGAAGTATTATTGAGGCCAGTATTTTAGATACTATATTAGTTAGACTTATTCCCCTGTGATTGTCACAAGAAGACTTTTGTCCTTTGTTATAGATTGGGACAATCAGTGATTGAGACCAGTCGGATGGGATTACGTCCAGTTCCCAGATTCTACCTAAGATCTCAGTCAACCTAGCTGCTAAAACTGGACCACCATCCTTAAATATCTCAGGGGTCAGTCTATCAGGACCTGCAGCTCGTCCTCGTTTCAGATTTCCTAACGCTTTCTCAACGTCATTAAGATTAGGGGGACTTAGGTCGATTTGCCACTCAGGATGACTGGAGATCGTGGGTAACCGAAGAGTGGCTCGAGGCCAGTTGAACTGATCCCTTAAGTGTTCTGCCCATCGATCCAGTCTCCTGGATCGAGAATAAATAATAGTATCATCATTTTCCGAGATAGTCTCACTTACACTAGGATTCCTAATACCAGTTTCCTTGATAAGCCGGAAAAGTTGTTTACTGTTGCCCCAGAACGAGCGGCAGTCCTGTGTCGGACCTCTCCATCGGTGGCTGATGGCGATGTGATCTAGTTGCATCCAACGTTGAGACGACTTCGGGGGTCACCAGGTCGAGAGATGCTTTTCTTTATGCCTAAAGTTAGTGTTCGCTAGAAATAGGCGGTTAACTGAGCACAGTTGCAACAGACGGTCACCATTGTCTGTTCTCTGAGCCGCGACATCATAACATCCACCTAGGTGTCTTTCATTTTCACTCAGTCTACCTACCAACCATTATTACTACATCAGAGTGCCTAACGTTTTGGAGGAGGTCCGAAAGCTTTCTGTACAACTCGTCTTTCACCTCGTCTGAACTGCAGTCATTGGAGGCATAGGCAGATATGACGAAGAGGCAACGACGAGTTTCCCTATCCTTTCGAATCCTTACTGTCCCGTTCAGTCGGACGGCGCACAAACGACTATCTACAGGGATCCAGTCAAGGAGAGATAGTTCTGCACTGTGATAAAGGAACGTGAGAAGAGTTAGTCGTGGAGATAAGAGAGGTACCAGGGGGTGTAGGAAGGATTTGATTTTGACCAATTTGGTCTCGTGTGCTGCTACGGGTATGAGGGCGGTTGTCACTTCCTAGCTGTCCACACCGTGGAAGGTTGTTTCTTGAGGGAATTGAAAAGGTCTTAGAGACCTGGGTGCGTGACCGCAGAGCCCAAGGGACAACTGTTTGAGGCCGGTCACGCACGGCCTTTTTATGAACGGATTTATGAGTATTAGCTCCGCTCTTGAAAGCACTTAGTGGGCACCCTTACCGCCGGAGACGGAAATCCGTGAGGTAGGGTGAGGTGTGACATTTTTAGGGTCGACCTTTTCTAACCCTTCCTTCCTTGTCAGAAGGCAGCATCGCTGCATATGCTGGTTGTCCGAGGGGAACACCTTACTGCCGTCACACCTCTCTGCAGTCACCAGTACGACTTCGCCCTCAGACCTTGGGTGGAGACGCATCCGCTAATTCCCAAAATTCCTTAATTCAACCTCATCTCTCAATATCATTTGTTCTTTCGGCTTTCCATCAATATCATTGTCTACGCATTATCCTCCTGACTAATTACTTCGCACTATCCTGATATTGAGTGGGGAACTGGAGATAAAATTACCACAACAAGTCCCAGAGAAGTAGAGGCAGTAGAAATATTAGCAATAATGGAAAAGATTGGGAGTCGAATATATGATCCGAGAAGTATAACCCAGTGAAAAGTCAGGGAATTCAGGACAAAGGATGGATGCACCTGCACCATTGCAGGCGATTTTGAGCTGTCCTTCGAAGTCTCTAACCAATAGTTACGATTGTCATGAGAAACCCAACTATGTAGTCTAAAGCCTGTCAACGTGCCTGTTATATTCTCAATGACTTTATGGATTGATGCTTTGTTTGCTTGTGAGCAGAACTGACACCATTGTATTTTCTTGGTCCCTTTTAGATTGTTTACATACTACGGCACAAACTGTCATGAGGATACTAATGATAAACGTAATTGGTCAATTATCAAATCAAATTAATCCACAGAAAATTCGGATTCAGTACTAAGAGATTTACAAGCCTATTAATAAATAACTCAAAACATTCGTAACCAAGAGGGTCTATGATTATCGCGGTAGGAGTAAAAAAAATTATACACTATACGAGTAGCGAACAGTGGTGGGTGGCGAAAGCAAAAGCGATGGAAAAGGCAGCGGCGATAGGCAATACCAGACAACTTTTCCGCCTTATTAAAGAAACTGGTATTAAGAACCCAAATGTGAGTGAGACTACCTCAGAAAAGGATGGTCTTATTATCCATTCTCAATCCAGGAGACTGGATCGATGGGCAGAACACTTAAGGAATCAGTTCAACTGGCCTCGAGCCACTCTTCGGTTACCCACGATCTCCAGTCATCCTGAGTGGCAAATCGACCTAAGTCCCCCTAATCTTAATGACGTTGAGAAAGCGTTAGGAAATCTGAAACGAGGACGAGCTGCAGGTCCTGATAGACTGACCCCTGAGATATTTAAGGATGGTGGTCCAGTTTTAGCAGCTAGGTTGACTGAGATCTTAGGTAGAATCTGGGAACTGGACGTAATCCCATCCGACTGGTCTCAATCACTGATTGTCCCAATCTATAACAAAGGACAAAAGTCTTCTTGTGACAATCACAGGGGAATAAGTCTAACTAATATAGTATCTAAAATACTGGCCTCAATAATACTTCGACGCTTAACGAAAGCTCGTGAAGAGCAGACTCGAGAAAACCAGTCTGGTTTTCGACCAGGGCGTGGCTGTATAGACCACGTCTTCACACTACGACAGGTCCTGGAACATAGACACACATTTAGGCGTCCTACAATAGCTGTTTTCCTAGACCTTAAGGCGGCATTTGACTCTGTTGATCGTAAGGTTCTGCGGCAGTGTCTGTCATTGAAAGGTGTACCAAAGAAGTACATTAACCTCATACAAGCCCTCTACTCGAATACTACTGGTCGAGTGAGAGCCTATGGCGAACTGTCACCGGAATTCTCTACATCAAGTGGTGTCCGTCAGGGATGTCCACTTTCTCCATTCTTGTTTAATTTTATCATAGACATGCTCCTAGACATAACATTATCCTCATCTGAATTTTCAGGAGTAGACCTTCTACCAGGTGGCTCGCTTATTAACTTAGAATATGCCGATGACATAGTCCTACTTGGTGAAGATACTGACAAAATGCAGAGTCTTCTAACTACCCTAAGCAACAATGCAAGCATGTTCGGGATGCGATTTTCCCCCTCGAAATGCAAAATGTTGCTTCAAGATTGGGTTGCATCGGCACCTGAACTAGTGATAGGGAGTGAAGTAATCGAGCGTGTAGACCGCTTCACTTATCTGGGGAGTCTCATCAGTGCCGATGGCCTGGTGACTGACGAAATCTCAGCTCGGATACAGAAGGCTCGATTGGCTTTTGCCGACCTGCGTCATATATATCCGTTTGCTGACTAAAGGACGAGTGTACTGCGCAGTGGTTCGCTCCGTCTTACTCTATGGCTGTGAAACATGGCCAATGAGAGTAGAAGATATTCGTAGGTTACTGGTTTTCGATCATAGGTGTCTTCGAAGCCTTGCTCGTATATCCTGGGACACCCGAGTGAGCAACGCTGTTATTAGGAATCGGGTGCTAGGTAAGAATGGCAGATCAATCGATGAAGTATTGAAACTTCACCAGTTGAGGTGGTTGGGACATGTGTTGCGTATGCCCAACGACCGACTGCCTCGTCGAGCCTTGTTTTGTAGTGTAGGAATAGGTTGGAAGAAAGTTAGGGGCGCCCAGACCAAAACATGGCATAAATCCATGAAGTCATTTACTAGTGGACTTAGCCATGTCGGTAATTGTCGACTACCTGGTTGGGGTCCGCGAGATGATAATAATCGATGGTTAGAGACCTTGAATGACATGGCTCAAAATCGTTCGCAAGGGCGCCGGTGCATTTATTCTCTGTGTTCTCTCAAATACTAATCTTCTTTATTCTTCAACCCCTCTAGTTTCGACTCTCTAAACTTATCTCACTGAATCATACTTCTTGAATAAGTATCTTCTAATCCTAACCTCTCCGATTATTTCTAATTCCCTTACTACCTCTTCTACTATTGGATTTGAATTGACGATTACTTCTCTGTGCTGATGTGGTATGGCAACATGAACTGATGTACTTATGTACAAAGTTCTTCGTTGCATCTGACTGACTGACTGATACGAGTAGCATAGTTTCTAAAAAGCCTTCATACACTGACTTAATAAATTAGGTAACATTAAACGTGCAAAATTTTATTTGTCCTCAAGGGTAGATACAACAAATTATATTCTTGATTGGTTGTCATTCAAATTATTTGGTCCAGTTCCTTCGTGTAATCGAGCATTACCCGTGTCACGTGTGCTGATGGGATGGAGTCATCTGCTCGTTTCTTATGTTTAGGGAAGTGAAAGGTACCATTTACTAAATTCCATGTTCTCTATAGAATGTTAGGGTGCATCAAAACACATACCTTTTCTGCGAAAAGTTTTGTTTCTTCAGTGGAGTTAAAAAACAACATAGGAGTGGCATCTTTGAGCGACAAGGTTTCATATGCATGTTCTATGCAAGAGGCAACTTCATCTCTAAGAAAAAGATTACTCAGTGTGAATATTTACCTGGTTGCGTTTAAAAATATATCAATGAAGAAATCATATCTCTTGGACGGCACGTTACCTTTGGACAAGAAGACCTTGTGAAAATTACCCTCCATTAAATACTGCTCCATAGAAACCGGATGGTTTATATATACACTGGAAGTGATTTCTTCTATTGTGAGTCGCTCTAACTCCTATCCCTTGGTAAGCAATTAATACGATACTTACAATATGGAAGTCAGCCAGTCTACGCTGCGACAACAAGAATAGTAGATTTAGCCCAAGAAGTTCGTACTTATAAGGTGAATCAGGTAGGTTCGACCTGAAATAGAGATAATAGGACATACACGTTGGACGTACTTATAGTCATAATAGTAGCATTTTAGCTGAGACATATAATGTTCGAAAGCTGGAATATCCTGCTTTTCGGTACACAACATAGTTGCGATTTCCAGTGTACTTCCTTAAAATATAAACTTGTGAGAAGAAATTAACATACTGGCAACAAGAAGCTCTCGTCGAGAAGCTTCGGATTCATTTTTTGGTAAGAATGCACATCTAATTAATCCAGACTAATATTACTTAGAAAAGGCACACCACTCACAGTTATTTCTTCAACTCGTTTGAGACATTCTTCAACATCATGATTTTTCTTGCTCCATTCATTATCCAGGCTCTGAAGTTTCCGACACAAATCTTCAGTTGTCTGAATCATAACCCGCCTATGTTAAACCCCCCACGGTCACACATCCAATATCCAATATCCAATATCTTTATCATGAACTAGTATAAAACATTTGATTTCTTTCCTTAGTACTAAATAGGGAGTAATACAGATATTCTTTAAGCCGTCAGCTGGCACTGGGTTTGCGTATTGGATGCCTGGTCTAACTGATCAGTGAAGTTAGTGTTGAAGATTTCAGCCATTATCCAATATCTTTTTCACGAGCTAGTATACACCAATTGATTTCTTTGCGCTCCCTTTTTGTTCCTTCAGTACGGTTTCAGGTATTTGGTACTGCCCAATGGAAGTGGGTCTAGCCACTACATTTTCTAATTCTAGCCAGTTTGCAGTTGGTTATGAGTTCGTGTCTCGTGATTTGAATGAAAACCTCTGTTTCAGAAAAGTTGGGTTTCTGGATACCAGCAGCTATCACTTTACGAGACAGAAAATCAGTCAGTTGAAATGTGGAGAAGAAAATTCTAATGCTAATAAGAAGATTTCATAACTAAGTAAATCAATAGTTAATTTAATTTATTAATTGGTAGTGAAGATTGTGGGAGAAGACGGAAGTGTAAGAAAGGGAGAGGAAACAGAGATAATAATCGAGAAAGATTGTTTAGAGATCTGAGGAGATGGCAATGATAACAACTAGCAAGTATCAAGAGATGCATCAGGCACAGCTGATCCACGAGGGAGATGATAATCCGTAAACGAGTACATGATTATCAAGTCTCTTCTTAAAGCTGTCAACTGAGAGGGCTGTGGTCACCTCGGCTTGGAGAGCTTGAAGTTAAGACGGCTCTCACTGAGCAAAATTGTGCACGAATCTGAGTATTCGCTCTTTGATATGCAATCTTTCGAGGATTGCCTCTAGGGGAGATGTGTTGATGCATCGGTAAAATGCTCACGTTGGGATGGTTTGGCTCGATTGATGTGCTGCACGCCAGAATCAGGTCACCTCTGATTCTCCTGCAATGTAGAAACTATTCTGAATTACTGGATTCTATCTTCGTAAGGTTTGTTCTTCGACCCTATCACCATTTCGTTGATCGTCTCTGCTCTCGATTTATGTCGCTTTTAAGAAGGGGTGCGATGACGATGTTAACCTTAAGTTATGAATGTGCATTTGTTTTAGATAATGATAAGAATAACTCTGGGTGATAGCATCAAGTTGTCCTCGCATGAAATGAAGAAATGCTCTTGCCTTGGCTGCGTCTCCTACATCGTTCGGGTTTGTGTGGCGGTTTTCTGTGGTTATTAAACAATGATCACACTCTGAGGAGACATTAGGGAGCGAACTTCCATTGAGGGTGTATATGACATGACACTTCGGCTGGTTTAGTTTTAAATCGTTTATCACTACCCAATCCTCAATGAATGGATGTACTGTTCTTTTGAAGCTCAGTCCAGTCCACTTCGCTTCTAATGGACCTCCAGATCTTTGCATCCTCTGCGTAGATCAATGCCGGAGAGCTAACTGTGCCTAACAGGTCGTTAGTAAGTATCAGGGAGAGAAATTGACCCGAGATGGTCCCCGTCTCTAGGTTGGTGAGGTCTTCCCTACTCGGACCTTTGAGATAACACAAACCCTGATTCGTAGATTTTCTTTGTGTCATGAACCTAAGCAGGTGATTGGGGTTTGCATGTATTTGGACATCTGGCTTCATCTGAAAGCGTCTCCTATCACTTCGAACTTTGGTCTTGGTAAGATCTACGATCGGAATCCTTCAAGCAGACCTTCCACTTGTTCCGGTCCCTCCTCTTCGCCTGTAGCAGGCTTTTATTGCCACGCCTAACCCATGTTCTTCTACTTCTGGGTGTGTGGTGTGACATAGGTACATCGTCCACGACAACATTCTGGATGATGTCTCTCATTGTTTGCCAGTGATCATATAATGTAAGCTTCCGCCATTCCCGTGACCATGGAACATGTGGATGGTTATCTCTCATGCGCGTTTAATTTGCCCTAGTGTAGTAAGGTAGGGCTCGTTTTCGTCCTGTCTGTTCTGTTTATCACCATGTTATACAAGACTGTGCCATGGCCACTACTTCATATTGGTGTATGTACGTGACTGTACTCAACAAGGAGCTAATCATTTGTTGGCAAATAATCCATCCTTTTTCTATCTAGTGGCGCTGCGTACATGCCCAGTCAGCCCAGTACCTTGAATGGCTGCGCCAAATCATCTTTGGAACCAACCAGTGGGAGTTGTACCGTGTTTGCTGAGAGTTATAGTTCCAGTGTCTAAATCTCCAGCTAAGAGTATTTGATGGAACCCAGGGATTAGCAGTACCTGAATCAGTTTGTCTTTCTGGGCCTTAGTACATGAGGGTTGAAGTGATCCGTCCCACTAAGAAGCATTCTATCTTCAAGATGATGATGAAGCTCTACGTCTCCTTTAATTAGAGGGGGTGCGACGACAGTGAGCCTCAAAGTGTCGATGTGCGTCTATCTTAAGGTGTTAAGAATAACTCTGGGGTGAAAGCACCAAGTTGTCTTCGCATAAAGTGAAGAGTTGCTTTAGCTTTGGCTGCGTCCCCTATGTAGTTCAAACTGGTGTCTAGACTTTCTGTTGTTATTGGACCGAGATCGCGCTCTGAGGAGACATTAGTGAGCGAACTTCAAATGAGGGTGTGAAACGTTTACGTCACTTTGAACCTAAGGTTCACAATGTGATATCTGGGCTGGTTTAGTTTTAGTCCGTCTCCCACTGACGATTTCTCAATTGGTATATGGTCTTTTCAAAGACCAGCTGAATCCTCTTCGCTTCTGATGAACTTCCAGATCTTTGCATCATTTGCGTAGATCAGTGCCGCCGAGCTTTTAGGAAGAGAATTGGACCTTAGATGGTCCTGTGTGAATCTTTATATGTTTAGACTCGCCAGGTTACATGTTTTCTGTTTACCTAGGTGCAAAACTTTCTGTCTTCAAGGCAGTTTCTAAACGAAGATATAAGTGGATCAGTGAAGCCCATTTTCGTAAACTTTGTAATTAGAGGTAATTAAGGTACAGTCAAAAGATTTTAAGAAGTCAAGAAACATTATGTGAACCGGTATCTTTCCGTCTCAGAAGGTTATCCAGCTGTGTCATGCGATGACAAGACTGGATGCACATGATCTGCCTTTATGAAACCCAGGTTCAGCTTTATGGATAATACTGTCCGTATTCATGTACTCTGTCATTTGTTCATTCACCAGTCCTTCTCTTATCTTTGATAGTATTAGTAGTATTGCAACTGGTCTTATCTCCTATCTCCTTCTCTGAAGATTGGAGAGAGAATAGCTTGTTTCCGTTCAGCTGGGAGTTGTTGTGCCCCCAGTCAACATCTGAACAGGTCACACATCGGTGGAATGAGAGCTTCTGTATACCGTCTGAAGACCGTAGGGCGAATATTTTCACATCTTAGTGCTTTTCCTGGGCTCAAGGACCTTAGTTTTCATATTACCAAGCCAGAAGTAAGTCGGAAGTTTCCCAAGTCATTTCTAGGTTTGAGTAGTGTTGTGAACCTATAGGCACCTGGTTGAACTGGTCGGTGAAGTAAGGATTAATAATCTTAGCCACCTGTTAGTTGACACAATCTTCGTTTGGAACTAGTGGAGCACAAACACCGTGTAGAATCCAAACTGGGGTTTAAACTGAAGAATAACGTTCTAGGTAGTTTAGATACGCGCTATTGCCCAGTTGAAACCAAAACAAAGTGAGTAGGTAAATAACGATTCTGATATTCATCACAAATATAAATGTACATCATTACCTGAACTAATATTAACACTCAGTTATTGCTTCAACAATCTTTCACTTAATCAAATCAGTAGCAACAATTAGTGTTATTCTATCCTGTCTGGATAAATCAGATTCGTTTGAAAGAGAATACTTGGTTGCTCTCTAACACAGAATGCTTCCTATTCTGGAAGAGCGCTTCAACTCACAGTGGAAATGCACGATCTGAGTCAATACAAGCAACTCAATCAAAGGAGGCAAAAATCAATATGTCTGTCGCCATGACTAAGTATCTGCCTAAACAACATAAATTCAGTTATTAAAGAATCATAGAAAATCAGTGAAGGCAAAAGAAATAGAAACTATAATATAATACGAATATTATCATCTCAAATGGAATCGAACAGACCAACAAAATGTACAACTGAAGGAATCAATTAGAGCGAATTACAATTATATAAATGGAGGGATTTTCACGAACAAAGCCTTTAAAAATGGATCTTACTTACCTTGTTCCCTAGGCTTTGTATTAGTCATCAGCTCGAGTATATTTAAGGTTCACCTGCATCTTAGCTACCTCTGAAATTGTCTCCTAGCTTTTTGAACTTTGGCGCTGCATCCGTTTCTCAACGTCAAGTAGTAGCAGCGATCAGAACCTTTCAGAGAACGATTTCACTTGTGCAAGGCCCTCCTTTGCGTCTGTAGCATGCTTCCAGTGCCTCACTTAACCCATTTTCTACTCTTTACAGGTGAGTGATTTGTCTGGCGTCCATTCTCTAAGACAGTATACAGAATGAAACCTATCACTGCGGTTAGCCTTCATCAGTTTCGTAACGATGGGGCGTGTAGAAGATGCTCTCTCGTGATCTCGTAGTTTGCACTTCGGTAGCAAAGGAAGGACGGGTTTCAACCTGTCTGAGTACTTCATCTGTGACCATGTTACTTCCTATGGTGGATACTTCCTATCCGTTCACTAACCTGGACATCTCCAATCAGGAGGTGTTCATTTGTTAACAAACAAAACAAGCTTCATGATTTTTCACCCTTTTTCCATCTAGATGTGCTTCATGCATGCTCAGTCATTTAGAAACTTTAAATGACTACTCTAAGTCGTCTCTGGAGGGATTTGTACTCTGTTTGCTTATATTTAAAAATGGAGTATTGAAATATCCTGCTAAGAGTATTTGATCAAACCCAAGGAGTAGCAGTTGCAGTATTGCCTCAGTTAATTTATTTTTCTGGGTCTTAGTAGTTGAGGAGGGTTTGTACATCCCTAAAATCAAGCATTTTGTGTCAATCATGTTGAAGCAACACCATAAATATTCTGTCACATCGGTTAATTGAGGGCTATGTGGTGTTAAGGCTTGAAATCGCTGTTGATAAATATCGCTAACTGAACTGCTGTTTTTTGTACCCCATTACATCGGCAGTGTCATGACTTGTAAGCTCACTTCTTCGTCTGCAGCGTTAGGGTAGCCCTGTTTCAGTTAGGATTATGATCTTCAGATCCATCTGAGATTGCATAATGCAACCTGCTTCTCTGTCCTCTTACATTGCTAGAGTCATCTTACCAACTTGTCCACCTCTGCAGCGATAACGGTCGTTGGATTTTAAACCACGTTATTCAAACCGAGATGGCCAGTTCAACGGAACTGATCTTTTCAGGTTTTTTGCTTATGTATTCTATTCACTCGGCCGGATCATGATCATTGTGTCTTGTACCGTGGGTTGATAATTGAGGTTTTAACTAAATGAGCATGTACTTAGTTCGGCCTTCCTGTTGTTGTCCCACTGATCTAGGTTGACTCTTACAATATCTTATGTCAACAAAGAGATCGTTCTTCATGCTGTACCAAGCCGTAAGCGCCTGAGTTCTTTCTGATTTCTGAAGTCCACAGCCATCCGACGTAGTGGCTTAATAGTCGTCAGTTGCGATGGACGAGGCAGCCCGGAACTGTTAATTGCCTTGGTGGGATGGAGGCCTATACTACATGATAGCTATTGCCATTGCTGTACGTCATGTGCGTGAGTTTCATCGGAGCTACCACTAAACACCTCGGGCACTTCATGCACTACTACAACGTTTTGTTCTACAGTGTCTATTGATGTTCTAGTAGCTGCTTGTGCTGACCATTGTTGGCGTGCCTGACTCGGATCGGATACGGCATTTTAACCTAGGATCTCTGAGATCTTAGAAAGATTTCTTCATTAACTTTCACTGAGTCTGAGGTTACCCTTAATGGAGAGGGTTTATCTGTAGCCTTATTGTGACTCTTAAACAGACGTCATAGTTTGGTCGAGGTACTGATCATTCCAAGCAATACGCAGTATTTGTTTCACAGTTCTTTATCAAAGACAGCCCTACATTCAGTAGGCTACCCTCACACATTGGAACATTAGATAAGAGTAATGAGCCTTGTCTTACATTCCCGTCCCTGATTTGTAATGTTTTGAGAGCAGTAATATTGCCGTTCCCCTTTCTTAGACTCTCCCACTGTTCCGTACTTTTAGTAGGTTTAAGAATGGAAAATGAGATAACTTGAAGAGGAAAATACGCGAGATGTAAGTTTTGAGGGAGGAAAGTGACAATAATAATTTGAGAGGATATAAGCTACTCGAGAGAAGAAGTAGAAAGACACACAAAATTACAACACTAACTTTGATCCTTCAAGCAAGTAAATTCATGTGGATTCATTAACTTTTCCACAAGCCCTGTGCTTGCAAGTGAATGAAACTGTATATGCTTCCAAAGCAAATGGGAAAATAGCAGTTGATAGAGACAAGTAAATTCACTTCACAGTTGTTCCGACTTGGGATGATAACGTTTGTCTAGTTTGTTACTTTTACTGTCTGCCAATGAAAGAAAACAAAGTTCTTATCCATGGGAATGTGTAAATGTCTCAACCAAGTATCGAAAACTGGATTGTTTCCTGTTAATGATGAGAGGTTGGTCAAGAGTATTAATCGGATAAGGACAACTGAGTACTGTTATGGAGATCTTATCCTGAAAGTCAATCTTCTACACTAACTCGTAATTAATACACGCACTTCTAGCATCATGAAAAAAGCATTTCAGCATTCGTATGAACTCTTTTTCTATATTAATCCCTGCAATAAGTCTGTCTCACATGAAAGTGATCACTAAAATCGCGATTGATGACTTGTTTCTGCATTCTGGAAATGAAGTATTTAACTGCCTGTTCATTCAGACAAACCATTTAATCGAAGTTTACCCTTTCATGGGATTCGAAGTTTGTAAGCTTGACGTAATAGAATACTTATTCTTGTTATGTTCGTTCCTAGGTATGCTCGATACTATTACGGGCTCACCTTAGTCGATAAAAGAGAACGAAACAATCAACCAGTGACAAGTTATGCTACTCTGATCGGCTGCTCCTAAGGAACTGTCGAAGAAGTCTTGATATAGCACATAAAGTATATTCTACAAACACCCAGCAAGCACAATGAATTCAAGCATACCAATCGCATTCATTTATACATCACAGAAACGTCCTTGGGACAGTCAAAAAAATAGCACACTAAAATACACAGCTACCACGGATTTTCCTGGTGGGAAATGCGATCTCAGTGTCAAGTGCTCAGCCCATGCTCGGAAACATAAAATCCAAGATTAAAGCATTTATCAAGCGAGTTCTGGGAATCTAGCGTCCCCGAAAACTCTTTATAAGCATATTAAGTAAATTTTACGAATCCTTTATGATGAATGAAAGGATATGAGGTACCATTTTATCAGGTATGATATATTTTCAGGTCAAATGCTATATTTCAAACCTCTCTATGTAGTCTTCAGAGACATCTCCGTCTGAATTTTTATTCATCTGTGTAGGGTTTTTCGCCATCGTAACGCCACTGTAACAGCCAGAAGTGTATGAGATCTGTATTTGAACTAGCGATTCGTACCTAATAGTCACGTATGAACCAGAAGTAAACTCCAGAAGAACTGTGTGAGCGCAGACGAAAGTATCGTATTTCACAAAGAAATTAATGTTTTATACATCCATTACACCTGGCCTCCAATTTATGGAAATATAATTTTACGTTTTTCTCAGAAGTACTTCAGTTATCTGGAGTTGGTGATTATGAGAAGGAAAGACTAATCCGTGACTGCACGTGAATAGATTGGAGTGAAAAAGAGTAAACCGAGTAAACTCATGTAGTGATTCCCTTTTTACGACGAAAACACGATTGGTCAGATAACAACACTTGTTATTACAATCAACTGTACCACTGAACGTTTTACAGAACATTTATTGATACGTTTTTGCTTCGTGTCCATGTGGTGTAGTGGTCTATTTCCAGTGCTTTTCGTATCCCTCTCTTGATTTATAAACCGTGAGGCACTACTTAGTAACGGTTGTCTGGATGAGCAGCATACGAAGTCTAAGAATATACTGAATACCGACCGCCACGAAGCTAGTGAGGTACTGGCCACCACGTCGTACTCTTGTACCATAATTTGCTTCAGCGCGCTTGCCATCTTGCTTTTGATGTTCTGTGCCTTTCACCAATTTTCTCTGGAACGATTTCGGTGTTATTTTGATACCGCTAAATCCCAAGCAAATATACTTATTTCATCTGGACCATCCTGTCTATTTCTAGACTGTAAACTCGTCTACCAACCAACTGCGTTCGGGCGCATATCTCTTTGAACAGATGTCCAGTTGCATGAGTTCTTCAGTTACCGTTTGTATGTAATCACTTAAAATGGAACAGAACATTTTCATTGCAAATACTTGTTGAAAATACTTTTAAATCATAATTATTATTGTACTGTTTACTCAAACTATTGAATGCATTAAAAAAAATGAAACAGGTCATTCTGTAGTAATATATGACAAGCAACCGCCAGTCAACTAGACTCCTGAAAGATTACCGACCAGTTAAGAACACAAGCGGATGTACATTTAAATAATATTTTATTATTTAACTACAGGTTGACGATGTATGCAAAACAAGACACTTTTTATAGACACTATACAGAAAATAGATACTAAACACATGGAGAAAATTAATTGCTCAATTCGTTTGAATAATGAAAACAACAAGTCGGTTTTGACTGGAGAAATGTGAATGCATCACTTTCAAAGAGCTAGACCTTATAGTTAGAGAAATTACTGATGAACAAATTAACAACCAGAAGCATAACAAACTTTGGGGTTTTCGGCTCTATAAGTAAATCGGTGGCTTTAAAGAGTAGTATCTAACTTTATTCTTCACAACGTCGAGTTTCCTTTATACTGAATGTCGGAAATGTGATCTGCATATCTAGTTACATTCTAATATTATCTGACAGCACAACGTTGGTGATCTGATTTTGTCATTTTTTGGAGGTATCGTGATCACGGATATTGTTTGCCAGGCATTTAGGTTTGTTTCTTAATCATAGTCAAATATTTCTGTTTTGTATATCAGAAGAAAGTTAACTTCTCAGGAGAAAATGATTCCATGACATGAGATATCGGTTTTAGTGCACTTTGCTACTAATTTTATAATCAATGAAACCATAAACCAATCATTTTCAGACTACCAGTGAAAACCTAGAAGCACTGGACAACCGTTTCAATCTTGTCAGATATTCATCAGCATTGAGCATCCACGTCTCCTAGCGCGTAAAATCTAACCCAGAACCTTCGGTCTCTCATGTTCATGTTTAACATCCAGACTACTAAGCTGATATCTGATGGTGCTTCACCCAGTTAGTGATAGCGCGTGACCATCGTCTATTTTCTTCAATGGGTAACTGCCTCACACCCGACACGACTGGAGTTTTCTAGTCTTCGCTTCTCACCAGAACTTCGAGAATCTTTTCTCAAAGCTAGGCACAAAGGAGAATATGATAATTATTAGTATTTTGTGAATTGGTTGAACTTAGATGATATCACTAACCTAGTGGTCTATAGAGTAAGCGTTCACAAACGAGGTCGTAGGTCTTGTGTTCGATTTCTTCTTGTGTGGTCATGGATGCGCCTTGCTAAGGAGTCCCTACCACAAAGTATTGTGATCTGTTTAAATTTTTAAGTATTTAAAGTGTAACAGCCGATATGACTAATCGGTTTTTGATCTGATCAGATTTGATCAGATCAAAAGAATTTGGAAAACAAACAAACGATAAACTAAATTGAGTTCTATTATATTAACTAGTATTTACTCGTATTCACTGAATTAGGTGATTTTGTTGAGATCTTTATGCAGTATGGAGTCGATTAATTAAAATAAAAGTATACTTAAATATGTTTAATAACATCAGTTCTCTTTTTTTTCACTTTTTGAAAATCAACCACGTTCTTTTACTGAAAATCCCATTGATCAAGTTTGCATGAAAATCCTTATCAAGCATTGTAATTGTAAAACCACTCGAACTTTGTTGATCATATTGAACAAATGACATCACTCTCATTATACACTTAAAACTTCTTATGATAAGTTGACTAAACCTGTGGTGGTTTCTTTACATTGTTTGTATTGATGCCATAATGTGGCTGGCTACATAGAAATTTTTACGTCAATAATACTGCAATAAAAATATATATATATATCTGTATATGATTGTGTGTAAGAATAAATTGTATTGGATTCAATTCACCTTTAAAATGTTTGTTTTTTCTCATTTCTCATTTATTCTATTTTGATGTGTTTGTTATCAAAGTAAAACTTGTTTCATCTTGTTTTATTCTTCCATTCTATGCGAAGTTGTCTCATCATAATATTGATTAGTTGTGTACATGAAGTGTTTTTTTTTTGATAAATGTATTCTTATTTGTGAAATAAAGTTAAGCTAGACAGATAAAAATAATAAAATGCTAAATATGAACTGTTTATTTTCTTCATTCTCTTTTATAAAATGTCTATTCATTGATCTACAAGCAAAAAAAAAACAAAACAAATATATCTAGAATATTCATGGTTTACTGCTGTTTTGAACTGTTGTCGAATCAATTGAGATCGGATCAAGTCATCGTTACAAAAGTTTAAATTTGATTAGTACGTGGAATAAATGGACAAAGTAAAACTAACAAGAAACAGTTGGTTTTTTCTTTATGATCCAATTGAAACATAAATCTAAGTAAGTAATCTTTCTGATATTTTGATGTATAAGTAAGTATATTTCCTTGAGAAACAACTAGAATTAGACTGATAAAAGTAATGCAAATATGTTTTGTTTATATTGATCAAAGAATTTTATTTTAATTTGAACTGTTACAAGATGCTTATTTAAAGAAGAACATATGTAATTGTTCTTTGATCAATATGAGTCAGATTAACATTATTCACACAGCAGTATAATTCACAATACTATTAAATAATGACATGTTTTGAAATCGCTTAAAATAAAGCATACAATTAACTTTTTAGCATCCATCATCACTGAAATACATTTGGAGTAGTGAATTAAGTTTATTTACTTTTAATTCAGTATAACTTGTGGTATTGTAGTGGCATAATTTTCCTCAATACTGATCACCTTGATTCGCTTTTTGAGTTTTGATTTTATTACATCTGTGATTTAAATTTTAATAAATAATTCATCATTTTCAAATACTACTTATTCGTACAGTTTTAATAAACTGAAGTAGACATGTTAAGAAATGATTTATGAGAAACAATCGATTTACATCAACATTAGACTAATCAAGTTTAACATTAGCATGCAAGTAACTATTGTCATTCCTTCCTTTACCATGACATTACCAAGGGTGGTTGACTGTTGACTGGAATGTAATATACACACAAATAATCAGTATCAAAAATATACTAAACAGCAAAATAAATTTAAATCGAACCAACCCACACCTATATATATACTTAGAGAGAGGCTTTCAATCTTCAATGTTGTCTAATTGTACCAATAAACAGCATTATGTCAGATTTCATAGCAAACTAGTTATATTGTTGTTTATATCTTCTTCTATACATTAATATCCTCAAGTGTATGTAATAAATATACTTGTAAGTGCTATGTAACTTTCCTAGTCAGTTCATGGTTCTGACACGAAGTTAGCAGCAGTAAAATGAAAACAAAAGTATTTAGATTAAAAATGAATGTTTATTAGAAAAATTCAAAGTCATATTCGCATAAACAATTTTGTGCATCTTTGGTAATTAACTGTTTAAGTTGATTGTTTAATTAAGATTTGTTTATCATTTTGTTAGAGATTGTCATAATTTATTTTTACCATTTATTTGTCAATATGAATGTCTTTCTACATTAAATAGCTATTGTTAGTACATATATGTATCGATAAATATTTCAAAATTTCAATAGACATGTAATAATTGGGCGTCAATTAACATAAGAACACATAAACTAAAAGTAATTAAGAAAACTAGTGCTTGAAATATTGTTTTTTTTTGTTAAGAGTACAAATGAAAAGCAGTTGGTAGAATAAATCAGTCATTCATTTATCTATAGACATGTATCATTAACATATATATATATTAGGACTATTTGAAAATAAACAAAGAGGACATTCATCTTTCAACTTAATAAAAGTGATGACATAATATGTTGTTTGTTATTTATTCACTCATGGAATGTAAAAGCATATTCATAACCAAAATTCGAAACCAGATGTATTTGATAATTTATTCAATATTTGCGCCAAGTTGTATCCCAATGTCTATTGACTATTGAAAATTTGACAAGACAAGAAAAAATGGTAATTACTAGATTTTAAATTTAAAAGTATATTTTTTAAAACAGTTATAGTGTTATTGTATGATTATGATATTTATTTCACATGTTCATTAATGTTAATTTATAGTTTGTCGTGTTTAATATCATTCAGTATCGTATTTAATTACTTCCATGATATGCAACTCTTATTTTCGTAATTTAATATTAAACAGATCAATGAGTTCAGTTCCATATTAGTTCATCATTGCCGCCAATTATTGTTTTAGGCTACAGTTGAAAAAGGTGATGTTTCAAGTTTAATATTGTAAAATAAGAAGTGAAGTTGTGTTCTTTGAACTAAACTATTCAGTTGCTCAGTTTTTCATAATCGTTCTAAACAGTGTTACAGTGAAACTTCAGCTTCATAATTTAAACCATACAAATCTATAAAAAAAGACCTAAAGCCAACAAAAGTTGGGTTCAAATTTGTCTTTTCGTGTTTAAGTTTGTAGATCAGAAGAATAGGATTTGTCGCATGATAGTTGGAATTTCTACTAATTTCTAAGCTTTTATTCAACTAGTTGGACTTCACTGAATTACAATGTAGTTGGCCAAAAATGGCTTTAATCAATGTAGAATGTGATATCTAATACTGTTGTTACCGTTTACGAAGGCATTAATACAAATTTATCAAAAGGAATAATTGTTTTAAATCTGTTTTGTTGTTAAAAGTCTTAAAATAACAACTCCACAAGTTTTATAACTGAAAGAATCCTGACGAAAATGAAAGAAAATTAAGGTGTATTTGTTAGGACTACAGCTGACAATGTTTATTTAACAGTTTAGCCTATACGGATCATATGCCATCATCAGGTTGCAAATCATATTTCGTTCAAAAATATTTTTTAAATATCAAACTTGACATTGAATTTAGCACATGAAAAAAACTCACAAACTTGATAAAATACTGGTAATTTAATTAAATGAGTAGAAGGTTAGATATATGGACTGAACTATTAACATCGAAATAATTTTAAATTTTAAACTCAAACGTTTGGAATGATTGGTTTTTTTTTTATTATCTAGTATTATTTTAATTTTTAGCGACAAAATTGAGTAGATATACTTTTTTTAAAAACAAGTGAATTTCGATCATTTTAATTGAATTTAAACACTGAAATTCTCCTAAAATATAATGATATATTATTTCTGTTGCGAAACAATCAAAGCGAAATTGTGTATCAATTCACACTGATCTGTCTAAATGTAGACATAAATTATTTTTTTTACAGAAACAACAAAGAAATATGTCATTTTATTTTATATACTTTAAGTTATTTCCAGAGTATAAAATTTTAAATTCATAAATAGTACGTTAAAAATTGCATCAATATTATTGATTTTCACGAGGAAACAAATTTGAACCGACGAATAGTTCAAACAATTTTATTAATCATTTACCGCTACTAAAATGAAAATGATTATTCACCTGAATTATATAATGTATTGATAAAAGTAAATCAAAACGATGAATGAGATTTTTTTTTGAAGATTTTTTTCAAGGTAGCTGGATAAAATATGGGGAAAGTAGATTAGATTTTTTTTCTAAAATAAAAGACAACTTATTGAATTCATGTGTTCGATATTCATTACCTAATCAAGAATCGGGTCTAGAAAGTACAAGTTTCAGTTTACTTATAATTTATTTAGACGAGTGAGTTTGACGCGTCTGATCGATTCTGCATAGTTCAAAAGAAATCATTTTTAGTATTAAGCGATAATGTAATGACTAGTTTAGTTTGTTAACGAGTAAAATATCATTTAAAGATAGAAACAGCTTCAATGACACACGTAAAAAACACATGACATGCCAACAAGTGTTTAATATTTTACCTCATTTATGATCAACATGTAATTTAGTTCATGGTGCACACTTATTATTAATTAATTATGAGTTAATTTTTCTGTAATTCACAAAAATATAAGTAGTTGTGAAATACTGTAGTGAACGAGAACACAGGTGGGGGCAACCGAATTGTATTTAACGAAAATTACAGCGTTACTCAGTAAAATTGGAAAACCATATCGTAAATCGTTAATTTGCAAACTATCAGTCCATCATATCGAACTGGACTGTTCCTGTTGCAAAACATCAATTCATTGTCACTATTCATGCGTTTCATACAAATTCCATTGTTATCTAACTCTTCCTTTCTTGATATTCCCCCATATTCTGCTGCCAGACATTACGTTGACACTCACGTCATATACTACTTATAAGTAGCTAACACCACATTATTATTAATTAATTATGAGTTAATTTTTGTGTAAATCACAAAAATCACATATTATTGAAACTTTTAAACTACCGAATCAATCAGACAATTCTAAAGCATTACATAAGATTTTTCATTATTAATACAAAAAAAATAATACTACTATAATTCAGTTCTCAAAAGTATTATTTATCTTTTGAACAGTTTCAATTACCACCAATCTAAGCGTCAATCTATAATTTTTGGAAATCTAGACTAAAATAGAAATTCTATAAATATTTCAGGAAAATAACTAGTATTCAATCAAAATGAACAATTTTCACTGTGAATACCCTATAGATATTTGTGAATGTTGTTTTCTCTCTTCACGATAGCTATGATTCAACTGAAAACTGGACTGATTTCTACTGTTTTTTTCTTTTTAAATCTACTAAATCAGTTATTATTTGTGCGTATTCCATTCATTAAGTGTTTATATTTAGAGTAAACTCAGATGGACCATATGATTGAGACGATTAGTGAACTTTTTAATAAAATTATTCAACCATTTGAATAATCATACGCATCAATAGTATTTCTTATCATACCCTATACTCTCATTAATTTTTTAGACTTGATTACTTGGTAATATTGTCTGTATTGTCCGATTGGTTTTAGTTAGATACATAAATATCTGTTTAATGATTATGTTAACAAAAGAATACATCATCCAGTGTATACTGATTAACTTTATTTGTTATGAGTTTTATTTCATAAATAAACAACTGTCACTACCGATCGGTTCATAAATGATGAATATAAGTTTACTCATCAGTTCGATGTTATTCTGTTTCTTCACAATCAAATATTTCAGTTGCGTAGATGATTATTTCTAATGCACGTCATGAATTTCTAATCTTGGAACTTGTCAAAATATCAGCTTACTTTATAACGAAGTAAGCTGTATTTCATAAAACTTAAATTTTTTTCCAATGAAAGAGAACTGTAAATGTTTTGGCATTAAAAACTATATTGAGAATGACGAAAGAAAGTATAAAATACGAATTACTAAGGAGTGATTGCGTCATTTCATAACTTGAATACCTAATACAGTGATCACACGCAGTACACAAGATGCACCTACATCTAATAAGAAACTCACACTACACTAGTACAAAATTTTAATTTAGCGGATATTAGATCGGTATACGTGTAAAAAAGTAACAGAATCCACTGTTAGTAAGTTTCATGTCCACAACGTATGTAAACTAGTTTATGAAAATAATTATGCTATAAATAGAGTGAACATGATATGTGCAATTAGTTCACCATTTATAATTTTGCTTTTGTCGCAGAAAAGTGAAACTGGATCCTCCTATTTTGTTGTATTGTGATGCTGTTAGGATATTCATCCAATATCCTAAGAGAATTATCGCTTAATTCCTACTGGTTAATTTTATGGTCGTCCTAGATATCAACGTCACGTACTCCAATGTTGTTTTTTATTGGTAGTCCGGACTGTCCATGTCATTTCAAAAGTTCTTTCCTATTGGTTGTCTTAACTGTCAATGTCACAGACTTTGATACTATTTTCTATTCGACCTAAATGTATAAATACGCGTTATCTGCAAAGCTTTTCATTCTGTTCCTTCCTACCTTCCTCTCTACTGTACTCGACCCATTAAACAACTTCATCTAACGGCGTTGTGTTCTGATATATAGGAGATTTGGGAATAGCATTTAGGTCGGATTGGAATATTTGAATTCGGACGTCAGTAGGATTTGAATAGGTACGTAGCAGCAGTATAACAGATGCAATTCTCAAAATTTATTAGAATCGCATCAAATATTGATTGTGAAGTGAGCTGTAGCCACTAAACCACATGTTTGCTCTTTACTCTACCTGTTTCGGTCAGAGAGACCTGACATTCATAGGTGATTACTTGGTAAATGAGTCAGTTTGTTTTTCTATTATCAGGGCTTAGTCAATTAGTTGAAATACTTACAGATTTTTTGATAATTGTTGAATAATAACTTTAGTCGATAAATTCCCGCTATTGTTATAACAAAGATAGCTATAAGTTTATTTGTTTTTCAACTGTGTATGTTGAAGCCTAATGTGAAAACATAAAAAAAGTTTACGTAAACACATATTACAATTAACAAACAATAACCAAGAACGCCAAATGAAGTTTAAAAACGAAAATAAATAGATCCTTATTCAGTGATTTGATGATACTTATCTTATAATGATATCTTTAGGTGTTTGATTTTGATCCTGTGTGATGTAGACTGCCCTAATGTTCTAGGATCAGCCACCCAAATTTTATTGCTTCTATAGCCTGTAAAAGCTAATTTCGAGGTGAATAATCTTCATAAAAAATATTTCTCTTATAACAAACATTAAGAAAACATTCTAATATTAAAGGTAAGAAACAGAGTTAACATTATTCAACATTATTCACTCTCAAAATTAATAACCTACAAAGGAATGATATTTGGAATTTATTTGATAGATAAGAATTTTCGCATTTGTTATATTGGTCTATAGTAACTGTTGTGTAATTCGCTATGAAAAAGGGAATTTTCACTCGGTCAATAATCACGCCATTAGTTTACATGTAATCTTAGTATAACCTTCATTTAGTTAGACAGAATGTAGTAGGTGTTTCGATTGAAGAAGATAGTTATGATTAGTAACAGGTTTTCGGGTTAAGAATAGACTAGTAAAGTGCATATAAAATTTAATTTGCACAGTGAGACAATTTTATTTGGACAACTGGTAGACACATGAGTGGGTTAGATAGTCGTTTCGGAATGGGAAGACAACCTTCTGCATTTGTTTGCTAATGACAGTTTGTAAAAAAACTCACAAGGTCCAAGTAAGAGTTTATCACCACTGGAGAGTTAAACAATGAAAAGAATGAGATTTATTATTGATGGCGATGGATGACAGTTATGCAAAACAACGAATTGGAGGGGCTTAGAAATGTGATTTCTTATATCTCACCTGAGTTCACTAAAAGTACTGAATACTGTGTGATTTTGGAAGATTGTGAGTTCGGTTACCTTCAAGGTCATGAATGGGCATCGTTGGTGATTTTCACACTAAGAGAAAGCTACTCTATAATGCTTCCTGACTCACAAATATTGTCCAACTACTGTCAGTTCTTGACGAATGCTTTCTGCGGATTGAATAATTTCCACATTACCTCATTTATACATTCTTTAAAACTTTAAACTACATTTTATGGCTTCAAGATAAATTTGAAATCTCTGATGAAAAAATTTTTAAAAAGGCATATCATTTATTAACTGATGAAAAAATTGGTTTTATCAGTTAGGACAACTGGATTTCCATTAAAATCAAACATCAGTCATTATTAGACCATCATTAGAAACCTAGAAGCACTAGACAGCTATTTCTTCCTAGAATGGGACTCACTAGTAATGCGCACTCATGATGCGTGCACGCAGGAATCGAATCTATGGACTTCGGTCTTACGTGCTAACGCTAAACCTTTATACCACTGAACCGACAACCAATAATGTTTATGTCTAACCTCAATCAATCCACAATATTTCGCAACCTTACCAGTTGGCTTCGGAGGGTCTTCCTCACACCTGACATGGCTAAACTCCTCTGATCACAGCTATGAGGTTTTTAATGACGGTCTTTTATCGATGGATTCATCATTTCAATGAAGCTCAACAGTCTCCACAGCCTTATAATGACAGCTTAGTTTGTTATATTTTGAACTTTTATTTAACTGACGTTTAATTAATCCTCTTATAAAATCCCTTGACAAGTAAATGTGTGACCAGGTTGTTTGAAATGTATAGAGCAAATACATCAGTTTCAGATCAATTACGTCTTCTCACTGTTGTATCAAACTGTTGAAATACTATATCGGGAGAGTACAAATAATGTTAGGGGACTTTTCGGGCTTGGCACTCAGGTCACTCAGCGATCACCAAACATATCGACATTGACCCAATTTATCAACCAATCAGAAAAATCATAAGCAAACATAAGATCAAGAAACAGATCAAATGGCTATACAATCAAAATGAAGGTGAAAACAACAACAACTTTAAGGTCAATAACAACCAATCAAGTTCCAGATTAACAGGACAAGCTATAAGTCACACGTGAAGAAATATGAATACTACACTTTCATGTGAAGTTTGTGCCGATGATGTTGTTCAGAAGAACAATGAAAGCTGCACAACCAACAAATCCAGCTCAGAGAACTAAATACCACCACTGTCATCCACCTGAGTTACAAAGTTTCTCCACCATTTCAATGAACAAGATAAACATCTAATTATGACTGAGTAATGATGGTACAATGCTAACTTTCTCTTAACCCTATAAAATCTATAATTACATAGTCACACTGCAGTTAAAAGGTGTAGCTCGCCAAAATTTATTTTTAAACATGCATGGTTTAGAGTCTGAAATTAATGCAAAGTCATATGTTATGAAGCTGGTCATGTGACCTATATGCACCTTTTGATTAATTGATTTCTGCATTATCATACAAACAGCAGGTAAACCAAGTTCATTTGAATGATGACAACAATTTGACGGTTGTTTCTCCATCTACCACTTTCATAAACTTAGATTTTTACACAATAATTACATTTGGAAAATAACTATGTAGTGTATGTTGACTCCTGGTTTAGAAATCTACGAATTTCAAATAAATTAAGACATCAATATAAATTTGTCACACTTTAATTCTTCTATGTAATCACAACGAAAAAATTTTCTTTTTGATGATATCATGTTTTGATATTCTGCAGTCATATTTATAAGTAATCTTTTATATGGCATAATAGAGGAGTTTTACGAAACAATCAACGGCAGTCAAACTTATTCAGCTGGAGGACAATGCAAATGAAGTGGTGTTGTGCAGTATGGTTGGGATTCTGAGAAGTTCTCAAGTATTGACTATGATAATAATAATAATAACTTACAAATACAAGGGTGTTAGCCATGCAGCTATCTAAGGAAAGGTGAAAATCAAGCAGCCGCTCAACTCTTGAAGCATGGTCAACTCGGATCACAACCCACCTTGTGAATCATTCTTTAAGATTTTCCACAAAGTGAAACGAATGGACTTAAACAAGGTCTGGATGGGAAATTTGTGCGCACCTAAGGGGCTATGACAATTCGTCATTTCAAACTCGACCTCTATGTGCAGAAAAGTTAAGTTCAAGCCCTTAATCTCTCATAGTCTTAGCATCCCTTTGGATTTTTACAAATTATTAGTGTTAATTATGATTTTCGTCTTCTCTTCCTTTACAGTTATCTGTAATTCTTTATAGAATTATCTTCAACAATATTGGAAGTCAATACGTTCACAATATTGTTCATAACAATGAAATAGATTCATTGGATTTTTGAAGACTTTGTTATATGACTTATGGATTGAGATTAACGCTTTAATAAACTATCATGAATATTCACCTTAAACTATTTAATACGTTCGAAGGATAACTCATTTTGCTACTGTCATTGCTAAACAGTATTATTCACTTTGTGTTTCGACTCTGCTTAAGCATTTCCAGAATTTATGTAAACTACAACAACATTGGTAGTCTTAACTTACACCTGTTAACATTATCAGTTTAGAGCACAATTCATGGTAAACGCCTACCTAACCAGTGGTGTCCTAATAAATATCTTTTATTAGGCAAATGAACTTTTTAGCTATTGTTGGGATCACCTCTGACACAAAATTAAATTTCTTTTTAACTCCATTATCTAAGAGAAAGTTAGCCCATTTGAAGTCTAAATTATATTAATTTCGAAGATTTGGTAATTCTATATGTGTTCAGATTAGAATATCAGCCAAGTTTAGGTTGCTAGTTCTACCCGAGCTCCATTTAAGCTGATATCTTGGATATTTTTCATTAAAACTATTTCTCTGTTGTTGTAACAGGTATAGTTTTATTTCATTTAAGAAACTAGAATAACCTACAATTCAGTGCAAATAGATGAAATCGTACTCAGATTGTAAATGATTATCTAAAATTTATTAGGTATCATTAGTTATATTATGAAAATGTTTTTGAAGATTTCTGATATTTCAATGTTACTAGTCTTTTCTTTGTGTTACCGGTTGTCATGAAGTTCATTAATCCCCTCATTTAGTTGCAAGTTCAAAGCATGAACATTTTGTCACACAATTTTATGAGTCTCAAAACGACTTAAGAATAATTTAAGTCCATACAAAACTGATTTACAACATGTTCTATCAATTTATTTGTAAAATATAAACAGAATAGAAAATACCTGATGAATTCATAGAAATTCTCTTTAGTAATCATTTTTATGTAAAACGAAAATTATGTCAACTAGAAAATGTTCAATAAACACCAGTACTAAGTTGGTGCAATCGTTTAAATGAAGTAAATATTATTTAATACCTTTTGTTTAATGCTCTTTTTGTGAAATGAAAAGTTTCTTCTCAATGATGACCACAATCAATCAAAATACTGAATAATCATTTAACAATTAATTAATCAACCAAATCTACAAGACAAAAAATAGTATTAGCCTGTAATTCACATGTCACACTTGTATTTTGTGATTGATATGTAGTTTTTTTCTCCTGTTGTTAAAAATCATTCAACTTACGTATTTACGTGTTTGTTCATTTTCATCTGACTAATTTTATTCAGTAGTAAAGAATAAAACCGAAGAAAAAAATGTACACTGATCTTTATTGTTAATCAATTAAGCAACATAAAACTTGTGGCTTTTTTTTCTCTCAAGTAGAAAAAAAGAATTGTTTTATTTGATTATTGCAGTATTATACATGATAATTATTACGATTATTTATGAATATGCATACTTTGACAATTCTGATTTGACTTTTCACTCTATTGTTATTAGTACATTGTAAAGAATTGACAAACTTTTTAAAATTTATTTCAATATCAGTATTTAATCTTTATACAAACTGGATATAAGTCAAGGAACCTGTTTAGAAAACTTGTAATAGTTAATATATGAGGTATTGAATGCTAAACACACACACATATCTCTCTCTCTCTCTAATTAACTTTAGCTCATTTACATGTAATAATGTATAATGAAGAATAATTTACTGAGATTTAAATATTGTTATTATTATTATTATGTTGATATTATTATAATAAGATTTTTGTGAGTGACTTAAAATAAGTACAATGCTGGAACATTTGACTTGAAGGGTATCTTTTAAGCAGCCAAATTATGTTATAGTTCTTGGTGGAAAAAGATTTTGAACTTTTAAAAACAACAAACGAGCAGTTCGGTGCTTACAGAGTTGTATTGAACTGTTTTGATGGAAATTATTGAATATTTAATTGCTTTTGATCATAAAAAAAATACTTTTTTAGCAGTTCGTCTTTGATCGTAATTATCCAAAGAAGTACAATTACAAATAATTAAATTTGTTGGAAAAAAAACTTTGATCCATCAAATATAAATAGGTGGGTGATTGTGGTGGAGTTTCTTTCTCTGAGCTAGATGTTTTGATTGTGGAGCTTTCATTGTTCTCCTGAACAACATCATCAGCATACATTTCTGATAGACGTGAAGTTTTCGAATTTCTCCACGAGTGACTCGTAGCTTGTTCTGTTAATCTGGATCTTGATTGGTTGTTATCGACGTTAAATCTGTTGTTATTTGCACCTTTGTTTTGACTGTATCCACGCTTGACTTGTTTCTTGATCGAATATTTGCCTTTGATTATTCGGATTGGTTGATAAATTGGGTC
>OX103972.1:21212887-21246196 GCA_944470395.2 Schistosoma turkestanicum | reverse complement strand
ACCTCACGTAGTCCCTCGGTTTTCCTGATATATATTCTTCCTGGTCTATAATTACTACAGTGTGTCCTTTGTTTGCTAAAACTATGACAATATCTTTCCTGGTTCCGAGTTTCTTTAAAGCTTTTCGTTGCTCTCTCTCTCCTGTCGAGTTAGTGGCACTATAGTCTGTTATGTTTTTTGTTGAGTTTCTTCATTTATTCCGGTCGTTTGTAGTGATAGCTTTACTATTGCAAAGTATTCGATTTTTGAAGTGTCATTTTTATTTTAATTTAATCCTTTTTGACGGTGTTTTTCTGTTGTCGTTAGGTGCTGATTCGACATGTTGATCACAAAACTGTTAGAGTTTTCTTCTGTGGGTGACTTTGAAATGCTGCTTAGATTGATCGCCGTTATCAATGTTGTTAAGTGTTCTGATTTGGATAATCTCTCTAGTTTTCTCTTTCGTTCATCCATGTTGTGCTGGCATTTGTGGATCCGGTAGTATGCATCGGTGATAATTAGTTTTAAAATATGTCTTCCACTGTGCTTCGCACAGGCAAACATAGGACCAAGAAATTGATCAATGTGAGATAAACTAAAATAGAGTTGCAAACAACAACTGGTTATGGGTCAGTAACAACCAATCAAGATCGAGAATAACAAAACAGGTAACGATCCACAATTGGAGAAATCCAAATACTTCACGTCTATCAGAAGTTTGTGCTGATAATGTTGTTCAAGAGAATAACGAAAGCTCCACAATCAAAACATCCATCTCAGTGAACGAAGCTCCACCGTAAATTCGCTTTGTGGGAATGAATGTTTCATTGATATCACTCAGCTTTAAGTCTGTTGCAATTTCATTGTAATCTTGATGTTGCTCTTCTATAGAACAACTGATAAAACCAAAATTAACCCTTTCAACTTAAAGAATATTTAACTTCCAATTAAAAATTAGCGTATTTTACTACTGGTAAAGCAATAATATTTGATAATTATAATATACAAAACGACACTTTTGCTGATTTACATAGATAATCGATTGTGCTGAACATATATATTGATTGAAAAATATTTGGCATTACCATATTTCGAATTGAATGGATGTCCGCTACGAATATTTTTTTTTAAAGGGGATAAATTTCGAATAACTATAATTAACCCTGTACTTACAGTACCTGTAAATGTCAGATAAAATGAAATGATGAAGATCACACTTTAAAGAATGTCTTCGTATAGTCTTCAACACTGAATGAAATATGTAGGTTAAGTAATTAAATTTAGCCATTTAGGTAGAATATGTCATCTATTTTTGTGGAGACATTTATATGATCTGAGCAGTTCTCTGAACATAGAATTAATTTTGTTGTTGAATATGAATGATTTATAGAGTGCTAACGTTTTTGAATTTATACTGAAATCCTAAATGAATAATACTTTATATTTATGAAGATACAATATAATTCTTAGGAAAACTTACAACGGTAATCATAAAACAAATGATTTGTGACCGCCTCCACGCTTAATATTAAGCGAGTTTGTGTACATGTTAACGTTTCCAGTTTATGTTTTTCTGTATTATCATAGTTGCAGTCGATTTGTAGTTTTTTAAATTAATATTTGAAAGTCTAGTGGGTTTTATATCAGCTGAAAGTATTATTAAATTAATGATTTGAATAAAACTCTATCCAGGAAGAAGAACATTTCAAACTCTACAAGTATAAATATTCATCATGTAAAACAAAATTCACTTTTATATTAGAACGATGATGACAAAGTTATGTGCACCATTTTTTTTCCCTGTCATTTCATTACAGTCGTTTACAATAAATAACGATTAACTGCAAACTATGACTCATATTATTGATTATCAATCATTAGTTAAAATATATTGATTGCACACATGATTGACATTGAAACTATGTAATAGGTTATTATTATTATTATTAAGCATTACTTGAACACGGAACACTGTTGTCATAATTGTTAACTTTATTTGTTTTGTTTTTTTAAATGTGATTAATCTGTGACATTCCACTGAGACAATTAGATTTCACAAATTACAGTAAGAAATTTATGGTTGTATTGATAACTATCGATTGCCTAATGATGTACCTTATGGAAAACACCCATACAGAGTATGTAACATACCTGTGTACGATAAAAAAACAACAGGTAACTGCATGATTACGTAGTAAGAATAATGTGTTTTAAAGCTGACGAATAGTGAAATATTTACACATTCAGACACAGACTTTTTTTTGAAAACACCATTAATTAATGACTATTACTGTATTCATCTATTTACGGTAATTTTTCAAGTAGATCACTTAATGTCATGCACGAAAGTGTAGTTGACAATTTTTGTTATGGTAATGTTTACTGCTCATGGTAATGTTTTATTTAGATGATTGAAAAATGTTTGCAATTTTTTGGAAACTAGGTATGAAGTTAGGATTTTAGAATGTAAGTTACTTTCACTATTAGTATTAATCTTCTAACCCTTTTATAAATGTTTAAATCTAAATATATATACGTGTTAATTTAGGCCGCTTTAAGAAACAAATTTTTTTGTAAAGAGCGGTCCAAATCAGAATTTCAATATCAAGAGTGACCTTGATAGTTAGTTACACATTACTAAACAAAACATCTTTCAGAGGTTATCTTTGATTAAAACGCGAACAATTTATGTTTTTTCAATCAAAGCATTAATACGAATTAACTGGTCAGTAATACAATAAAGATAACCAGCTAGTGAGAAACGCTGTTATTAGGAAACGGGTGCTAGGTAAGAATGGCAGATCAATAGATGAAGTAATTAAACTTCATCAGTTGAGGTGGTTGGGACATGTACTGCGTATGCCTAACCACCGACTGCCTCGAAGAGCTTTGTTTTGTAGTGCAGGAGTAGGTTGGAAGAAAGTTAGGGGCGGCCAAACCACAACATGGCCGAAATCCATGAAGTCATTGACGAGTGGACTGAGTCATGTTGGCAAGTGTCGACTACCTGGTTGGGGTCCACGAGATGATAATAATCAATGGTTAGAGACCCTCATTGACATGACTCAAAACCGTTTGCAATGGTGCAGGTGCATTTATTCTTTGTTTTCTCTCAAATCCTTATTTTCTGGATTCTTCAACACATCTAGTTTTTTTGTATAAACTTAACTCACTGAATCATACTTCTTGAATAATGTTTTCTAATCCTAACCTATCCGATGACTTCAAATACCTTCACTACCTCTACTACTATTGGATTTGAATTGAAAATTACATCTCTGTGTTAATGTGATATGGCAACTTGAACTGATGTACTTACGTACGAAGTTCTACGTTGCATCTGACTGACTGACTGACTGAGCTAGTTTTCTGCAGTACTAAGTGTATTCAACAGATATACTCTTCTTGTGGAATCAGACAGATATGCTTATTATTACGTTTTGAACATTAACCTTAATGATTGAGCAATAGATATCAAACGATCTATTTGTGTAATTTAATTAACACTAGCCACTACAATGATGCAGAAGTTTCTTTTGATATGTCAGCTTTCGAAATCAACACAGAAACCTAATTTAAAACGAGTATACATTCCCTCTACTTGTAGATTAAAACCCGAAATCATATCTAAGAAATATTTAAACCTCTCGAAAAAAAAATGTTACCCTGCATCCGGAATTATCTTTTAATTTTTCAAAGTATCATCTTCTTTATGTTTCAGTGTGTGCTCGGTGACCTAATAGTGTTCAGTTATTCATATTTTCCAAAATTTTATAATTCAGTATCTTGCGCGTTAAGAGCTTCCTTTTTATAAGTTTTATAAATTTATATAAAATAATTCTTTTCATAAAACGTAATAATCAAGTAATTAGTGAGAAATCGCATTATTTAGGTTTGTGACGTCATGAAAGCTTAAGTTATTTTACGTGTGTCCTACTTAAAATTATTAGCTGAACGAAAACTATCTCATTTAAATTTTAATACAAACAGTCATCGGTCACTGGTTTGGTTTCATCTCTATATCACAGACATACAGTACAACATTTAATTTATATTTGAACTGTAATATAGTGTCATAAAACAATCGTTAGCATCGACAGTTCATGGACAGAAAATCAAAAATATCATGAGTAATTCAAAGATCATCATTTTACTGAAGAATGAAATATAAATTCGTTAGAAAATCAATGGTGATATTGCGGATGACAGTTTAATCAATTACTGAAGCAAACATTCTGCACAAACTCACTGTGGTTATCGATGTATCTACTTGAATAGTTCAGTATCTTTAAATCCTATTAATATCCGCTTTCAGTTGTTGATTATTTTCTTAACTGTGTAGAGTAATGTTTATATTCTTAGAGTAGTTTCACATTTCGGTTTCTTACTTCTACAACAACTAAATCAACAACACATTACATCGTTTCTCATTTTTTTTTATAACTTAGGTAACTAATTCAAATAACTTTAAAATGGCCGGTGAACGTTCTACTAGTGAACAGCGTGAACCAGTAAGTCATTGTTAAATTGTTATGATGATACGTACAACATAACAAATACCTCAACGTATTGAATGAACACATTTAAGTCACTTTGGAAATTTAGCTTTATGGTAAAGCTACATCATGTGAAAAGTACCTAGCATGTTTTAGCCTGTTTTACATTTTTACTAGCACTACAGTACTAGTTCATTTTCTCTTATAAGTCTGACAGATAGTGCAGAAAAATTTCATTGAGTAATTTTTCTGTATCAAACCAAGTCTTATTTGATGCCTAAAGAAGAATGTTTTAATTTTGATTTTAGGATCTGTATGGTTCATCAGAATACATGGAAACTAACATTTAGTTAGTTTATGAGTCTTTAGTTATTGTTCAATCAGTTTCTCCTCGTAATCCATGTGTAGGTTAGTTATTCTGAAGAAGTATGTATTATCGCTTAAGACATAAATCCAAACTT
This sequence comes from Schistosoma turkestanicum, assembly GCA_944470395.2. Taxonomy (NCBI): domain Eukaryota; kingdom Metazoa; phylum Platyhelminthes; class Trematoda; order Strigeidida; family Schistosomatidae; genus Schistosoma; species Schistosoma turkestanicum. Next base: position 21,241,260 of record OX103972.1, on the reverse strand, counting down.
TTAAACTACCATTAAGAGTAATATCATAATCTTAGTGAGTGTAAGGGATTACTTGTCGGTCGGATAAATCCATAATTCTGAGCTCAGTTTTGAGCATATCTACAACTCTGATTACAGTGATGCGTATTTTCACTTTGAACAATTTCACTTCGCGGACACCATCTTGTGAGGCACGTTAACAATAGGTTTTCTAATGAATTTAAGAATATATTGCAATTATTGGAGCGCATAATTGTTGTCAAACTGCTATGACAGTAAATAATCATTGTCTGAAAAAACTAGCACATTTAGTAAGATAATAGAAAACATTTTTTTCGTAACAACTAACGCTTTTTTTACTGAAAAGGTGTTCAGCTAATGTTTACATGTCGTAAATTCGTTTCGGAACTGAATGAATTCAGAGGAACATCATGAAGTCGCAAACCTGTGCTTTGCATCTACTTATGCTTATCTGCAGTAAACACCTGTGGTCTGGAGAACCCGGATTGCTTACTAATCCATCGAATGAAAGTTGCTGTTGGGGAACTTATCTATAAACGACATAGTCAACAGAAATCGATCTATAAAGCAATAGAAATATATAGTGCAATAAATTAAACACTTTTAAGCCCCTGGAAAAATAAAGGTTTACTATCAAGATGTGTAACCGGCACAGATCATTTTAAAATTTTCTCCAGAAACATCAACAACAACAACCATTTACTATAAATACAATGTCTTTGAAAATGTATTGCCATCATAAATTGTTCTTTAGTGAAGTTGGGATTTTGTTTCACAATTGTTATTACATTATAGTTGTTGATTTCTTCATTCATATGACTTCATTTAAATTATGCGCGTTATTCATATTGACGTTTCAAATAAATTGTGTCAAAGAATCCATTTAAGAAATACTTAGAACAATTTTTAGTACATTTAATATTGTTCATTGACAAATGAAATATATACCTCACGGTGTTCAAACTTACTTTGGTTATCGTACTAACATTTCACTATCATGTTGTAGTGAAGGAGAACACAGGTGAGGACAACCAAATTGTATTTATCGAAAATTACAGAGTTACTCAGTAAATAGGAAAACCATATCGTAAATCGTTAATTTGCAAATGTTCAATCCACCATCAATCCATTGTCTGACCGTTCAATATTCATGCGTTTCATACAAATTCCATTGTGTTCTAACTCTTCCTTTCTTGATCTTCGGCCATCTTCTGCTGCCAGACATTACGTTTACACTCGCCTCATATACTACTTATAAGTGGCGCGCACCACAATGTGATTAACTATGAATTACCTAATAACCATTTTTTATGATGAATTAACTATTCTTTAATAAATGACATAGTCCCGTACATGAAGCATTTTAGATTTTCTGTTCTATTTTACATATGAATTTTATTAATATAGAGTATTTTGGCTAAGCCTATTCGACCTTCACCATTTTCTGGATCTTATCGAGCTGCATCAGCTGAGAACAAACATGTCCATGCACCATGGGCATTTAATCATAGTCCACAAGTGTAAGTTCAGTTAACTTGATCCATGGTCTTTGTACGGTGTACTTTCATGAGTTTTGTTACCTATGCAAGACAAATAAGTATTAACAAGCCATCCTGGTTCAACAGATTCACGGCTTTGTGAATTAATCAATGCTGTCATAATAACTCATCCTTATGTAATGAAAAGTTTACTGTATTGGTACATTCGTCAGTATGCCTTTTGCAACAAATCGCAAACAATATAATGTTGTCCATTACTATCAATTAATCTTTGCTAAATTTAAGTACCAATGAATTATTTTTCATTCAAGTGATATCCACTTCATGAATTTTGTGTTTACTAGTTAAACTGCTCAGTAGTATATCTTGTGTTATATCAAATAGATAATTCAAAGCATACATAATAACACAACTGTTAAAACGTGATAATCATTATTTTATTTTATTGTAAAGGCAAATATCAGTAAATTGGAACGCTTTCATTGTGATATTTGAATATGGAAGAATGTACATATTTCTCTTGAAAAAAATGTTTATATGTTATATTATTCACAGTCCTGAAAAAAAAAGTTCTAATAATTATTTTCGATTTGATATTTTCCTTAAAAAACAGTTTAGATAATTTATCAAAAAACTATCGAAATACGCATCGATCAAGTGTTGTCAGTTTATCTTCTTCATCGGCATTATCAATTGATGAACGATTCAATGGTGAGCTTAATAACATGAAATCATTTGAAAAATTTGCACATATGGGTCAACCACATGTGATTGCTTTATATAATTTTGTAACTGGAGTAGATGGTGATTTAGAATTTGAAGTAAGTTAACAAATACGTTTATCATATTCTTTAAAAATTCAAAATTCACACTATTTTGTATTACAAATAAATCCATAGAATGACGAGTTATTTACTTTAGAAATTTTATTAAGATAGAAAAAAAATCAATAAATCTTAGTCAATTTATTTCATTGTCATCAAAAGTATTTTGCGAAACTTTAAATAGGAAACGATGTATTTTTTTTAATGAAAATGAATAAAAACTAATAGATGAATTAAACATACACCAATATAAATATCAAAAAAGAAGGTTGTTTATAGCGCTGTAACTTACAAATAATGAATACACACACACCGATACCTCTAGTTTCATTCGTGCAAACACATTCTTAAAAATATTTATAACTAATGAAACCTTATGCATGCTTTTGTTACCACCCACTATTTTGGAGATACTTTAGTTACTAAAAAACATTTTTCAACTAGTTTTCCGTACTATCTGGTAATTTTGAGAGTGTTTTGCAATCTATGCTTGAGAAAATAAGATATAGACTCACTAGACGGTCATACTTCCAGATTTTCAATGATGGTCTTACATTGATAGATTCATGACTTCAACTCTGTACAACCCTATAATGAGAAGTATCATGTGCTCACTAGTGACTAGCTTCATGATGAAGTTTATCCAAGTTGTTGTGAGAAGTAGTGACCAGTATAGTTCAATCCTGCTTAGGGGTGAGGCGGTGCTCACCGTAGACGATATTTGAAGTTGAATAAAGCTGCCGGTTGATAGAAGCTAGACATTAACACCGTTGGACGCCAGCTGAGTGGTCTATAGGTAAAGTGTTCACGCGCGAGACCGAAGGTCATGGGTTTGATTCCTCCTAGCGGGAGTCGTGGATGTGCACTGCTGATGAATCACTCACTGGGGACTTGATGGCCCTCCAGTACTTTCATGTTTCTAATGGTGGTCTAACACTGACCGATTCATTATTTCAAAGTATCAATATTTTTAATAGTATCAAACAAACATAGTATTTTCGAAGGGATTTATTCATGGTTATTGAGAGTGGTATTTTATTTTTTCTTGGAAATGAGATTAATCAAACGCTCAAAGATATCCGCTCACGATAAACGATATGTTAAATTACAGTATTTAACTATTATCTGTTGTAACTGACAGTTTAAAAAATATTTTAAAGGTTGGTGATATTATTATGCTCGAGGATATTGTTGATGAATCATGGTATAAAGGCAGATCTATAAGAACCGGTGCTGTTGGGATATTTCCAATGAATCACGTTGAAGTACGGATTCCATTAACATCTGGTTTGTTCACAAATACTCAACCAAAAACGCAACTTGGATATTCGGATCGATCAAAAAATCTTACAAATACCACTAGGATTTATTCTCATCCGTGTTTTAAAAAAAAACCTGTTCCGTTGCCAAAAGTTAAAAACCTGACCTCACCCGTAAGTAAAATCTAGTTTGAATTTCTTATCTTATAATTTAAAAATGTTACAAGCTGTAAAAAAAGTGTACTTTTAAAAACAATAGGTAAACTGGGGGTAGGAACTAAAGAATTTGAATATGGTTTACATACATTTCTGAGCTTTATCAAACTATCTATGAACAGATATAAATAAGTTATCAAAATATATGACATTATTAAGTTCAAACATAGTTTCAAAGTTCCAATTTTAATCGTCATATGAAACTTAAAAATGTTATAACTGACCTATTTTACAACCATAACTTCAAGTATTGTTTTAAACAACAAACTGAGTATGAGAAGTAAAACGAAGCATAGTTTAAACAAAATAGAGAAATATTCTTCAATGTGATCATTATAAAGTCTAGGCTTGTATTGTACTCATTCACTCAGTTACTAAATTGGAAAATATTCATTAAAAATGATTTTCAGATATTGAGAAAAATGGTTGGTTGACTAAAAACCATCAAATTTGTTTACATTTCATCTATTTAGAATCATTTAGTAAAAGAGTCCACCAAATAGCGACTTAAATCAATCTGAAGTTATGATAAAATTGATACTTTTCTAGTATTTCAAAGAGTAAAAGTAGTTTACATCTTAAATGATCTTCAGAGCTTTTTTCTTAACAGTTTTAAGTTATGATCACTTAAGTATGATCTGAATGATTAATCTTGACAAGCTTTTTTTGTTCAGATAAAAATTACCTATTGAATTAGAATCATCTGCGACTGAAATCATAGGTTCTACAAATCATTGCTATCTGTCAACTTAGTTATATAAAAAGATCATAATTAAGAGTTGGTTGCTTGTTATGAAATTGTGTTCAGAGCAGCCAATAATTACTCCATGGTTTGTATACAGTAATAATAATGTTTCGGTACTTGTATAATATTATTTCTTTTCTAAAAAATATTTTGTACCGATTTTTGAGGCTAATTTAGTTTAGAGTAAAGTAATAAGTAGTAAACGATGATGGTTCATCTTCTAAGTGCTGTATGCCTTGTTTCTTTTGGCTGTAATGTTCATGTAATTGATTCTTAGGTTCCCATAGAATTTTCATTCAATTTCTAGCCTACAGATTTTCACAATCTAGTGTTTATATGCTTGATCAAAACAGAGGTGAATATAATATATGTACATCTGATTACTGAATTGAAAATTTATCGTAGGATATTTATAAAATTTTGATGAACTTTATTTACTCTATTGATTGAAATTGATGAAGACTGTCCATCATCCCTGAGAATGTCGTGTGGAACACCTTAGAGAATCATTTTACCTTCATTTCCGTTAAATGAAATACATCCAGAAAGAATAATCAATTGTCAAATGACTCACTGTTTGAATCATGGATACAAGAAAAGTATTATTCATATACAGATACGATCAATATAAATAAAAGACATTAGTATATATTCTCGTATGATTCACTTTGTTGGGGACGTTAGATCCCCAGAACTCACTTGGGAAGGTCCTCATTTTGTAATTTTATTCTGAAATGTTGATTACACATGTTTTCACGCCAGTTGACCTTCAGCTCACATTTCCCCCTCGGAAAATCCTTGACTGTCATTGGTTGATGGATTATTTTAGTACGCTATTTTTGTGGCTCTCCCAAGGACGTTTCTATCATGTATAAATAAGCTCGATTTGTGTGCTTGTCAACCTCGTATTTTCTGGGTGCTTGTAGAATACACTTTCTACGCCTTATCAAGACTTCTTGATATACTGAGCCAGGCTGGGGACAAATGGATTAGGATAGCCTATCGTGTCACTGTATCATTGCTTTCGTTCCGTTTACCGAGTAAGGTGAACTCGTAATAGCATTCAAGCATATCAATCGACGAACATTTCATACTCTGAGTAAAATGTATCTTTGTTCAGTACAAATAAATGTATCCGACAATTTTAATTACACCTTCATTACTTACATTAAAAATGAACAAGTTTAAAATTGTATGGTATTTATGTGTATTTCTAAACTTAATTTTCTAAACAGCATAATATTATTACTAACTATGCATTATGCAGCCAAACATTTCCTATTCGTAATCTACCTAAACGTCCATCCAACATTCGCGTTGCCAGTTTAAAATCTAAACAAGAAAACAGTGTAAGTGTTTTACTTCGCAGATGATTTAAGCGAAAATACAAACAAACAATGCAAAACCATTGTATATCAACATAAATTTATCCAATGCACTAAATGGTGGTTTATTTCACGTCATTCATTACAATGCGCGCACAATCTGATATATATATCCCAACTTAGAATCTCATTTTCATAATCTAATCATTTTCTGTGTAGTGTTAACCATTTTTGCAGATATTGAATTCATCCACTACATTTTGTTTTCAAACTATACCTTGAAATAAATTTACACAATAATCGTTGATTTGTATATATATATATATATATATATATATATATATATATATATATATATATACTATCTCAAAATATTTACAAGCTCATATTCAGAATAGAAACACTAATGAAGTAAACATGTTTATGTTATTGTTCAACAGAAAACATGAATAAATTTCACTAATGAAGATTTTACAGTAAAATCATGAATCGATTAGTGTTAGACCATCATTAGAAAACTGGAAGCATTGGATAGCTATCTCGTCCTAGTATGAGACACATCAGCGGTGCATAATCATGACCTCTGCTAGTAGGATTCGAACCGAGGAATTTCGGTCTTTAGACTACAGCCTGTGTTCATGTCTAACTTTAATCAGACCAGTGCTTACAGGCTTACAATGATGGTTTAACAGTGATAGATTCATGATTTCAATCAAACTCAACAAACTTCACAACTGTTTAGTGAAAAAATTATACATGAAGACGTTGTCATTATAATTTACACTATGCATTCAATAATAAAATGTATGCACTATGAATTTAGTTGAATTAACATATTGGGACTTTTATTTTTTTTACTACATTTGCAGTGTGCTGTACACATATAACATTTATGATGTTATTTTATAATTTTATGCAGATAATTTTGATTTAATTTAAACGTTTAACATGAAATGAACAGAAAAGTTTGTTTAGATGATTCACAAACAAAAAATATCTCTTCAACTAATGTGTGCAATATAAATAGTCATATTTTCTGATCTGATTTGTTTAGTTCATTTTAACGAAATTCTCTGTTCAGTGTGTTCAATATGGTGAATTATATTAGTTTGTTTTCATTTTTTACTACTCATATATGATGATACAATTTATTTTTAAAAATATCTATTTTTTTACCTTTCATCTATATCAACTGAATTGCATGTTTTAAAAATAGTCATTTTAATACAACATTATGATAAAATTGTATGAATACTAATAATAATCGTATTTGTTCAGTATCATCCATTTCAGTACTTAAACAATTTTCAGAATTATTATCTCAACATTTCGGTGACAACCTATGTAACTTATCGCTATTTGACGTATATCAATCATTTAAAACAATTAGTCCCTTTTATAAATTTTGACAGAACAGATCAATTACGTCTTCTCACTGTTCTATCAAAAGTATATCAGTCAGTCAGTCAGTTTCAACTTAGAATTTCATACGTATGTACATCAGTTCAAGTTGCCATAACACATTAGCATAGAGACACAATTGTCAATTTTCTCCTCAGAAGTAACCTTATCCTTCTACTAGTTAAGCCGTATTAATATTATTTTTCCATCTCGTAGTAGATTTGATGTATAAATCCCAATTAGATGATTTCTCATTTAACCAAGAATCACAGGATCAAGAAAGTTTATCAACGAAATCAAAACATGAGCAAGGAGTTTGGACAGGCTTTAAAAAACGATTCAACATATGTGAATTCAAAAATTAAGTGTATATTATACAGACAGCTCATAACACTTGACATCCATTGCATTATAAGCTGAGAGTTATATATATATATATATATATATATATATATATATATATATGTACAACGTGTTGAAACCTAACTAACAGATAGTGTGTCGGATGAATTTGGAGTACAGTAAGGACCAGTTGTTTGGATAAATACTCTGAAAGCCTTTCTTATAAATTGAATCAGATATGCATATCCTTATATGTCTATTGATTCCAAATAACAGTTTATGCACTTATTAACACAGACCAGGTTGTTGTTGTTACCGACAAAAGTCTCATATAAATGTACTAAAGTATTTTTCCGGCATTCAACATCAGCTAGAACAAATAATATTGGCAATTCTATTAGCTTAGATCAAATCATTCAATTTCGAAATGATCATATTAAACGTGATCATTTGTTATTCTGAGTTTTCTGTTAAACAAGTTACGATTTATCATTTTCTTTTTTACAATAAAACTATTAAGATTAAAAAAATGTAGATTTGAATATTTCTCAGATGTTCACTTGAAATCTTTGCAATGATCTGAATAATTATCGTATTCTTTTAAATTCATATACCTAATAATTACTTTTCTAGTGACTGAACAATGAATAGAAAACATCCGAGAACATTTATTTGCCGAGAATAGGTAAAACCTGACGTTTGCAATATTTGAGCATGAATGGTTGAAATGATTAACAAATTATTGACCTTCAAATCCATCAGACGTTAAAATGATGAGTAATATAACAGAACTCTACCGTTAGCTGCCATATATCTGTGCTGATATATTTATTGGTTGATTTGACTTTAAAACCTATAGTTCTAGTTGTTAGAATCACAGAACGTCGTCCTTTTATACATTTTTAAATCTGTGTTAAAATAAATGGCTCAGAGAGAACTTCATAGACAATTGTAAAAATGTTGATATTATATTTGTTCACATTTGACTAACATTATTTTCTTTGTATACCTGTTTTATTCATTGTCATTAAGTCGTCAGATTCAACAGAATCGTTAAATTCACAAACCTTTAGTCAATTTGTAAAACATGGAAATTCTCGCAACAATCTAACAAGTACAGCATCCAGAGTATACTCTACTGTAAGTTAATCTGTGGATACATAAAATTATTTTACATTTACACTTTGGCAATCATTTCAACTTTATTAAAAATACTTCCTAGAAATTGATTTACGACAGTTAGATTGAGGACCTTTAACACTTTCCTGCATAAGATTTTGCTCTGAACGCCATATCCAATAGTTTATGGCTAATTTAACAGGTTTTTTTTTCATATTAATGAAAAGTTCTGGAAATTCTGGAGGCTGATTTAGGATAACAACAGAAAGTGAAACTTAAAATTTACCGCAGTTTAACTTAATTCCAATTGTTTAAATTTTTAGACTTTACTATTATTGTAAATTGTATTTGCTCACGTGTGATTGTGATTTTCAAGAGACCAAACAGAAGATAAAAAATATTCTTTGTAGTCATTTTAATTGATTTTGAAAATTTCACTTTCTATCAATAATAATGGGAAATTAACACCACCTTTAATCAAACTACTTCATTATGTTAGATATTATCGTAAGAATGTGCAGTCATAGATATACAACTTTCAGTAATGATAACATACGCTCTTTGAATGATACGCAAACAGGTGGTCAGTAATTTGTTTGAACAATTAGCCTATAAGAACGAAACAAAGAAAGTTACTAATTATCAAAAGCTGCTTCAAATATTGTTACGTTTGTGATAAATATCAATGATATTTTACAGTGAATGAGACACGATTTTATACATTGCATTTCATAGAACCTTTTCGAGAGATGTTTTAATATGTAGCACATTGTTGAGCTTCACTAAACTTCTTTTATAGTTGGATGTTTTAGTTCCTGAGGATTTAATACGAAATTTATAGATATCTAGTCGTCGTTTGTCAGGTTCATAGGACTTTAAACACTACCAATCAAACTATTATGAATTAGTGAAATTATTTAACTAAATTTACTGTTGTATGTGATATTAGTAGTGAGTTGATAATCAGAATAAAGAATCATCATTTGGTCATTTAGTAAGTAAGTTTGAAAGCTCAAAATGAGAAATGTATATAGAAACTTTACAGAAACATTATATGGAACATATCGTTCATACTTAAGAAAATTTCTGTACAAACGTACTGAAGAGGTGTAGTTTAAGCATAAATTCATTAGATTTCTTTCTACTTAATTTAGCTGTAAAGAGAATGATAATATATTTAGAAGCAATACAGTCATTTTATTAGTTTATCAGAGGAAATTGATAGGTACTTCATTTCAACGTGCGTTTTTTTTTCTTAATTACTTATCACCTAAAAGAGGTATTTGGAGGGTTAAAAAATCTAGCGTTCTATGTGGAACCTAAACTATAGCCAACCAGCATTATAGTAAACACTACCGATGAGCCATTCAAACTTGACATTTCTTTTTAGGACTGAGATATCTACAACTATTGATCAGTGATTAGTAAAAGGTAACTACCCATCTAACCTTCAATCCCGGCTAAATTTTATCGATAGAAAGATCAATTTGTTCACATATTACTTCATATACATATATCTATAATATATGATTAAATGTATTCAAAAATATTTTCTAAATGTTTAGCCATTGAGTACAGGTTTACCAGCCAGTAATTTACTTCCTAATCGTAAACAAATTCACACAGGACCAATCCTACATTCCACTGCCAAGTCTTTAAACTTATCACGTACACAATCACAGCATCCACTACCTCCGCCACCTCCACTACCGACAACAGCAACTGATCAGCCAGAGGAGCCACAACGAGTGCTTAGATCTGGCAATGCACCACCTATAATTAATTCAATTAAGCCAAGAAATCAAACTGCAATATCAAAAATAGCTCAGATGCTACAAGAAAAAGGTATTGTTTCTTATCGTAGTCGACAAATGCCATCTGGGGCAAAACACTTGTATCCAGGATCACATCCTTTGTTGGTTTCTTCAACTCCTACATCAGTAGATCGTTTAAAATCATTTGGAGAAGGAAATAATATTCATGTTAGTAAAAATAATGGTACTGAGAACAATTTCAATGAAAATAAAAATAACTATAATGTTAATGAGAAGAACCAAGATGAGATAACCAAGGAAAAAAACCAAACAACAAAGAACGGTGGTCATGTAGAAGAAGAAGAACAAACATCCGTTAAAACTAATCGATATCATTCACCTCTGATGGTTGAAGTAAGCTACATTTTTAATACACCTCAGTTTGTACAACGTCATATAACTTAGAAATATTTACCTTTTATTGAAACAAAATTAACTTGATTATATATTCACAGATTACGTCTAAAGTGATTTGAGCTAAGAAAAATCTTGGATGGGATATCTGCTAAACTTTGTAGTCCGTAGATGAACAAAACTAAAGTGTAATGATGGAATATCGTATTACTGATCTACAGATGATTTGTCATCCTGGTTAAGTAGCGTTGATAATGAATGTAATGAGTAAAAGAGGTTTATTTTGAAGCATTTTGCACAAATACTGAAATATATAACGGTACAAACGTAATATCATCTTATTACAGTGTGAGATGCTAAGAATTCCTATAAAAATGCAGACGAAACTCCTGATTAGCATCAATAACAGTGAATGGTAGGATCACTAAAAATCAGTGATTTTGTAAACATTTTATGGTTGAACTTTGAGGTGCAACATATTTTTTTTTAAACTTTTGACACTGATGAAATGTTTAAAATGGAATTAATGAAGAAATGTATGGAATTACAGGTAAATGATCACAAATTGAGTCCTTAAATTAACAATTCGCTGAACAAGCAAAACAGATAAAACTAAAATTTTAATTATAAGAATACGGATGTTGATGAATTACAAAGAAACCGTTCAATTTAGACCACCATTAAAAATGTGGAGTTCTAGTCAAAAGCCATCACAGTGGAGTTCAAAGGTGTTAGGTATGAGCCAGCTTCCCACCGAAGAGAGTAGGAGATGGTCGTACAATATCGCGGACTGATCGAGGTTACATATTAACAGCACTGAATTCCACCTCAGGGGTTTAAACGTTAAACATTCGTGCGCAAGACCAAAGATCCTAGGTTCGAGTTTCACATGTTTTTTCGTTGATGAGTACTGACCATGAGTTCCGTACGGAGATGAAACGACTAGTCAGTGGTGGTTCAACTAATACCAGTTCAGGATTTCGATAGGTAACTACAATTTCTTGCTAAAGTGAATAGTAATATGTTGATTTTGCAACGTAGGATTTGATTTATCCTCTTATTGTCTTCAACATCAGGAAAGTGCAAAGTGTAATGCCTCTGTATCGAATCTCAGTAAAATAATTTATTACCATCAGTATTCACAATCTGAATATAGTTAATATGATTTCACGTAATTATGCAGATAACTCACATATAATCCATAAAAGCTAACTATCATTTGTCTCAAGACTTAGAATTGAGGGACTCAAATATTATATTTGTGTGAGCCTAAAAAAAGGTTGAAGGCTTTAAATTTGTAACCATATTTTCACGGTTAGTTTCGTGTTTTAAAAGTAAGGTTGCGCTTTTTAAACTATATTAATTATCTTTCTTGTTCAATGTTATCACGATTTATTTGTTTTTTGTAATAACCAACAGACAGTATTGAGCAAACTACTTCCAGAATTGAACCATTCATCAAATGGATCTTCACATTCAAACAGTTCGAATAAATTGGCAAACAGTAAACATACGATAAATCCAAGACTGGATAATTCGAAAAGGTCAGATGTAGACAGGAGGCATTCTACAGATAGTTCATATTCAACTGAGGATAAGAGTGATATTACAATTAATACTACTAATAACAATTTAAGTAACACATCAAATCATGTAAAACATTTAAGTGAATCAAACATGCATAACGGCATTAAAAGTACTGATGAACCTCAGTCAGCAGAAGTGAAATCCACAACAATTGTTAGAAGTGCTAAATTGTTTCATAATAACAGCTTCTCTACAAGTAAAAATAATAATGATAACAACACTTTATCAAAAAGAGCATATACCATAACAAAACCTCCAGAAAAGTTAATCACATCGAAAGCTTATATAAATTTATCTTCATCAGGAAAATCACCAAACATTAATCAAGTTTCAACAGTAACAACAACAGCCAAAAAAGCATCAATAAAAGTAGTTCCTAATCAGCAGTCTCCACATCGTAAATCAAATCATCAATATTCATTGATTGACCCTACTGCAGAGAGTAATCATTGTAGATTGATTGCACCAAATGACTGGTTAATAGTTGAACATGAACAATCGGGTAATGAATCAACTGGTGAACTTCATTCAACTGTAAGTCGTTCTAATTTATTATGAACAATTCTTATTGCATTTAATATGATTAAAGTTTACAATATAATTCAATTTGAAATGATTTGAACCTTTGAGAAGGTGGAGAAAATTTGTAGCTCAGGTGGATGATTGTGGTGGTGTTTGGTTCTCTGAACTGGATGTTTTGGTTGTGAACCTTGTTAATATTTTTGACTGAAATTTTACTAGTTTTCGTCGGCTAATGGGTTACATAGGGTCAATCGGCGTAGAATAGTTGCGATAATGCCATACGAGGATTATTAAGAATAGGGAAGTGTAATATACCAGCTGAAAAAGTGTGCAAAGTTCTGACAAAGTACCTTGATCAGTTAGATGATTTATCTGAAAGAAGGCAAGAATCCTAAACGTTTATATACAAATTATAAAATTCCTCCATTATTAGATTAAAATAATACTAACAAACGAACTGTATAGAATGACAAGCGATTCACAATTTACACAAATAGCTGAATACTATTTTTATTTTCTTACATTACGATCACTAAATTTAAGCATTTAAGCAGCGTCTTTAGATTTCAGTTTCTTAATAATCTACCAACAAAAGCAAGATTAGATTTCTTCACAACTGAAGTCATCAGAATCAATATGATGAAATCAAACCTAGATGTTCAATATAGTTGCATATTCAGACTTATCATTGAATACGATTCAATATAATGTAACTTCATTTTTAAACTATATACTATAAAGTCCGACACCATTATAATGAATCATCCTTAATTACATAAAAAAAATTACAATCCTATGAAATTTTACACCTTAGATATTTTTCTACATTATATTTATTTTCTCTTTACAGGTTGGTACTATACTAAAATGTATTGATTCGAATCCGGAAGTTTGTGACAGACTTGATAATTCTCATCTCCAGCATTCATTGTCCTCATCATCAAATGAAAAATGGATAACATGTGAAAACTGGTTCGGTATTAGTGGTTTAATAAAGACCCGCAATGTTCGAGTTATTGATAACTCAAATGAATTGGCTAAATATTTCGAAACTAGACCACGTGGCAAAGCTTTATATACATTTGATAAAGAAACTGATGAGGATTTACCTTTATCGGTAATTATCAGTAACATTTTGCATATTTCATTATAGAATTTTATAAATTTTGTATATTACTTATTTGAAAAAATAGTAGTAACCATAATGACCTACAGATATCTTTATGTCGGAATAATAGATACTGATTGCACATAACATAGCCATTAATTTAAGTTGACGTAACTTTGGTGAGTTCCTTGTATTTGTGACAGTGAAATGATTGTTTATCTGAAATCTAGCTTCAAAGTGTGGCAAAACGATAGACAATGTATCTTCGGGTTGGATGAATGATTTTGAAATTGCTGTTTATAGAGACTGCTAATAAGAATACATATATTATCACTAGGAAATTGTTAGGGTATTGCTGAGTAAGTAGTTAAACAGCTGGATAGAAGTGATAGTGTTGCAATACGCTGATGCGAACCGTCAACATATTGTATAATTACATCCGTATCCATAAGAGAACAACAACTTCGTTCTTTTAGATGATGTATCTAGTAATTATCACGTAAAAAGACCAGTGATGAATCTTGAATGCTGACGCGAATACAGCCATTTTGTTTTAGTCGCTTGTAATTGATTGGCATATAAAGGATTTTCACTTATAAATACTTCTACGTAAGTTAATTCAAACTGGTACCTAGATCATAACTCCCCTTAGCTTGATAACAAATGTTGAACATTTTTAAGTAAGATATATGCAATAAGCACCAAGTATTAGACTAAGAATAAAAAGAATTAGTCTTTTTATGTGATCACAAAAAGTGGCATTATCTTAATTCAAGATTTTCTAGTTTCAGATTATAAAATCTATGATCATTTTTAAAGCTCAATTAACAAGGAATAATTAAACCACAAATACTGTGTTCCATTGTTTGCTTGAAGTCAGTATATTCGGTTTCTACTAGTTGTGAATTTAAATATAACCACATATTCAGTAGGAAAAGTAGGGATTGATGAATTTCAAACATATCTATATTGAGATAGATATCATCGATCGAATCAATTTATTGTTGATCCAACAAACTAAAATCAGTTTTAAATTTGAACTAGGGATTCTTTTGACGATCGGAGATCCTAAATTTAACCCAAGTTGATTTGTGGGTGAACTTTGGCAGTCTACAGAATATAAAACTTTTGTATCCGAGCACGTGATTATTCATAGAAATATATAATTACAAATTTAGTCTGATTTATTTAGTCATGTTCTATCAGAATAAAATGAAAAATTCTCTTATCAAATATTCTCGAAATAATAAGCTTAATATTTACAAATGAATTGGTAGACTGAAATTCTGGTTATATCACTTTATCATGTTTTTTTTCAGCCTGGAGAAATAGTGTATCTATTCGAGGCGATTGATGAAAACTGGTATCGTGGCGAATCGGCTAACACTGGCTGTCGTGGAATGTTTCCATCAACATTTATTGAAATTATTCAGCCTCTGTAAAGAATAATATGACAAACTGTAATCTAAACTCAATACAGTTATATGCAACTGATTTTCTTTACAATGTACTTTATAAACATATGAATTCATTGACAGGAAGCAGATGATGCCATGCACAGAATCTTTTAAATCCTAAATGTATCAAGGGGTTTTTGCGCCAAACATTGTATGTATTTAAACAATTTAACAAGCAACTGAAAACATGACAAAAACGTCAACATTATTGAAACAATGCTTAAACTATATCGTGAACATTTGATTTTATATTTTAATTTTCAATCAGTTCAATACAGACCAGGAGAAAATGGAATTAATTTTCTTTCTTCTGTGTTCAAGTTACTAAAATGATTGTTTAATAACAAGTGAATACGTTGCTTTTAGTTTTAAAAAGGTAGGATACACTAATTTCATCCTACTTGTCTAAAGGTCAAAAAACACAAAAATTATCCAATGCAGTATTTGTTAATTCCTTAAAAGCTAATGACATTAAGACCGAACCATCAAGCATACTTCTTCCCCAATAGATTTGTATAGATTTGCCTGGGTTTTTAGATAATATTATCCATTTTATTAATGAACTATTAGTTCACTATTATCCTTGTGAACTATTATACAACAGTTAGATACCATGTAAAAGTATGCAGCTACACTTAACGGTATGGTTGATGATTACACGAAAGGCATTTTTGATTATTTTGAAAATCTACATTCTTTTAAGATACATTTCAATAACTAATTATGAAACTGTTACGTTCGTCACTAGGTACGCTTGAAGCTATTACGAGTTCACCTTAGTCAATAAGCGCGAACGATACAATTACCAGCGTCCAGGTAGGCTAACTTGAATCCCAAACTGTAAAGCAGAGGTCTTGGTAAGCGTAGAAAGTATATTCTACAAACACACAGCAATCGTGATACAATCAACCACACAACTCTCGTTTATTTATACATCATAGAAACGTCCTTGGGACAGTTACGAAAATAGCACACTAAAATACACAGCAGCCAATCACAACCATAGATTTTCCTGGTGGGAAATGAAATCTCAAGGTCAACTGATCAGCCTATGCTCGCAAACGTGAAATCCAAAATAACGCATTTATCAAGCGAATTTTGGTGATCTAACATCCCCAACAGAAAGGATGTTGACATATATATTTTCAAAATATTTAATTCTAAGGCCTCATAATAATAAGCAGTATATTTCGATCAGTTTCGTGTAAAATACGAGTATCAGCATTTCGAGATGCTGACGGATTCATCTGTAATTACAGCTTAATTTAAGTAGATAGGATTTTGCCTAAACAAGAATTATCTAATAATCATTACTGAATGACATTTATAATCTAAACTTAATAGCATCAATCTGTTTATTTTAAAAAAATAGTGACTAATTTAATGTTCAGAAAAACTATTTAAAACGATGATTGACCAAGTTTTTAAAACAGAAGTTCACTGTTACTTTCATAACAATACAATATAATACTTCAGATATTAGAAGTATGAAAGAAGCACCAAATAACGAACTGGTTCTGCCTGTATGTGCTTACGTTTTATTTAATACACCATCCCGATTAGGCAACTAATAATTATAGGAGACTGAACTAGGGTGCTGCAACTCATTGACAAAAACACTTTCCTGTGACGAACCTCATTTTCTTTCGGAATTATATGTCAACTTATACATTACGCTAAAGAATAAACATAAGTTCGGTCCATTTTATTTGAATTTGTACAAAATTTATTTCACAATCCTTAATTGATAAACTTATGATGAGCAATATATGTAAATGTGTTATGATATTCATCCAGTATCCTGAGAGAATTATTGTTCAATTTCTGTTGGTTCATTCCTACTGGTCAACTTTACGGTCGTCCTAGATATCAATGTCACATGCTCCAATGTTTTTTCTTATTGGTCGTCCTGACTGTTAATGTGGCTTCAAATGTTGTTTCCTATTTGTCGCCTTAACTGACAATGTCACACACTTCGATGCTGTTTCCTATTCGACCAAAATGTATAAGTACGCATTATTTGTAACGTTTTATGACCACGACCAGGGCCAGGACCCGGTCCCTGATCCCTAGTCCGGGATCCTGATTCTCTTCTGGATTCGGACCTCGTACTTCTGGATGTTTGTAGAATACAGGTTCTACTTCATATTATGTCCTCTTATTTTCACTGAATATGGGGGGTTGGGATAATCGGATTTGAGTAGCATGTCGTCTCGCCGGATCTTTAATCCTCGCTCTCGTTTTCTAACTAGGTAAACTCGCAATAGTCCAAGTATATCAAGTTGACGTGTCTACGTGCAGGCATAACAAAATGCATATATGGATATGACAAAATCCATAAAACTTCCCAAAAATTAAGTAGTTCAGTTGGATCCTAAAGATTTTAAATAAATCTGTACATGGTCTGAATATATAACATGCTTTAAAGAAAACAATAGGCATTCGCTCACAACTTGCTTTTCCCTTCATAATTAGTCCATTCAATGAAGTTAAACAATCACTCATCATCAATATGGAACCCCTAGCACAGATATAATTTGGTACAAGTTCCGATATTACATTATCACGATGAGACAAAGATTACAAAGTGAATTGAAGAAATTTGATTAAACTAATTTACTAGCAGTCGTAATGAGAAAGGATGTACACTTGAAAAAATATTTTTTTAAACCTGGCTAATTCTTAGATTATCATTTTGGATATAAAACTGTAGAATCTAAAGAGAATTAACTGGAAAGAATCCTCTTCGTTCATATATCTGTGTTTCGATTTGAATAGGTGGAATAGAAAGGTGAGTACAAAAGAGTAGTCTACTAGTAGTATTTAACCTGTTAAAATGATATCTTACGACAGTAGAAGAACTGCTCCTCCAAAAAGGATTAAACTACAACAAAAATGATGCTCCGAAAATCGAATTCTTCACAACATGAATCATCACTAAAAACGACCAGAATAAATGAAGAAACTCAACAAGAACTCAAACAAGCAATAGTACCCATAACTCGACGGAACGGAGACTACAAATAACTAAAAGCACAACAACGAAAAGCCTTAAAGAAACTCAGAACAAGGAAAGATACTGTCATAGTTCCAGCAAACAAAAACTATAGTAACTATAGACAAGGAAGAATATATCAGAAAAGCCGAGGGACTACGTGAGGTCATAAGCGTAAATAAACCAGTGGACACAAATCCAATCAAAAAGTGAAACAGCCGAATCTCAAGAGCTGTAAACAAGCTTGTCAAAGCAGTACAAATATCAAAACAAGATCCATGGAGAATGAAATCCAATGGACCAGTAATCCCACAATTCTACGGCAGGCCGAAACTACATAAACCCAACATTCCACTACGTCCAACTCTATCCCTCCCTCAAACCACAACATACAACTTATCAAGATAAATTTCGAGGATATTGAAACATCTGGTGGATTCATCCAACAGAAGCAAAATAAAGTGCATGAACCAATCAATGGATCACTCTGCCATACATAAAAGACATATCAGAACTTACAGCATGACTACTGAGACTATTTAGAATAGGTGTAACACAAAAACCAACAGAATCATTTCAATCAATCCCATGTAGTAGACCAAAGAACCAAAGGACAAAGGAAGAATAATCAAATTTCATCTGCAAAATAAAATGCTCAGATTGTGAAAAACACTACATAGGACAAAGTAGACGTCCTTTTCAGCTTCGTTTACGTGAACATCAATCAGAAGTCAAACGCCACGTCATTCTTTTACATTTTATCAATACATACGGACAATAATGGACATTCATGCGATTGGAACAATGTTGGTATATAAAACATTTAGTCCGTTTTATAAATTTTGATAGAACAGTGAGAAGATGTAATTGATCTGAAAAATGTGATGTATTTACGCTATATGTTTCGAACAATTTGGTCACTCACATACTTGTCAAGTCCTTTTATTTGAAGAATAGTAAAAAGTCAATTTCAAATGTGTAAAAAATTAAATAAAAGTTCAAATAGACGTGAGGTGATAACTGTAAATAAGGGAGAGAGAAAATCAACGTAATAAAGAAAGGATTAGTGCAATTTACCATTGAGAAGAAAGATACGAGTAATTCGATCTGTTAATGAATTTAATCTCATAAGTCAATTTCTTCATTCACCTATTACATTTATCACACAAACTATTGTTAAATTCTATTTCCTGATATCTTTCTCAGGTTTTTTAAATTTCACATACTTAACATGTAACTAAGCAACTTATTTGAAATAATGTAAGCTGAAGACAATGAAATTATAAATTAGTAAATGGATAATGCATACGATTTGTATTTAATTCACATTTACTAACTGCATTATTCAAGTACAAAACAGAAGCCAGTTGAACATGCAATAAAGCACTTTAACATAGTTTAAGACTTTGTTTTCACTATAATTACAGTTCTTCATGTTGTTGCAGTGCATTTCCATAATTTGTCGCCTGACTGCTGACAAAGGTATCTCGTTTAGCAATAATTTCTGCTTCTGTTAATAATCCGTCCTAAGAAATGAAGAAAAAAAATGGACAAAGACCAGTTCATAATAGTCGAAGTTTCATAATTCTGCCATATTCCTTGGGTTTTCATTGTTTTATTGTTCTGCCTTACGTAATTTTACTGAATAGAATATTTAGTTGCATAACTGAGGGGGTTTTAAATTACGTTCAGCTGATGTATATAAACAGATTCATATTGACTAGAAATCCGAAAAAATCCAAGTAGCCCTTAATCATCGTTTTATCCTCACTAAGAGTTTAAAACTGACACATGCTAAATGCCAAATCAATATACTTCTCATCTAAGATCAATGATTAAAATTTATTTGACGACATTTCCAACTTTCCATTACGGGGTTGTGAAGATTGTTAAGTTACACATTTTTGAAACCATGAATCGATCAATGTTAGATCACCATTAGAAACCTGGAAGCACTGGACGGCCGTTTCGTCCTAGTATGGGACTCCTCAGCGGTGCGCATCCACGACTCCTGCACCCCGCAGGATTCAAACCCAGGACCTTCGATATTGTGCGCGAACGCCTAACCAACTTTACTCAATGTGCAGCAAACGATTTGAAAATTCATAAATATTTCTTGCAGCGTGATCATTGGAGTATAATTATCAGTGAATAATTATGTTTTGTAAATGAACGTCTGGCTATTTTAGGAGGATATCACACAATGTTCTTGTTTTACTGATCAGCATGATCTTTGAATTTAATCCATGATAATTTTTTAAGTATTTTGGCTGTAAAAGTAACACAAATTACGATAAGTATGATCATATTTCTTTTGAAAGTACAAATTAATAGTTATGTTTCTGTTAGTCACTAAATAAGATGTACCAAGAGGTCTCATTAAAAAATGTTCGAAGTTAAATTCTGGTATTTTCTTACGGTTGTGAAGATTGTTGAGTTTCGTTGAAATCACTGGTTGATCATTGTTACACCACTATTGTAAACCTGAAAGCAGTCAACAGCCATATCGTCCGAATATGGGACTCATCAGTAATGCTCATTCACGACCCCCTGTCGTGGGAATCGGAAGCGTGACCTTTCTAACTTTCATCAATCCAAGGTAGTGCATAACCTCGGTAGGTACTCGCCGAAACCAGACAGGGTTGAACTCCACTGGTCACTGGTCCAATGCTTCCAGGTTTCTAATGATGATATAACAATGATTGATTTGTGATTTGAATCGGATCCTGATATTATTGAAGTGCACAGTATAACTATCCATAAACCCAATTAAATTGTCCTTTTTTCTAGTGTTGCAAAGTTAAACAACTTTACATATTAGCATAGAATAGATTGATCTCTGCAATCAGTTAATTTACTAGTTAAATCTACAATTGCAGTTGTACATCTATAAAGAAAATGCAAAAAAACCATGACTTCAAAAAATATTAACTTACTTTATTAGTATCAGCATGATAAAACAAATGTTTCGTTTCAGCATCTATTGGATCATAATTCGATGGCATTATCCATTCGCCAACTTCTGCTCTATCCATTTTACCGTCTTGATTTGTATCTCTAAACCGACGAAATTGACTACGTTCACGTTCAACCCATTCTGCTTCAGGTTCATTCTCATCAAATGGTGTATTTTGATAAGCACGAGCTAAATCTCCTATTTAAAAATAGTGAGATGAATGTCAAAATCAAGATGAAAATCGAATTTCTACACTTATTTGTCGATAGAGTTAGACTAGTAGTATAGTAATTTACTACTAATCTCTATCCACGACAATACAATGACATACGTATGGCATATAACGAGAAAGATATCTCACACTTTAGCTCTGAATGCAAATCTAAGTTGTTGAATTAAAAAGTATCAAACTATAACGTGATATGAACTGAAACAACAGTAACTAATATTTATCCACATCAAATAAAACTGTTTGCCAGTTCACTTTTTTTAAGTTTTATCCTGCATAAACGATGTATAGTACGGCAAAGCCTTCAACCAGTCTGATAGCTATGAATAAAATGAATGGATATTTTCAGGTTCTGTTAAAGCCATTAGGTGATGCTATGAACTAAAATGTCTATTCACATCAGTTCACTGAATGAAGGTTGAATGTTGGTCAAAGTTCTTGCCTAAACACAACGAATTATTTTCTCATAATTTAGAGAAAATTTAATAGAAACCATTAAAATATAATAGCTGATAATTAAGTGTTATTTATTTGTTAAAAAAAAATGGCGATGCTAAATGCAAGTTCCTAGTTGAAGTGACCAGTTTTGTTTTAATCATTAATGTAGTGCTCGAAAAGCTTGAATAATAACAGAAAATAATAAATCCTCTTTACTTCTTTACCTAGATATTCTTTTTCAGATACATAACCATCTTTGTCCTTATCCACAGATTCAAGTAGTTCCTAATACAAAAAAAAAATAGAAATCAGAAAAACAAAAAGCATTAAATTTGCACTGTTATAACAGATCAAAATCAACGTATTAACTTATTAAAATTTAATCATTAACTTTTCCTGGTAGGTTTGCATGGGACTTCTTTGTTAAACACCTGAATTCGTTAAGATTCATATGAAAATGTTGATTATAAGGTACACATAGGCTAAACTTAGAAATTTTCTGTACTTGATTCATAGGTTTCTATCTTATGACACTTCGTTAGTAAATTATTATCAATAGTAATGTTAAAATTATCGAGACTTATTTACAGAAACACGTAAAGCCTGTGAAACTATTCAGCGGAGTAATGGTCTGTTGAACTAGAATTGGTGTCATTCAAACTAGGGTAAACCGATAACAAGCCTTGATTAAACTAAAATACTAGGTATAAACCACAGTATATATTTGATTACATTTAGGTGTCAGATCCTGTTCATAACAATCTGTCTATTTACTGACTCGAGATACACCTACAAATTCAAAACCATTATTGTTGTTACTGGAGGCCGTCCGTTCACCATAGTTTCATTGAAAAGGACTTCTTATGGATTTTGCTAACACAAATGCATTTTATAGGAAATAGAGTTATTGCTGAGAGAAGCTACGACAACTAGCTAAAATTTAAGAGAAGCGATATACAGTAGAAATCAAGATTTTGTCCAAATTGTTTCCCCTTACATGCTTCTTAACTTTGAAAATGAAAATGAATAAGGGTTCAAACAATTTAGTGGTCAACTGTACTTGGCTGTTCAGTGGCAGCTTGAAATGAATAATACTGGTTTCGAATTCGAAAGTGAAAATCAACACTGTAGTTGATAAGTTTGTCACTAGGTACGCTTGAAGCTATTACGAGGTTACCTTTGTCGATAAGCGAACGAGACAATTACCAGCGTCCAGATAGGCTACCTTGAATCCCAAGCTGTAAACCAGAAGTCTTGGTAAGCGTAGAAAGTATATTCTACAAACACCTAGCAATCTCAATACAATCATTCACACAACTCTCGTTTATTTATACATCATAGAAACGTCCTTGGGACAGTAACGAAAATAGCACACTAAAATACACAGCCGCCAATTACAGCCATGGATTTTCCTGGTGGGAAATGAAATCTCAAGTTCAACTGATCAGCCCATGCTCGCAAAAGTGAAATCCAATATAAGGCATTTATCAAGCGAGTTTTGGGGATCTAACATCCCCAACATCAGTGCAGAGAGATAAAGCTGAATAGTACACTGTTAGCCTAAAACCATTTAAACTGAAAAGCTATTTCAAAAATCTATTTTTCATATACTTTTTTGTATCCTGTCCAAATTCATAGCACAATCAATCAATTTAGATAATTTGATATTAACTTATAAATGTTTCCGTGAGGGCACATCCTAAAACTTTACCTTTGAATAGAAATGTACATTGCTGTGTATTAACAGGTTAAGAAAAATGATCCTAAACGGAAAGAACACAAAATGAGTTCTCCTTAAAACTGGGTTCAATTGACTAGAAGTTATTTAATGATATGCCTTGTATATCAATAGATGAAATAGTCGAAACTACAAGAATTGGGATTTATAAATAAAAAAGTGTTGCGATACGACTTAATTGATTTTCGTCAGTGCATTAGAGTGACCGAATGATTTTGTATTAAAGTTTCCAACCTATGAAGTTACCATTTCGTATGTTAATATTAATGTTGCACAACACTCATGTCAATCTATCGTCTTCTTAAATATTTCCATAAGAAATATATTCATGAATTAAAAATTTTATCACTTACATCTATAACAGCATCACGCATATTTGGCCTATCTTCAGCATGTACAAAATCAGTGAATTCTGATTTGTTTAAACTATCATCTTTGTCCAAGTCAGCAGAAACCCATCGTCGTCGATCATGATGCACAGCTTCTTTATATGACTCAGATGTAGCAGTATCTTTTAGCCGTTCTATAGGTTTATGGAGTAATCAATAGGTAAGTATTTACAAGCCATTATTGTAAAGTATGAACTGTCTTATATATAGCTTCAACAACAATTTGGAAATCATTTTATGATAAGCTGCTTACTTCAGTATATATCAAGTATATGGAAAAACAGAGCATGCATTCCTACAGTCAGAAAGTAAGCCTCAATGAAAATTATCTATATTCATCCTTTTCTGTAATTTACATTTTTTTAGTCGCTATTGTTAAAAGATATTTTAAAAAAGTACAGCTGTTTTATACATCATTTTTAAAGCAAGTATTCTTAATAAATACTTTTCATGATTCAGTCAAAATTCTGCTTTATATCAATGTAAATAAAAGCTATTGATGATGATATACAATTAATGACTAGAACTGCACATAAAACTAAGTATTCAGATATAAATACAAACTTAACGGCCAAATGTAATCACAAAATACAACGTATGTTCAATTGGGTTATATCCTTATCTGGATCATCAGTTTTATTAAATATGAACAATGAGAAATGTAACAGATTTTATCTAGAGATTTCATCATATTGGTACATTAACTATGCCACCTAATAACTGTAATAAGAAATTTCAAGACATTTATGAATTCAAACAACTGTTCAACACTGTCTTAATCATATGCTTATTTGACTAAATATAAAAATGAGTCATACAAACATTTATCTTTCATCCCAGTTTAATCATGTGTAAGTATGTGGAATTGTTATTCCAGTAGACAGAAATCATACGAATCTGTATTTGGTTTCATTTTATGCCAGTAAGTACAGAATGATTCATTTATTGACAATAACACTATTTCATAGACAAAAAAAAAGGTAAAAGGTTTTACTAGATTACCCTGATGTATTTTGTCCGTGTTAACATAGATTGATGCATCAGTCTATTGATTTAATTTACAACATACCTTAAACAGGTGGATAATTATTATTATTATTATCATTATTACTGAGAAGTGACGACTGACTACTTATCCTTCTATAGAATAATTTCTTAAAAGTATGATTAGTAACAAAACAATTATTCCTTGATAATAATGTTCACTCTCGTACATGCAGTAAGATTCTTAGTGAGCAGTCAAGTATCAAAACATATTCTTTATCTTCACTGATTCAATTTATGCAATATCGTTTATTTGAATTTAACAAATTCTCGTTATGTTAAGATTTAATCAACATTACTCTGAATATTACAGATAAATTAACATTTAGTCTAAAGTTATAAATCTGTTCATTTCAAATTAATTTACCTTCTTCCGGTCCGTACGTTCTTTCAAGATATTCTGTCCATTTAATTAATGGTTTGATTAGTTGGATTTATATCGTTCCATTGACGGTCAGTACTATTTTGTTTAGATTTCTTAGCTACATATTCAATCCAAGATTTTAATTCAAGTTCCGTAATTCTTTCATCATTATCTTTATCAATTTTTCGAATGATAATTCTAATAAAACAAAAGTAAATATGATATATTTAAATTAACTGTGTTTTTTTTTGACTGACTAATTAACTTACTTTAATCTTTCTTCACTTTCATTCGGTGTAAGTTGAGCAAATTCTTTGGCAGTCTCTTCGCCTAAAAAAGCATTATGATCAAATCATGTCGATCTGGATCATCAGCGAAATGTTCTGTATCACGTCGACTCTATGATATTTCGATAGATTATATGCATATGTTTAACACTTGTCAACATACCACTGCATCTAGATGTGGTTTTGTACAAATATCATGTATAAGAATCAACAAAATGAAGGATCTATACAAACAGGTTGTTATCATTATAATCACAAAAGATTATATATGTTGTGTACTAGCAGCTACATATATAAGAATGATTCTATGTTATTTTACAATCCAACTTGACAAGAATCGACTATGATTTGATTGGCCAATATCTTCAGCCTATGCACACGTAGCTAGTGAAAAATTTCACAATAATTTTCATTGGCTTAAATAAATAAGAAAAATGTATCGACCCAAAACGTTGGACAATAGAATTTCAGGATGAAGAAATCATAGGCAAAGCAAATTCGATTTTTCCAGTCTTAGGATAGTAAGCGAGCTATGGCAACACATCTCACCATATGTAGGAAAAGAGACAGTAAAATTTAAAAAAAAGTGATATTTTATACGCCATAGATTAACTTGAAACTGACAATAATAAGTAGGTTAGAATAGTTGATTAACGGGCCAGTGTTAATGTATATATAGACTATACAGTTCGAACTAAATAATCAGCAAATTAATTATTCAACAACTACCATATACAATATCAGTGGACATTTGTTCACAGTAACATGTCTTCTCAAGAGCAATGCTTATAAAATTTCTGAAATAACCACGTGTTCTTTTAACTACAATGAACTGACAATCGAAAACCAACGAAATATATAACAATGGTGGACGATTGTCTGACATCAGTTCTTAACTCATATAGTTCACTGACTGCAAAAAATTAATAATGAGACCACATTATGAAAACTGAAAACTGTATACTCGAAGAGGTAATGCTATTAAATCTTCACTAGGATACGTGTTGCGATCACTGCATAGACTTAATTCATTTCAGCATCAGTGTTCGATTACCATGTCATGCATTGATGCATAGTTGTATCACTTTTATGAACAATCACGCTTTCGAAATTAGAATTTCAGAAGAGGAATGAGCTAAGAATCAAAATTTCCATTGGAAGCTAAAATTGATAGCTCCAATTTAAGCCTTTTTAAATTTTTCAAACGTGGTATTGACGATGCTGTTTTACTTACTGAAGCCTGCGAGATGTTTACAAATATAATTCACCTTCATTTAACATTTCTCCACATTCACACACTGGCAGTTTGCGTCCAATGATCCATAACACTGAAAATACGGGTAAAAAGCATAGCAACGTTTGTATCTAAAGATTTCATATTTTTGAATCAAATAACGAAACTGCATACTGTCTGCATCAAAAGTAAAATCATGAAATTGTAGAGGTAAACGCATGTGATGGCAAATGTACATTTTACTGCATGCGTCGATCGGTTTTCTGTTCGCTGCACGCAAATTGAAGGCTTGATTCTGTAGACTGTTGTTAGTATTCGTGAGAAATGTGCTCTTTTACAACAGTGTCGACGAGTAGCGAGAGTTCGTCCATCACATCAGTGATGTACAACAGAGAGATGTTATCCAACTTCTAACGATTACAGTTAACGTCTGCTGACAGTGGAGTTTTCAGGGAACGTTCGGGGTTAGCAACCACAGGATCCTTGAATTGTCTGGTAGATTTATCATGAGTGTTATGATGATAACGTCGACAACAGTTATTTCTTTTCTGAGGTTGAAGAATCATCTTCATAAAAGGCTTCCTTCGGGAATTTCGGATCGCCTATCATCATGCTGAAGGTTATGAAGACTACTGATGGTATTAAAAAGATCTCTACTCCCGTTCTCCTGTCGACTGCGGTTAACATTTGAAAGGCACAAACCTTGATGCTTGGAGATCTGGTAATCTCCATTAATCCAGTCAACAAATATATCCAGTTCATCGGCAGTGTTATTTCGGACGAAGCGAGTCTGTTTGCACCTATTGAGGAGGCTTAGTTAGAAGGGACACTCTAAACAGGTTTACATCAATTGTTTGTTGGACAAGGAACCTCCTCCTCATGCGTATTACCTTTTCGTTGCCAAGCCTCGATATAAGGCGATATAGTGGAAGGGCTAGTCTGGCCTTTGTCAATCGGATTGGTCACGTTTGTAGACGAACATTTTTAGCAGTCAGCTTCACACAAAATAACTGTCTAACACATGAGTTTAGGCAACCGAAACGATTGCAGTTCTGAACCTGAAAATCGTATCCAGACAATAATTTACAGCCCGAAAATACAGTGGAAAAAACGTTTCATTCAGTCAT
>OX103972.1:21189733-21212389 GCA_944470395.2 Schistosoma turkestanicum | reverse complement strand
CGACAGAAGCAAAATAAAGTGCATGAACCAATCAGTGGATCACTCTGCCATATATAAAAGACATATCAGAACTTACAGCATGACTACTGAGACTATTTGGAATAGGTGTAACACAAAAACCATCAGAATCACTTCAATCAATCCTATGTAGTAGACCAAAGGACTAAATGACAGAGGAAGGAAAACCAAATTTCATCTGCAAAATAAAATGGTCAGACTGTGAAAAACACTACATAGGACAAAGTAGACGTCCTCTTCAACTTCGTTTGCGTGAACATCAATCAGCAGTAAAACGCCACGTCATTCTTTTCCTTTTATCAATACATACGTTCGATTGAAACAATGTTGAAATATAAAACAATTAGTCCCTTTTATAAATTTTGATAAAACAGTGAGAAGTAGGAATTGATCTGAAAAATGTGATATATTTGCGCTATATATTTCGAACAATCCGGTGACACATATACTTGTCAAGTCCTTTTATTTGAAGAATAGTAAAAGGTCAATTAAATAAAAGTTCAAATAGACGTGAGGTGATAATTGTGAATGAAGGAGGGAGAAAATGAACGTAATAAAGAAAGGATTAGTGCAATTTACCATTGAGAAGAAAGATACGAGTAATTCGATCTGTTGCACTGTAAATGAATTTAATCTCATAAGTCAATTTCTTCATTCACCTATTACATTTATCACACAAACTATTGTTAAATTCTATTTCCTGATATCTTTCTCAGGTTTTTTAAATTTCACATACTTAACATGTAACTAAGCAACTTATTTGAAATAATGTAAGCTGAAGACAATGAAATTATAAATTGTTAAATGGATAATGCACAAAATTTGTATTTAATTCACATTTACTAACTGCATTATTCAAGTACAAAACAGAAGCCAGTTGAACATGCAATAAAGCACTTTAACATAGTTTAAGACTTTGTTTTCACTATAATTACAGTTCTTCATGTTGTTGCAGTGCATTTCCATAATTTGTCGCCTGACTGCTGACAAAGGTATCTCGTTTAGCAATAATTTCTGCTTCTGTTAATAATCCGTCCTAAGAAATGAAGAAAAAAAATGGACAAAGACCAGTTCATAATAGTCGAAGTTTCGTAATTCTACCATATTCCTTTGGTTTGCATTGTCTTATTGTTCTGCCTTACGTAATTTTATTTAATAAAATATTTAGTTGCATAACTGAGGGGGTTTTAAATTATGTTCAACTGATGTATATAAACAGATTCATATTGACTAGAAAACAAAAAAAATCCAAGCAGCCCTTAATAAACGTTTTATCCTCACTAAGAGTTAAAAACTGACACGTGCTAAATGCCAAATCAATACACTTTTCGTCTAAGATCAATGGTAAAAATTTATTTGACGACATTTACAATTTGCATTACGGGGTTGTGAAGATTGTCAAGTTACACATTTTTTGAAACCATGAATCGATCAATGTTAGACCACCATTAGAAACCTGGAAGCACTGGACGGCCGTTTCGTCCTAGTATGGGACTCCTCAGCAGTGCGCATCCACGACTCCTGCACCCCGCAGGATTCGAACCCAGGACCCTCGGTATCGTACGCAAACGCCTGACCAACTTTACTTAATGTGCAGAAAACGATTTGAAAAATTCATAAATATTTCCTGCAATGTGATAGTTGGAATATAAATATCAATGAATAATTACGTTTGGTAAATGAACATCCGGCTGTTTTATAAGGGTATCGCGCTATGTTCTTGTTTTACTGATCAGCATGATCTTTGAATTTAATCCATGATAATTTTTTAAGTATTTTGGCTGTAAAAGTAACACAAATTACGATAAGTATGATCATATTTCTTTTGAAAGTACAAATTAATAGTTATGTTTCTGTTAGTCACTAAATAAGATGTACCAAGAGGTCTCATTAAAAAATGTTCGAAGTTAAATTCTGGTATTTTCTTACGGTTGTGAAGATTGTTGAGTTTCGTTGAAATCACTGGTTGATCATTGTTACACCACTATTGTAAACCTGAAAGCAGTCAACAGCCATATCGTCCGAATATGGGACTCATCAGTAATGCTCATTCACGACCCCCTGTCGTGGGAATCGGAAGCGTGACCTTTCTAACTTTCATCAATCCAAGGTAGTGCATAACCTCTCGGTAGGTACTCGCCGAAACCAGGCAGAGTTGAACTCCACTAGTCATTGTTTCAATGCTTCAAGGTTTCTAATGATGATATAACAATGATTGATTTGTGATTTGAATCGGATCCTGATATTATTGAAGTGCACAGTATAACTATCCATAAACCCAATTAAATTGTCCTTTTTTCTAGTGTTGCAAAGTTAAACAACTTTACATATTAGCATAGAATAGATTGATCTCTGCAATCAGTTAATTTACTAGTTAAATCTACAATTGCAGTTGTACATCTATAAAGAAAATGCAAAAAAACCATGACTTCAAAAAATATTAACTTACTTTATTAGTATCAGCATGATAAAACAAATGTTTCGTTTCAGCATCTATTGGATCATAATTCGATGGCATTATCCATTCGCCAACTTCTGCTCTATCCATTTTACCGTCTTGATTTGTATCTCTAAACCGACGAAATTGACTACGTTCACGTTCAACCCATTCTGCTTCAGGTTCATTCTCATCAAATGGTGTATTTTGATAAGCACGAGCTAAATCTCCTATTTAAAAATAGTGAGATGAATGTCAAAATCAAGATGAAAATCGAATTTCTACACTTATTTGTCGATAGAGTTAGACTAGTAGTATAGTAATTTACTACTAATCTCTATCCACGACAATACAATGACATACGTATGGCATATAACGAGAAAGATATCTCACACTTTAGCTCTGAATGCAAATCTAAGTTGTTGAATTAAAAAGTATCAAACTAAAACCTGATATGAACTGAAACAACAGTAATTAATATGTATCCACATTAAATAAAACTGTTAGCCAGTTCACTTTTTTTTAAGTTTTATCCCGCATAAACGATATATAGTACGGCAAACCTTCAACCAGTCTGATAGCTATAAAGAAAATGAATGGATATTTTCAGGTTATGTTAAAGCCATTAGGTGATGCTATGAACTAAAATGTCTATTCACATCGGTTCACTTAATGAAGGTTGAATGTTGGTCAAAGTTCTTGCCTAAACACAACGAATTATTTTCTCATAATTTAGAGAAAATTTAATAGAAACCATTAAAATATAATAGCTGATAATTAAGTGTTATTTATTTGTTAAAAAAAATGGCGATGCTAAATGCAAGTTCCTAGTTGAAGTGACCAGTTTTGTTTTAATCATTAATGTAGTGCTCGAAAAGCTTGAATAATAACAGAAAATAATAAATCCTCTTTACTTCTTTACCTAGATATTCTTTTTCAGATACATAACCATCTTTGTCCTTATCCACAGATTCAAGTAGTTCCTAATACAAAAAAAAAATAGAAATCAGAAAAACAAAAAGCATTAAATTTGCACTGTTATAACAGATCAAAATCAACGTATTAACTTATTAAAATTTAATCATTAACTTTTCCTGGTAGGTTTGCATGGGACTTCTTTGTTAAACACCCGAATTCGTTAAGATTGAAAATGTTGATTATAAGGTACACATAGGCTAAACTTAGAAATTTTCTGTACTTGATTCATATCTTATGACACTTCGTTAGTAAATTATTATCAATAGTAATGTTATAATTATCGAGACTTATTTACAGAAACACATATAGCCTGTGAAACTATTCAGCGGAGTAATGGTCTGTTGAACTAGAATTGGTGTCATTCAAACTAGGGTAAACCGATAACAAGCCTTGATTAAACTAAAATACTAGGTATAAACCACAGTATATATTTGATTACATTTAGGTGTCAGATCCTGTTCATAACAATCTGTCTATTTACTGACTCGAAATACACCTACAAATACAAAACCATTATTGTTGTTACTGGAGGCCGTCCGTTCACCATAGTTTCATTGAAAAGGACTTCTTATGGATTTTGCTAACACAAATGCATTTTATAGGAAATAGAGTTATTGCTGAGAGAAGCTACGACAACTAGCTAAAATTTAAGAGAAGCGATATACAGTAGAAATCAAGATTTTGTCCAAATTGTTTCCCCTTACATGCTTCTTAACTTTGAAAATGAAAATGAATAAGGGTTCAAACAATTTAGTGGTCAACTGTACTTGGCTGTTCAGTGGCAGCTTGAAATGAATAATACTGGTTTCGAATTCGAAAGTGAAAATCAACACTGTAGTTGATAAGTTTGTCACTAGGTACGCTTGAAGCTATTACG
Organism: Schistosoma turkestanicum; assembly: GCA_944470395.2. Lineage (NCBI taxonomy): Eukaryota > Metazoa > Platyhelminthes > Trematoda > Strigeidida > Schistosomatidae > Schistosoma > Schistosoma turkestanicum. Next base: position 21,208,079 of record OX103972.1, on the reverse strand, counting down.
AGTTTACCTTTGTCGATAAGCGAACGAGACAATTACCAGCGTCCAGATAGGCTACCTTGAATCCCAAGCTGTAAACCAGAAGTCTTGGTAAGCGTAGAAAGTATATTCTACAAACACCTAGCAATCTCAATACAATCATTCACACAACTCTCGTTTATTTATACATCATAGAAACGTCCTTGGGACAGTAACGAAAATAGCACACTAAAATACACAGCCGCCAATTACAGCCATGGATTTTCCTGGTGGGAAATGAAATCTCAAGGTCAACTGATCAGCCCATGCTCGCAAAAGTGAAATCCAAAATAAGGCATTTATCAAGCGAGTTTTGGGGATCTAACATCCCCAACATCAGTGCAGAGAGATAAAGCTGAATAGTACACTGTTAGCCTAAAACCATTTAAACTGAAAAGCTATTTCAAAAATCTATTTTTCATATACTTTTTTTATCCTGTCCAGATTCATAGCACAACCAATCAATTTAGATAATTTGATATTAACTTATAAATGTTTCCGTGAGAGCACATCCTTTGAATAGAAATGTACATTGCTATGTATTAACAGGTTGAGAAAAATAATGCTAAAATGAAAGAACACAAAATGAGTTCTCCTTAAAGCTGGGTTCAATTGACTAGAAGTTATTTAATGATATACCTTGTATATCAGTATATGAAATAGTTGAAACTACAAGAATTGAAATTTATGAATAAAAAAATGTTGCCATACGACCTAACTGATTTTCGTCAGTGCATTAGAGTGACCGAATGATTTTGTAATAAAGTTTCCAACCTATGAAGTTACCATTTCGTATGTTAATATGAATGTTGCACAAATTTCATGTCAATCTATCGTCTTCTTAAATATTAGCATAAGAAATTTATCCATGAATTAAAAATTTTATCACTTACATCTATAACAGCATCACGCATATTTGGCCTATCTTCAGGATGTACAAAATCAGTGAATTCTGCTTTGTTTAAACTATCATCTTTGTCCAAGTCAGCAGAAACCCATCGTCGTCGATCATGATGCACAGCTTCTTTATATGATTCAGATGTAGCTGTATCTTTTAGTCGTTCTATAGGTTTAAGGGGTAATCAATAGGTAAGTATTTACAAGCCATTATTGTAAAGTATGAACTGTATTATATAGCTTCATCAACAATACGGAAATCATTTTATGATAAGCTGCTTACTTCAGTATATGTCAAGTATATGAAAAAACAGAGCATGCATTCCTACAGTCAGAAAGGAAGCCTCAATGAAAATTATCTATATTCATCCTTTTCTGTAATTTACATTTTTTAATCGCTATTGTTAAAAGATATTTTAGAAAAGTGCATCTATTTTATACATCATTTTTAAAGCAAATATTCTTAATAAATACTTTTCATGATCCAGTCAAAATTCTGCTTTATATCAATGTAAACAAAGCTATTGATGATGATATACAATTAATGACTAGAACTGCATATAAAACCAAATATTCAGTTGCAAACACAAACTTAACGGCCAAATGAAAACATAATATGCAACGTATTTTCAATCGGGTTTTATCCTTATCTGGATCATCAGTTTTATTAAATACGAACAATGAGAAATGTAACAGATTTTACCCAGAGATTTCATCATATTGGTACACTAACTATGCCACCTAATAACTGTAATAAGAAATTTCAAGACATTTATGAATTCAAACAACTGTTCAACACTGACTTAATCATATACTTATTTGACTAAATATAAAAATGAGTCATACAAACATTTATCTTTCATCCCAGTTTAATCATGTGTAAGTACGTGGAATTGTTATTCCAGTAGACAGAAATCATACGAATCTGTATTTGGTTTCATTTTATGCCAGTAAGTACAGAATGATTCATTTATTGACAATAACACTATTTCATAGACAAAAAATAAGGTAAAAGGTTTTACTAGATTACCCTGATGTATTTTGTCCGTGTTAACATAGATTGATGCATCAGTCTATCGATTTAATTTACAACATACCTTAAACAGGTGGATAAATAGGCTTTATTATTATTATTATTATTATTGAGAAGTGACGACTGACTACTTATCCTTCTATAGAATAATTTCTTAAAAGTATGATTTGTACCAAAACAATTATTCCTTGATAATAATGTTCACTCTCGTACAAGCAGTAAGATTCTTAGTGACAGTCAAATATCAAAACATATTCTTTATCTTCACTGATTCAATTTTGCAATATCGTTTATTTGAATTTAACAAATTCTCGTTATGTTAAGATTTAATCAACATTACACTGAATATTACAGATAAATTAACATTTAGTCTAAAGTTATAAATCTGTTCATTTCAAATTAATTTACCTTCTTCTGGTCCGTACGTTCTCTCAAGATATTCTGTCCACTTGATTAATGGTTGATTAGTTGGATTTATATCGTTCCATTGACGATCAGTACTATTTTGTTTAGATTTCTTAGCTACATATTCAATCCAAGATTTTAATTCAAGTTCCGTAATTCTTTCATCATTATCTTTATCAATTTTTCGAATGATAATTCTAATAAAACAAAAGTAAATATGATATATTTTAAATTAACTGTGTTTTTTTTTCTGACTGATTAACTTACTTTAATCTTTCTTCACTTTCATTCGGTGTCAGTTGAGCAAATTCTTTGGCAGTCTCTTCGCCTAAAAAAGCATTATGATCAAATTCAATATCATGTCGATCTGGATCATCAGCGAAATGTTCTGTATCACGTCGACTCTATGATATTTCGATAGATATATGCATATGTTAACACTTGTCAACATACCACTGCATCTAGATGTGGTTTTGTACAAATATCATGTATAAGAATCAACAAAATGAAGGATTTATACAAACAGGTTGTTATCATTATAATCACAAAAGATTATATATGTTGTGTACTAGCAGCTACATATATATGAATGATTCTATGTTATTTTACAATCCAACTTGACAAGAATCGACTATGATATGATTGGCCAATATCTTCAGCCTATGCACACGTAGCTAGTGAAAAATTTCACAATAATTTTCATTGGCTTAAATAAATAAGAAAAATGTATCGACCCAAAACGTGGACAATAGAATTTCAGGATGAAGAAATCATAGGCAAGCAAATTCGATTTTTCCAGTCTTAGATAGTAAGCGAGCTATGCACACATCTCACCATATGTAGGAAAAGAGACAGTAAAATCTAAAAAGAGTGATATTTTATACGCCATAGTTTAACTTGAAACTGACAATAATAAATAGGTTAGAATAGTTGATTAACGGGCCAGTGTTAATGTATATTTAGACTATACAGTTCGAACTAAATAATCAGCAAATTAATTATACAACAACTACCATATACAATATCAGTGGACATTTGTTCACAGTAACATGTCTTCTCAAGTGCAATGCTTATAAAATTTCTGAAATAACCACGTGTTCTTTTACCTACAATGAACTGACAATCGAAAACCAACGAAATATATAACAATGGTGGACGATTGTCTGACATCAGTTCTTAACTCATATAGTTCACTGACAGCAAAAAATTAATAATGAGACCACATTATGAAAACTGAAATCTGTATACTCGAAGAGGTAATGCTATTAAATCTTCACTAGGATACGTGTTGCAATTACTGCATAGACTTAATTCATTTCAGCATCAGTGTTCGATTACCATGTCATGCACTAATGCATAGTTGTATCACTTTTATGAACAATCACGCTTTCGAAATTAGAATTTCAAATGAGGAATGAGCTAAGAATCAGAATTTTCATTGGAAGCTAAAATTGATAGCTCCAATTTAAGCCTTTTCAAATTTTTCAAACGTGGTATTGTCGATGCTGTTTTACTTACTGAAGCCTGTGAGATGTTAACAAATATATTTCACCTTCATTTAACATTTCTCCACATTCACACACTGGCGGTTTGCGTCCAATTATCCATAACACTGAAAATACCGGTAAAAAGCATAGCAACGTTTGTATCTAAAGATTTCATATTTTTGAATCAAATAACGAAACTGCATACTGTCTGTATCAAAAGTAAAATCATGAAATTGCAGAGGTAAAAGCATGTGATGGCAAATGTACATTTTACTGCATGCGTCGATCGGTTTTCTGTTCGCTGCACGCAAATTGAAGGCTTGATTCTGTAGACTGTTGTTAGTGTTCGTGAGAAATGTGCTCACTTTTGCAACAGTGTCCACGAGTGGCGAGAGTTCGTCATCACATCAATGATGTACAACAGAGAGATGTATCCAACTTCAACGATTACAGTTAACGTCTGCTGACGGTGGATCGGATCGCCTATCATCATGCTGAAGGTTATGAAGACTATATATGGTATTAAAAAGATCTCTACTCCCGTTCTCTGTCGACTGCGGCTAACATTTGAAAGCACAAACCTTGATGCTTGGAGATCTGGTAATCTCCATAATCCAGTCAACAAATATATCCAGTTCATCGGCAGTGTTATTTCGGACGAAGCGAGTTCTGTTTGCACCTATTGAGGAGGCTTAGTTAGAAGGGACTCTCTAAACAGGTTTGCATCAATAGTTTGTTGGACAAGGAACCTCCTCCTCATACGTATTAATATTTCCGTTGCCAAGCCTCGATATAAGGCGATATAGTGGAAGGGCTAGTCCGGCCTTTGTCAATCGGATTAGTCACGTTTGAAGACGACCATTTTTAGTAGTCAGCTTCAAACAAAATAACAATCTATCAAATGAGTTTAGACAACCAAAACGATTTCAGTTCTCAACCTGAAAATCGTATCCAGACAATACTTTACCACCCGAAAATACAGTGGAAAAAACGTTTCATTAGGTCAATCCAGATTGAGAAGATAAGACAATGTAAGTAAGAACATACATATATTTATGGACTACAGTATAGACATTTGGCTTCAGCCATCAATAGTCAAAACGATGTAGAAAAACAACAGAACCTAAAAGCACCCGTAACTCGTCACACAACACTCATCTCAACATCATTTTTTCGTGCTGTTCACATCCACCACTTTCACATCCTTCTTTCCCTCTTCACTCTTCCCTCCAACTGATCCACCCTTTTGGTTGTCCTTGACAACGTCATTGTCTTCCTCACTACCATTATCATCCTGATCAACTTCTTCGTTCACACTCTTCACTGACTTGTCACCTTTCACGTCCTCTGCCTTGTCATCAGTGGGGACAGCAGCGTCACCTGCATCAGCATAAACATAATCATGTAACATGACCACACAGATTAAAAACAGTGTCGATTTGAAGAACATGATAGAACAGTTGAACAGACCAAAGGTTTACTTGACCGACAGAACGTTAATTCTAAATGCAATGATTTCACTAGTCCACACTAGAGCATATATATATGTATATATCCTATAGGCACATAAAATTGACAGTCAATCAAATCGACTAAAGTTGGTGTGTGAAAGGTGAAATGGCGCACAGTCGTAATCAAAATATCTGAATTTTCTACTAGAAAGCTTTAATTAGGGAACATGGTTGTTGATCTCATGAATTGATTTAAAAATCGACCATACTTTGTCACGTTTGAATGATTTTCTATTGTTTTCTCATTGATGAGTTAATTCTTTCATTTTGAACAGAAATCGTCATTGTGAAGCGTGCTGATGGGATTTTCGGTGTCCGTTTGTTATGCTAAATATTTGCTGTTTGTTTATGGTTACTGTCTCTTCAGATTATACCATTGTACGTGTGATCAATTGGTTAAAACTGTTTAAACGTCATTTCAGAATATGATTTAACACTAATTATACCACTTCTAATTGAACATAAACATTAACCAGCATTCTGCAAACAACTCGGTCTCGGATATTCGTTTCTAACTATACTCAAACGCTATTCTTTTTCGCGTGTTTGTTTGTTTGCTTTCGTCTTTCTTATGAGTAAGTGATTTTCTTCGTTTGTTGAAATGCTGCCCTTGCATTCCAAATTATTTAAATCCATTTTTTTTGATTGGCGTATTTTTAGCAAGTTTGATTTCTAGATTGATTGATTTGATTTTGACAGAGTAAAAGATAGCGGTGATGAGGAATTCAGAAGGTTAGAATTTCATTAAACACAAAGAATAACTGCACCTACGTCATTTCAAACGATTTTGAGCCATGTCACTCAGGGCCTCTAACCATTGATTATTATCATCTCGCGGACCCCAACCAGGTAGTCGACAACTACCGACATGACTCAGTCCACTTGTCAATGACTTCATGGATTTGTGCCATGTTTTAGTCTGGCCGCCCCTAGCTTTTGTGTAAGCTATTTCCACACCATAAAACATTGCTTGACGGACAGTCAGTGGTTAGGCATACGTAACACATGTCCCAACCACCTCAACTGATTAAGTTTCAATATTTCATCTACTGACCGGCCATCGTTACCTAGCACCCGTTTCCTAATACCAGCATTGTTTAATCGGGTGTCCCAGGATATACGAGCAATGCTTCGAAGACACCTATGATCGAAAACCAGTAACCAACGAATATCTTCTACTCTCACTGGCCATGTTTCACAACCATAAAGTAGGTTGGAGCAAACTACTGCTCAGAAAACGGATATCTCGCCTTCACCATAAGTGAGGCAGGTTGGCAAAAGCCATTTGAGCTTACTGTATCCCTATCGAGATATCGTCACACACCAGGCCATGGGCACTAATAAGACTCTCGAGATAAGTGAAGCGGTCAACACGATCAACTGCTTCACTCCTTATCACTAGTTCCGGTGCCGACACGACCTAATCTAGAAGCAACATGTTGCGTTTCGAGGGGGAGAACCGCATCCCAAACGTGCTTGCAATGTTTCTTAGGGTAGTCATAAGACTCTGAACTTTTTCAGCGTCTTCACCAAGTAGAACTATGTCATCGGCATATTCCAAGTCAATCACCGAGCCACCTGGTAGAAGGTCCACTCCTGAAAATTCAGACGAAGGTAATGTTACATCTGGCATCATGTCTATGACGAAATCGAACAAGAATAGAGAGAGTGGACAGCCCTGACGGACACCACTTGATGTAAAGAATTCCGGTGACAGCTCTCCATATGCTCTCACCCCACCTGTAGTGTTCGACTAGAGAGAATGTATAAGGTTTATGCACTTCTTTGGTACAGCTTTCCATGACAGATACTGCCACGGAACCTCATGATCAACAGAGTCAAATGCCGTCTTAAGGTCCAGGAAGACAACTACTGTAGGACGCGTAGATATGTGTTCCAATACCTGTCGTAGTGTGAAGATGTGGTCTATTCAGCCACGGCCAGGTCGAAAACCAGCCTGGTTTTCTCTAGACTGCTCTTCACGATCTCTAGTTAGGCGTCAAAGTATAATCGAGGCTTACAATTTAGAAACTATATTAATTAGACTTATTCTCCTGTGATTGTCACAAGAAGACTTTCGTCATTTTTTATAGACTGAGACAATCAGTGCTTGAGACCAGTCAGATGGGGTCGCGTCCAGTTCCCAGATTCTAACTAAGATATCAGTCAATCAAACAGTTAAAACTGGACCACCATCCTTAAAAATCTCAGGGGTCAATCTATCAGGTCCTGCTGCTCTCCCTCGCTTCAGATTTCCTACCGCTTCCTCAACTTCATAAGGAGTCGGCGGACTTACGCCGATTTGCCATTCAGGATGACTGGAGATCGTGGGCAACCTGTGTGGCTGTAGGCCAACTGAACTGACCCCTGAAGTGTTCCTCCCATCGATCTAAACTTCTGGAATGAGCATGAATAATAAGACCATCCTTTTCGGAGATAGTCTCACTCACATTCTAGTTCCTAATACCAGTTTCCTTGATGAGTCTGAATAGTTGCCTACTGTTGCCGATCGCCATTGCCTTTACCATCTCTCTCGCTTTCACTACCCACCACTGTTCTCGATCATTGCAAAGGCTTTCGATCACCCTGCGCCTGAGCTGAATCCGCTCCTCATCGTACTCACAGCCAGGAGGGATGAGCTTTCGAGGGTCCATCAATCCCATAGATGCTAATGAAATACACGGCATCTCCCTAACCCTGTAGTTTACCTTACTATAAGATATCACTGCTACTTCCACAGCCATTTTGAGATCATTCCAACATGCCTCAGGGTGCGCATCACTTACTTCATGGCTACCTAGCTGATTTTCTAGTTTTTCCTGAAATATATTCATAGGTTTATTATCATTAATTAGAACCCTAAGAGGTTTCCTTGCGGTATTTTTCTTGCGTGCAGTAAGGCGCAAACAAATATGCACTCGCGCTAGAGCATGGTCTGAGTCTAAACAAGTGCTCCAGAATGAGCGACAGTCTTCAACGGATCCTCTCTACCGATAGCTCATAGCGATCTGATCAAGTTGGGTCGGCTTCGGGGGTGGCCAGATCGAAGGTGTTTTACCTTATGTTTAAAGTTTGTGTTTGCTAGGAATAGGCGGTTATCTGAACATAGCTGCAGCAGACGGTCGCCATTATCTGTTCGATCAGCCGCGACAGCATAAGATCCACACAAGTGTCTTTCCTTTTCGTTGAGTCTACCTACTGGAGCGTTAAAGTCACCAGCTATCAATACCATATCAGAGCGCTTAACATTTTGGGAAAATGTAGAGACGTTTCTATAAAACTTATCTTTCATGTCGTCTGAACTGCAGTCAGTGGGAGCGTACATCGATACGATGAAGAGGCACTGGCGAGTTTCCTTATCCTTCCAAGTCCGTCCCGTCCCATTTAGTCAGACTGCGCATAAGCGACTGTCTATCGGGATCCAATCTAAGAGAGCTAGTTCTGCCCTACAACTTGATATCATACCTACGCCGGTGGGGCCACGAGAAGCGGCATCAGGGCTTCCAGAAACATGAAGCATAAACCTTTTTGTGTCTCTATCTGCATTAGATGAGATCAAATTTATGATTTTACTCGGATCTTGTATGCGCATTTTGGAGACGCAATATACATCGGCGACTGTTGTGCTGTGTCTAAGGATCTTGAATTTTCCATCTATATGTTGAGATCTACTGCTGCAGAAGCTGCTGCACTACAAATCGTCTCTTCCTGCATTCTCGATCGTATTTGGGTTCATGGAGATAGGACTTCTGTGAAGTCAAGATCAGCCAGCTACATCCGACCTATATACCGTGGTTCCGCGAAGACGTTGACCTCTCCTTAATGCAGTTAACCACAAGAAGAAAAAAGATTGAATGTAAGCTAACCTAAATAACACTAGTTTTCTCTTGAAATGAGTCTGCATATGGCTCTTCAAACGATCCTGCTGGTGCCAAGTTCGGAGAAAGAAGTTCAATTGAGCATAGAGTCAGCAACCGAAACCCGTAAAAATCAAACTTGCTAAAAATACGCCAATCAAAAAAAATGGATTTAAATAATTTGGAATGCAAGGGCAGCATTTCAACAAACGAAGAAAATCACTTACTCATAAGAAAGACGAAAGCAAACAAACAAACACGCGAAAAAGAATAGCGTTTGAGTATAGTTAGAAACGAATATCCGAGACCGAGTTGTTTGCAGAATGCTGGTTAATGTTTATGTTCAATTAGAAGTGGTATAATTAGTGTTAAATCATATTCTGAAATGACGTTTAAACAGTTTTAACCAATTGATCACACGTACAATGGTATAATCTGAACAGACAGTAACCATAAACAAACAGCAAATATTTAGCATAACAAACGGACACCGAAAATCCCATCAGCACGCTTCACAATGACGATTTCTGTTCAAAATGAAAGAATTAACTCATCAATGAGAAAACAATAGAAAATCATTCAAACGTGACAAAGTATGGTCGATTTTTAAATCAATTCATGAGATCAACAACCATGTTCCCTAATTAAAGCTTTCTAGTAGAAAATTCAGATATTTTGATTACGACTGTGCGCCATTTCACCTTTCACACACCAACTTTAGTCGATTTGATTTACTTTCAATTTTATGTGCCTATATGATATATACATATATATATATATATATGCTAATGTGTACTAGTGAAATCATTTCATTTAGAATTAACGTTCTGTCGGTCAAGTAAACCTTTGGTCTGTTCAACTGTTCTATCATGTTCTTCAAATCGACACTGTTTTTAATCTGTGTGGTCATGTTACATGATTATGTTTATGCTGATGCAGGTGACGCTGCTGTCCCCACTGATGACAAGGCAGAGGACGTGAAAGGTGACAAGTCAGTGAAGAGTGTGAACGAAGAAGTTGATCAGGATGATAATGGTAGTGAGGAAGACAATGACGTTGTCAAGGACAACCAAAAGGGTGGATCAGTTGGAGGGAAGAGTGAAGAGGGAAAGAAGGATGTGAAAGTGTGGATGTGAACAGCAGAAAAAATGATTTTGAGATGAGTGTTGTGTGACGAGTTACGGGTGCTTTTAGGTTCTGTTGTTTTTCTACACCGTTTCAACTATTGATGGCTGAAGCCAAATGTCTATACTGTAGTCCATAAATATATGTATGTTCTTACTTACATTGTCTTATCTTCTCAATCTGGAATGACTTAATGAAAGGTTCGTTCCACTGTGTTTTCGGGCTGTAAATTATTGTCTGGATACGATTTTCAGGTTCAGAACTGCAATCGTTTCGGTTGCCTAAACTCATGTGTTAGACAGTTATTTTGTGTGAAGCTGACTGCTAAAAATGTTCGTCTACAAACGTGACCAATCCGATTGACAAAGGCCAGACTAGCCCTTCCACTATATCGCCTTATATCGAGGCTTGGCAACGAAAAGGTAATACGCATGAGGAGGAGGTTCCTTGTCCAACAAACAATTGATGTAAACCTGTTTAGAGAAACCCTTCTAACGAAGCCTCCTCAATAGGTGCAAACAGAACTCGCTTCGTCCGAAATAACACTCCCGATGAACTGGATATATTTGTTGACTGGATTATGGAGACTACCAGAACTCCAAGCATCAAGGTTTGTGCTTTCAAATGTTAGCCGCAGTCGGCAGAGAACAGGAGTAGAGATCTTTTTAATACCATCAATTGTCTTCATAACCTTCAGCATGATGATAGGCGATCCGAAATTCCCCAAGGAAGCCTTTTATGAAGATGATTCTTTCAACCTCAGAAAAGAAATAACTGTTGTCGGCGTTATCATCATAACACTCATGATAAATCTACCAGACAATTCAAGGATCCTTGTGGTTTCACTAACCCCGAACGTTCCCTGAAACTCCACCGTCAGCAGACGTTAACTGTAATCGTTGAAGTTGGATACATCTCTCTGTTGTACATCACTGATGTGATGACGAACTCTCGCTACTCGTCGACACTGTTGTAAAAGTGAGCACATTTCTCACGAATACTAACAACAGTCTACAGAATCAAGCCTTCAATTTGCGTGCAGCGAACAGAAAACCGATCGACGCATGCAGTAAAATGTACATTTGCCATCACATGCGTTTACCTCTACAATTTCATGATTTTACTTTTGATGCAGACAGTATGCAGTTTCGTTATTTGATTCAAAAATATGAAATCTTTAGATACAAACGTTGCTATGCTTTTTACCCGTATTTTCAGTGTTATGGATCATTGGACGCAAACTGCCAGTGTGTGAATGTGGAGAAATGTTAAATGAAGGTGAATTATATTTGTAAACATCTCGCAGGCTTCAGTAAGTAAAACAGCATCGTCAATACCACGTTTGAAATATTTGAAAAGGCTTAAATTGGAGCTATCAATTTTAGCTTCCAATGGAAATTTTGATTCTTAGCTCATTCCTCTTCTGAAATTCTAATTTCGAAAGCGTGATTGTTCATAAAAGTGATACAACTATGCATCAATGCATGACATGGTAATCGAACACTGATGCTGAAATGAATTAAGTCTATGCAGTGATCGCAACACGTATCCTAGTGAAGATTTAATAGCATTACCTCTTCGAGTATACAGTTTTCAGTTTTCATAATGTGGTCTCATTATTAATTTTTTGCAGTCAGTGAACTATATGAGTTAAGAACTGATGTCAGACAATCGTCCACCATTGTTATATATTTCGTTGGTTTTCGATTGTCAGTTCATTGTAGTTAAAAGAACACGTGGTTATTTCAGAAATTTTATAAGCATTGCTCTTGAGAAGACATGTTACTGTGAACAAATGTCCACTGATATTGTATATGGTAGTTGTTGAATAATTAATTTGCTGATTATTTAGTTCGAACTGTATAGTCTATATATACATTAACACTGGCCCGTTAATCAACTATTCTAACCTACTTATTATTGTCAGTTTCAAGTTAATCTATGGCTTATAAAATATCACTTTTTTTTAAATTTTACTGTCTCTTTTCCTACATATGGTGAGATGTGTGCATAGCTCGCTTACTATCTAAGACTGGAAAAATCGAATTTGCTTGCCTATGATTTCTTCATCCTGAAATTCTATTGTCCACGTTTTGGGTCGATACATTTTTCTTATTTATTTAAGCCAATGAAAATTATTGTGAAATTTTTCACTAGCTACGTGTGCATAGGCTGAAGATATTGGCCAATCATATCATAGTCGATTCTTGTCAAGTTGGATTGTAAAATAACATAGAATCATTCATATATATGTAGCTGCTAGTACACAACATATATAATCTTTTGTGATTATAATGATAACAACCTGTTTCTATAGATCCTTCATTTTGTTGTTTCTTATACATGATATTTGTACAAAACCACATCTAGATGCAGTGGTATGTTGACAAGTGTTAACATATGCATATATCTATCGAAATATCATAGAGTCGACGTGATACAGAACATTTCGCTGATGATCCAGATCGACATGATATTGAATTTGATCATAATGCTTTTTTAGGCGAAGAGACTGCCAAAGAATTTGCTCAACTTACACCGAATGAAAGTGAAGAAAGATTAAAGTAAGTTAATTAGTCAGTCAAAAAAAAACACAGTTAATTTAAAATATATCATATTTACTTTTGTTTTATTAGAATTATCATTCGAAAAATTGATAAAGATAATGATGAAAGAATTACGGAACTTGAATTAAAATCTTGGATTGAATATGTAGCTAAGAAATCTAAACAAAATAGTACTGATCGTCAATGGAACGATATAAATCCAACTAATCAACCATTAATTAAATGGACAGAATATCTTGAGAGAACGTACGGACCAGAAGAAGGTAAATTAATTTGAAATGAACAGATTTATAACTTTAGGCTAAATGTTAATTTATCTGTAATATTCCGAGTAATGTTGATTCAATCTTAACATAACGAGAATTTGTTAAATTCAAATAAACGATATTGCAAAATTGAATCAGTGAAAATAAAGAATATGTTTTGATACTTGACTGTCACTAAGAATCTTACTGCATGTATGAGAGTGAACATTATTATCAAGGAATAATTGTTTTGGTACAAATCATACTTTTAAGAAATTATTCTATAGAAGGATAAGTAGTCAGTCATCACTTCTCAATATTAATAATAATAATAAAGCCTATTTATCCACCTGTTTAAGGTATGTTGTAAATTAAATCAATAGACTGATGCACCAATCTATGTTAACACGGACAAAATACATCAGGGTAATCTAGTAAAACCTTTTACCTTATTTTTTGTTTATGAAATAGTGTTATTGTCAATAAATGAATCATTCTGTACTTACTGGCATAAAATGAAACCAAATACAGATTCGTATGATTTCTGTCTACTGGAATAACAATTCCACATACTTACACATGATTAAACTGGGATGAAAGATAAATGTTTGTATGACTCATTTTTATATTTAGTCAAATAAGCATATGATTAAGTCAGTGTTGAACAGTTGTTTGAATTCATAAATGTCTTGAAAATCATTATTACAGTTATTAGGTGGCATAGTTAGTGTATTAATATGATGAAATCTGTAGATAAAATCTGTTACATTTCTCATTGTTCATATTTAATAAAACTGATGATCCAGATAAGTATATAACCCAATTGAACATACATTGTATATTGTGATTTCATTTGGCCATTAAGTTTGCATTTACATCTTAATATTTGGTTTTATGTGCAGTTCTAGTCATTAATTGTATATCATCATCAATAGCTTTATTTACATTGATATAAAGCAGAATGTTGACTGGATCATAAAAAGTATTTATTAAGAATATTTCCTTTAAAAATGATGTATAAAATAGATGCACTTTTCTAAAATATGCTTTAACAATAGCGACTAAAAAATGTAGATTACAGAAAAGGATGAATATAGATTATTTTGATTGAGGCTTACTTTCTGACTGTAGGAATGCATGCTCTGTATTTTCATATACTTGATATTTACTGAAGTAAGCAGCTTATGATAAAATGATTTCCGAATTGTTGTTGAAGCTAAGTAATACAGTTCATACTTTACAATAATGGCTTGTAAATACTTACCTATTGATTACCCCTTATACCTATAGAACGACTAAAAGACACAGCTACATCTGAATCATATAAAGAAGCTGTGCATCATGATCGACGACGATGGGTTTCTGCTGACTTGGACAAAGATGATAGTTTAAACAAAGCAGAATTCACTGATTTTGTACATCCTGAAGATAGGCCAAATATGCGTGATGCTGTTATAGATGTAAGTGATAAAATTTTTAATTCATGAATAAATTTCTTATGTGAATATTTAAGAAGACGATAGATTGACATAAAAGTTGTTCAACATTCATGTTAACATACGAAATGGTAACTTCATAGGTTGGAAACTTTATTACAAAATCATTCGGTCACTCTAATGCACTGACGAAAATCAATTAAGTCGTATCGCAACACTTTTTTATTCATAAATTTCAATTCTTGTAGTTTCAACTATTTCATATACTGATATACAAGGTATATCATCAAATAACTTCCAGTCAATTGAACCCAGTTTTAAGGAGAACTCATTTTGTGTTCTTTCCGTTTAGGATTATTTTTCTCAACCTGTTAATACATAGCAATGTACATTTCTATTCAAAGGTAAAGTTTTAGGATGTGCTCTCACGGAAACATTTATAAGTTAATATCAAATTATCTAAATTGATTGGTTGTGCTATGAATTGGACAGGATAAAAAAGTATATTAAAAATAAATTTTTGAAATAGATTTTCAGTTCATATGGTTTTAGGCTAACAGTGTACTATTCAGCTTTATCTCTCTGCACTGATGTTGGGGATGTTAGATCCCCAGAACTCGCTTGATAAATGCCTTATTTTGGATTTCACTTTTGCGAGCATGGGCTGATCAGTTGACCTTGAGATTTCATTTCCCATCAAGAAAATCCATGGCTGTGATTGGCTGCTGTGGATTTTAGTGTGCTATTTTCATCACTGTCCCAAGGATGTTTCTATAATGCATAAATAAACGAGAGTTGTGTGCTTGATTGTATTGTGATTGCTGGGTGTTTGTAGAATATACTTTCTACACTTACAAAGCCTTCTGTCTTCAGCTTGGAATTCAAGGTAGCCTATCTGGACGCTGGTAATTGTCTCGTTCGCGTTTATTGACTAAGGTGAACTCGTAATAGCTTTAAGCGTACCTAGTGACAAACTTATCAACTACAGTGTTGATTTTCACTTTCGAATTCGAAACCAGTATTATTCATTTCAAGCTGCCACTGAACAGCCAAGTACAGTTGACCACTAAATTGTTTGAACCCTTATTCATATTTATTTTCAAAGTTAAGAAGCATGTAAAGGGGAAAACAATTTGGACAAAATCTTGATTTTTCTACTGTATATCGCTTCTCTTAAATTTCTAGCTAAGGTTGTCGTAGCTTCTCTCAGGGCAGTGGACTCTATTTTCCTATAAAATGCATTTGTGTTAGAAAAATCTATAAGAAGGCCCTTTTTGATGAAAACTACGGTGAAACGGACGGCCCCCAATGACAACAATAATGGTTTTTGAAGTTTGTAGGTGTATTTTTGAGCCAGTAAATAGACAGATTCATTATGAACAGGATCTGACACCTAAATGTAATGAAATATATACTGTGGTTGTATGCCTTAGTAATTTTAGTTTTATTCAAGGCTTGTTATCGGTCTACCCTAGTTTACAATGACACTTACTTTATAGTTTCAGCAGACCATTACACCGTTGAATAGTTTTTCACAGGCTATACGTGTTCTGTAAATAAGTCTCGATAAATTTTAACAATACTACTGATATTATTAATTTACTAACGAAGTTGTCCATGATAAGATAGGAAACCTATAAATCAATTACAGAAAATTTCTAAGGTTTAGGCCTATGTGTTACCTTATAATCCAACTTTTTCATATGAATCTTAACGAATTTCAGGTGTTTAACAAATAAGTTCCCATGCAAACCTACCAGGAAAAGTTAATGATTAGATTTTAAATACGGTCAATACGTTGATTTTGATCCGTTTATAACAGTGCAAATTTAATGCTTTCTTGTTTTTCTGATCTCTATTTTTTTTCGTATTAGGAACTACTTGAATCTGTGGGATAAGGACAAAGATGGTTATGTATCTGAAAAAGAATATCTAGGTAAAATAAAGAGGATTTATTATTTTCTGTTATTATTCAATCTTTTCGAGAAACTGCATTAAGGATTATAAAACAAAACTGGTTACTTCAACTGGGAACTTGCATTTAGCATCCGCATTATTTTAACAAATAAATTAACACTTAATTATCATCTACTATATTTTTATGGTTTCGATTAGATTTTCTCTAAATTATGAGAAAAATAAATTCGTTGTGTTTAGGGCAAAGAACTTTGACTAACATTCAACCTTCATTAAGTGAACCGATTGTGAATAGACATTTTAGTTCATAGCATCACCTAATGGCTTTAACATAACCTAAAAATATCCATTCATTTTTATTTATAGCTATCAGGGACTGGTCGAAGGTTTTGCCGTACTATACATCGTTTTATGCAGGATAAAACTTAAAAAAAAAGTGAACTGGGCTAAACAGTTTTATTTAATATGGATAAATATTAATTTACTGTTGTTTCAGTTCATATCAAGGTTTTAGTTTGATACTTTTTAAATTCAACAACTTATGCTTGCATTCAGAGCTAAAGTGTGAGATATCTTTCTCGTTATATGCCATACGTATGTCCATTGTATTGTCGTGGATAGAGATTAGTAGTAAAATTACTATACTACTAGTCTAACTCTATCGACAAATAAGTGTAGAAATTCGATTTTCGTCTTAATTTTGACATTCATCTCATTATTTTTAAATAGGAGATTTAGCTCGTGCTTACCAAAGTACACCATTTGATGAGAATGAAACCTGAAGCAGAATGGGTTGAACGTGAACGTAGTCAATTTCGTCGGTTTTAGAGATACAAATCAAGACGGTAAAATGGGATAGAGCAGAAGTTGGCGAATGGATAATGCCATCGAATTTATGATCCAATAGATGCTGAAACGAAAACATTTGTTTTTATCATGCTGATACTAATAAGGTAAGTTAATATTTTTTTGAAGTCATGGTTTTTTTTTTTACATTTTCTTAATAGATGTACAGCTGTAATTGTAGATTTAACTAGTAAATTAACTGATTGCAGAGATCAATCTATTCTATGCTAATTTGGATAGTTTGTTTAACATTGCCACAATAGAAGAAAAGACGATTTTAATTGAGTCTATGGATAGTTTATACTGTGGCACTTCAATAATATTCAGGATCCGATTGAAAATCATCAATCAATCATTGTTAGATCATCATTAGAACCCTGGAAGCACTGAACCAGTGACCAGTGGAGTTCAACCCTGTCCTGGTTTAGGCGAGTACCTACCGAGGATATGCACTACCTTGGATTGATGAAAGTTAGAAAGGTCACGCGTTTCGATTCCGACGACAGGGGGTCGCGAATGCGCATTACTGATTGAGTCCCCATACTCCGGACGATATCGCTGTCGATAGCTTTCAGGTTTATAATAGTGGTCTAACAGTGATCGAACCAGTGAAATTCACCGAAAACTCAACAATCTTTACAACCGTAAGAAAAATACCAGAATGTAACTTCGAACATTTTTTAATGAGACTACTTGTTACATCTTATATAGTGACTAACAGAAACCATAACTATCAATTTATACTTCCAAAAGAAATATGATCATGGCTTATCGTAAATTTGTGTTACTTTTACAGCCAAAATACTTAAAAAAATTATCATGGGATTAAAATTCCAAAGATCATGCTAATCAGTCAAAACAATAACATAGTGTGATATCTTTCTAAAATAGCCGGACGTTCATTTACAAAACCATAATTATTCACTGATAATTATACTCCATTGATCACGCTGCAAGAAATATTTATGAATTTTTCAAACCGTTTGCTGCACATTAAGTAAAGTT
>OX103972.1:21142030-21189233 GCA_944470395.2 Schistosoma turkestanicum | reverse complement strand
TAGTGTGGACTAGTGAAATCATTGCATTTAGAATTAACGTTCTGTCGGTCAAGTAAACCTTTGGTCTGTTCAACTGTTCTATCATGTTCTTCAAATCGACACTGTTTTTAATCTGTGTGGTCATGTTACATGATTATGTTTATGCTGATGCAGGTGACGCTGCTGTCCCCACTGATGACAAGGCAGAGGACGTGAAAGGTGACAAGTCAGTGAAGAGTGTGAACGAAGAAGTTGATCAGGATGATAATGGTAGTGAGGAAGACAATGACGTTGTCAAGGACAACCAAAAGGGTGGATCAGTTGGAGGGAAGAGTGAAGAGGGAAAGAAGGATGTGAAAGTGGTGGATGTGAACAGCACGAAAAAATGATGTTGAGATGAGTGTTGTGTGACGAGTTACGGGTGCTTTTAGGTTCTGTTGTTTTTCTACATCGTTTTGACTATTGATGGCTGAAGCCAAATGTCTATACTGTAGTCCATAAATATATGTATGTTCTTACTTACATTGTCTTATCTTCTCAATCTGGAATGACTTAATGAAAGGTTCGTTCCACTGTGGAATTTGTTTGGATGGGTTAATTTTGCATTAAATTTTTTTTCATAATATATGCCAGTCTGTTTAGTTGCCAACATTTGTTTGTGACTGAAGTTATGATATAACTCTAGTTTTTAATTAATCAATATGAAACCATTCAACTTTGTTTAGTAAAAATGATCACTATAAAATAACATTTAAAACGGTCTTTTTGCACTATACACTGTATCTGAAATAAATAAACCCTAATATCGATCCGAGTTTTTAATCTGTTACTTTACTCCTATATTTTCAATCAAACTGACAGTTAGAGACTTTTGGTTATCCAAAATGTCTGCAATTCATAAAATTAGATAGAGTATGCTTTTTCACTCAAAAAATTATTCCAGATAAAAAGTTGTAATAATTTTGCTTCAACTGTACAAATAAATTTTCACCTGATCATCATAACATTGAAGTATTTATTTTTTGTTAGTATGAAACATTTCTCATCCGTTCAAATAGAAAAATACTTGTAGGTTGTGACATATGAATTATATGATTCAATATGACTGAAACTACCGAAATCTATCATAATAAACTAGACTTCCAGGAGCATAATGCATTTGTAATAATGCGCAATCGTCATCAAGGAAGCCAACACTAAGGTGGGTTACAAATGACATTTTATTTCCGCTTCTTCATTGACTTCCACTTTCTTCAAATGTTATTTAGTTTCTTACACTCAAGGAACTGCAACATTTCAATCCACCGTGTTTAGTAGCAACCTCTAGTAGAATTTACATTTAACGTCTTCATTTTTATTGTTTGTAGGAGGATAGCATTGAATGACTAAAACTAGTCTCAGTTGTCCAACCTGCGTGCAATGCGTTTCTCTGATTCCACGCACCTCCAGGTTGTATCATTTCATTTCTGCAGCAACTTGAGATAGTCTTCCAGTCTCTCAAAATGTTCGAACATTCCATGTACCTATAAGAATGGTTGCTGTTGTTGTCAGAAGGAACATCGGCCTCGTGACTTCCGAAGGAACTAGGCTTTGATCATGAGAAGTCAAACTTCTTCTGAGTGAAGACCTTCTAACTATCAGGTCAGAATTAAAATGGTTTGAATTACGTTTTCTGGTTAGCGCTTTTTAGCAAGTTTACTTTCTACGGGGTGGAGTCACCAAACCCCTGCCGAACCCTTCTTTATCCTTGCTTGGGACCAGCAGTAGCCCCACAGGGAGTCCAGGTGGAGATAGTGATTTATATACATAATAATATATAGAAATGTCAAGAAGCTAAGCAATGAGATGTCTTCTCACCATTGCCCGATTTCTAGATGTCTATTTGGGAATTCTCACTTTATTAGAATTGTTACTATCTTATTTGGTTCAGTAAAATTTTCTCATGTGCATTAGTTATTTTAATTACTAATCATTTTAATATAAACTAGTTAACAATGTATTTTTCATACTTAAATAATTTTTCATCCCATGGCAATTCAAGAAAGTCTGGAAAATATAAAAAAATGGAATTAACAATAGTTTAAAAAAATAGTCCTAACAAGTGTCTGGCTTACGGAACATTAGTCCAATACAAGAGTTACACATCAAAGATCTTTTATAACAACATTATGAAATTTGTCTGAATGTAGAGAACTGTAATGCTAAAAAATCTCAAATACTTGGAATATGAAAACCTTGATGTGTGAACTATTCAGACTTTGTTAACACGGCCAAACGTGGTATCATGCAGAGGGCCTACATTGTAAATGTATATCTATGGATAGAATTACGGGAACGAAAAAAATGTCACGTGTACATCAGGAGTTTTCCCACTGTTACGTGAGCACAACCAAGTGGTTCGAATCAAACAAAACTTGAAATAGTGAGGAAAACTAAACTCTAGTTCAGTTAATAGAAAAGAACAGCAAAATGAGTATGATAAGTAGTGTAAAACATCGAGGGGAGTATGTGTAAATGAGGTATTCCTTTTCTGTGACGAGGTAACTTAACATCGAATCCGAACTACAGAAATTCAAAACTACAGTGCAAACTACTAAATATAACCTGAGCAGTAGTACGGAGAGTGATGTAAGGAGGAATTACAACTGTTTTCTCTTAGTTTTTTACCCTATCCAACAACACTCTGTTGAAGAATGTTCCTGGTATTGAGAGTAGAGAGATGCCACTGTAGTCCTTATACTTGTTCAGATCTCCTTTCTTCTGTACCCTTATGAGGTATCCTTCTTTCCAGCCTGCTTTCACTTGTTCTTCCCTACAAATGTTGCTGAAGAGTTTATGAAGCGAATTCGCAGTTATTGAGCTGTCAATTGCTTAGCTGTTTTCGTATTTGGTCCTTCTGATTTTCTGCTCTTGCTTGTCTGATGGCCATACTCATCTTTCCCGCCGTCGTTGTGCGAACATTGACTTGGAGGTCTGTAGGTGCTACTTCAATGTTGAGTGGGTTCGGTGGGGTCGGTCTCTTTAAAGTTCCCCACCTACCTGTTTCATCATGACGCAGAAATATTCGTCCGCTTAATTCTATAACTCTGTTCATTCATTTAGCCAGCAAATGCAGATGTGATTGGGACTCATTACATACGAACTGCATGCCAGCATGGAAATCAGCTGCCTTTCTAGGTATCCCAGGTCCTGAGTTAGCAACAGCAGTCTTATTAGTGAAAGTTTTAGGTAAGTCTGAAAGAAATGACTCTGCTCCAAAGCATAACAAATATATTCGAAAGTTTCCAAGACGTATTGTGTTAACCATATGTTCATGAAATTTACATCATGCGGATTGATATCATACTGATTCTGAGTCTAATTCAGAGATTTGTGAAAAGTGAACAGAAAAGTTAAGACGACGGTTCAACGATTCCACCTTATTACAAGAGGAAACTCAGTGGCCTCAACGCCAATAAAAAGACATTTTTCTTAGTAACCTTTGTACATGTAAGTTGGAAATAGAAATTGAAGAGTCCTCAAAAATGGAGCTGACGAAGAACCCCAGAATTCCTCATATCGGCGGGTAGTGTGAAATTCTTGCTGATGACTTTATAAATTAATATTAGTGCGTGTTCATCCCTTTTTCGTGTATCTCACTAGTGGAATTAATTACTGAAATATTGACTATGTTCTTGATGGTTGGAACAGGTTTTGCATAGATAGCGATTCTGAACCAATAATTGTTATGTTGCAGTCTTTCACGAATGACTGCTTTTATTGTCTTATCACATCGAATATAAGCTTGAATTTAGTTAATAATTATTTATTGGAAAGCCAGATTTATGTTACTTATACACAATACATACTTCCGAATAACCAAGATAATATTTTTTCTTGAACGGACTTCGAGTGCGTTATTAAAGTGGATTTGAACGCTATTTCACAGAATCTAATAGTTCTGAAACCATCACTTAGTATTATTCATCATTACTGACCGCTAATTTTGCACAGCAATTATTCAGGAAATTACTTACGCTACTCTGATCAAATGACTTATTGTTAATACGGAAGCTTGTGAGGATATGTGATTTGTGGAACATTTGTAGCTAACACAGAAGTCGATCAAATAAAATTAACCTTTTTCACCATACATAATGTACTCACCATTGTGTCATGCGAATCCCGACATGGATCTTTCAAACCATGTCCTAAATTAGTAGAAATATGATTGAGTTTGGGGCAGATTCAACTTATTCACTTCGTATAAAACATCAGATCGGAGTTTCCTATCGGTGTTTTCAGTTGTATTTTTCCGTGCCAAGCAAAAGCGTGTGGAACGTCAGTAATAATGACGGTATCAATGATAATATGTAGCGGATTACTTATACGAAGAAAACGCAATTGGTGGAAAGGAAGCATGCATTATTGTACTCCTTTTGTTTAACTGCACCTAACTGTACTTTGGTGCATCTCCGTTTGGCGTTGCTGTCATCATTCATAGCTTGTTATGTCGCTCGCTTTCTCCTTCAAATATATTCTTTACCCTGGACTTAATTTTTACTAATGTGACGGGTTAGTAATTATAAATTAGTATTTGATGGTAGTCAGTCTCAACTCGGTAGCCACTAAAAATATATATATATAAAGTGTATATCAGTGTGAAATACTTTGAATTTTCACCTTCTTAGATGAACTACAAGAAATGGTACCTAAGTAACAGGCTGAAGGCTATTTCCTCTTGCTAGCATTAGGTTTAAGATGAATTCAACTGTCTTTTTGTCTCTGTTTTTATTAACGTTATGAAAATAACCCTATTGCTCGACCATACCAATAATTATATGAATTTCTGACACTGGTAGTAATGCAACTGGTCTAAGGCAGGCTGTATATTTCCTATCTTTTCCACTGAAAATTGAAGTGAGAGTAGCTTGTTTCCATTCAGGTGGGAGTTGTTGTGACTCTATTGAATGCCTGAACAGGTCACATACCAGTAAACTGAGGATGAATACTGTCATACTCTGTAGACTTTCTTTGGCCCGCCAATTTTAGTCTTCTTAAATCAACCAACTTGTTTTGCAGGTTTTCTTTTATTCATGAACCTTCACAGATATTGTGAGTTTGCCAGTATTTTGGCAGCTAGCTTCGTTTAAATTGTCTACTGTCGCTTCAAACTTTGTCTGGGCACCTGTTTCCCAATGCCAAGTAAGAATTGAGGTCGAAATGAAAAGAAAGGCCGCAACCGAAATATCCCTGTAATAAATTCTGAATTCTTCAGTATTGATGAATACGTTTATTCGGAACACACAACAAAGCGAAGCGGATTGGAGAAGGCTAAGAGCCAACTCAAAGAGATAGAGAATGACTAAGAATATATAGTCAGATAAGAATAAGACAGACATATGACAAGCGAAATAGGTATGCACACACATGAATAAAAGCGACGAATGATTGATATTTATAGTATTTTATTAGATAAACTGAACCTTTATAGTTCATGTCAGTTTCATGGTGCTCGTCGTCCTGACTGCGGAGAGGTTAAACATTTACGAAACGTTTGTAAACTTTTAAAGTCATTTACTACTGAAGCACTGAATGAATATGAGTCAAAATCTGTTGATTTTTACAGAACATTATCGATTTCCACCGCTTTCAGAAACGCTTCATGTTGAATACGAAATTGATTACTAGTATAGGCAAGTCCCTGTCACTTATAGTTGACACTAGTAGCATTGTGTATCTTATTTCAAAGGGAAATTTGTTGTTTTATAATGGTGATGTCCATGTTAGAGATACAAATAACGCGATAACTGATCATCATCACTAGGCACCAATTACAGTTGGTATTCCGTCGAGGAGAGAGGAGTTCGGCTTCTCCAATATCCCTTCTCTAGTTATTGAATATAGTGCATATGCGCTCAGTTTGAAGGGCCTCCAATGCTAGACATTCAGATTATTTCACTCGCTTCAGTCAAATACCTGGTCTCATAATGCTCCGATGCCATGGAATGCATGGAAAGTCAACCAAGTGTACGGAGTACATAAGAAGTGAATTGTATTACTATAATTATAGGGTGAAGCATTTGTGGTGCGACTAATGGAAGTAGAACCGGCAGTATAAGTTGCAGCAACTGAAGGCATAGGTCAACAACCAGTTCGACAACTTATTTGTTTTTGGAGCGTTCCTATAAACGGAACGTTTATCTGTGAACCTATTTCGGTTGTTTGATTGTGAAATTTGTCCGGAACTCGATGAACAGATGAGGAAAGCCAAATCTGGAGAATCAAAATCACGGTTAGTTAAGTATTGACACATAGAATCCTCAAATTTGTACATTTATACTTAATAAATGTAGAAAAATGTGAGCCACTCAATATTTCATCTGGTGGATATGTGGAAGTTAGTGGAGGATGAACTTCAGGCACCTTGTTTCGAGACCTTGCAGGTCTAAATGTACCAGGCTTACTGTTAGTTCTGTGCTTAAAAAGATTTTCTTTCTGGTTGGCGTCATCAGGGTCTGGTTAATGACCGGAATAAAATGGACTATAGTAGAAATCAAGTTGTTCTATTTTCACGTAACCGCACTTAGTCGCAGATCACCAGGTCATCTTCATCGGCTTACAGATGTGAACCTTCGAACGGCTTTTTACTAGAACGCTGTGTTGTGAGGAAATCCAGATACCATAATCACTATGCTCACCACTAACTTTTCCATAATATCCCGCCAACAATCAAAGCAATATAAATCCATATTCCACGGTTTTATTGAAGGAGAACGTTGGCATTGCATAGAGAGCAGCAAATAGAGAAAGATGGCGAAGAGAACGTTGCGCGCAAGAAGTCGAAGAAGTGTTTTTGGTACAGTTAAGCAAAAGATGCACAATAATGTTTATTTTTCATAAATCGTATTTTCTTCGTAGAAGCGTTCCACTACAGCTGTTTGAAGCATCAGTTTTAATAAGTCATACTTCATTCTGTCATCGTTCGGAAAACATTCAATAGTTTCAACAGAACTCATGAAATCGGAACATGTTGGAATTATGTGGCAAGTAACAGAAAACGATAAAATGCATTGAATAGGACATTCTCGTCTGTCTTTTGTATGAATGATGGTCACGGACGAAAAAGTAACATGAACAGTCAGATAGTTCTCTTGATGCTCTGTGCAATATATAGCTATATACTTCAGCATAGCTTTTTCTTGTCAAACCTCATCCACAATATATGTTTCTCCAAAACTCTTTCTCAAATTCAGCGCTTCGTCTTTGTTTGATGTCTCTTCTTCAACTAGCAACTGTTACCTTACACTGCCCGCGTGATTCGAAACTGATCTACAGGAGCGATGCTCTTGGATGCCTTGTTTTCATGCATTTACGCAGAAGTTCCTCCTTAGACTCGATCAAAATTCACGATCGATGTGCCAGTGAAATCGTTTTACGCGAGATAGCCTTATCACAGGAACTGAAAAGAGTGGCACAAGAAATATTGGATTCGTCCGGGTTACGAAAACGGTTCCACCATCTACAATGCAGGTAACCGAGCTCACGATCTGATAATTACGTTTAATATGTGTGATTTGTGAGTGAATAGCTCTCTTTCACCCCTATCCTGATCTTTGCCTCCGTATGTTGTGACTTAGTTGCCTATTCCACATCATCTCGTTTATGAATTATTCAATCCGTTACTTGTGCAAAATATTATTTCTCATGACTTCGAGGTATTCTTCTGATGATTGTGCGTCTGCTCTATACATTTGTGAATACGACTGTGCTGGTTACTCGTAACATCTTTAGAAAAAATCTAAACGAATAAGATGAGGTATGACTAGATATAAAAAAAACGACAAAAGAATAATTCAGATACGATACTTTCATAATCTGATTTTATAAGGGTTGAACTTCTACCAGGAGTTCCTCTCGTTGACTTAGAATATGTCGCTGAAATTTCTACTTGGTGAAGACTAAATTTTCCATAATATCCCGCCACCAATGAAAGCAAAATAAATCCATATTCCATGGTTTTATTAAAGGAGAACTTATTGGAGTATTGACATTAGGTAATACATGCATACAAATACTCGTGTTTTCCGCATCCATTTGGTTGCTTATGAATGTTACACTGCAGTTGTCTGAAAATATTTTAAGAATCAACGCAAGGTGAGAGCAGTTTTTTCAAAAACTCAGATCATCCTTGCAATGTCTTTCCGAGAGTCATCATGAAAATTTATAAGTCATCCTTCACAGAACGGCTCAGAAAACAAAAGAAGACGAATTTGACCGCATGAACGTGTATACTAGCGATCAGTTACCTGCGGAGCTTTCGACCGCCTGATTTATACTCTGACTCCAAACAGTTGTCTACGACATTCCTATAAATCGCAAATAATGGTTGTTTATATAACGTGATTTGTTTTTAAATCTGTACTTCAAGGTATACACTGTACACACCTTTATATGTCGATCGATGATGTCGAACATAATCATCTGTCTGGAAGTATCATTCGAAAATTCTCGGCCACAATATGGTGAAACTATTAAGCTTCATTCAATGTAGTTCAGTTTTCGGTTCGTTTAACATGAGCAATTGTCAATCGATAAATTTTCCATGAAAAATATGTTTTCTTTAGTCGTGCAAAAAGAACGCGATCGAGATTTTTACCATGTCATTCTAGCTATACAATACTCTCAGTGAGACCAATACATGACGCATCACTCAAGACTCGTTGACCCACTACCTACAGATGGTCATTCAAACGATCTCTTCAAGCAATTTCGTCAATCTTCCTGTAGGTATATAGCATTTTCTTGCACGATTGACATTGCTTCTACTAAAGCGAATACGAGTAGTTAGGTGCAGAGATACTAACAACAAACGAACCTGAATACGTTAGTTTAGGCACTCAGTAACATCAGATTTCTCACACTTATTACCTCTGAGTAACGAGTTGTGAAATTTCGATAGCATCAAGCATTTTCATCCCCTGACGTTGTTCACCACTTATAAGTATCAGTTATCACCATTTCATGAGTTCGATTGTGGGTTTTTTGTCGAACTTTTCGTTGTTAGGCGCCTTGTCGTAACACAGTTCAGTCGTTTGAATATTCTTCTTTCTTTTCGTCTCTCTCAGAAATATTTCCATGCTTCAAGCCGACAAAAACCATATCCGAGTAAAGTTAGAGGGTCCAAACGATTCACTTGATAGTTCACGTGCTAACAGGTTAGTGTTTTATCACGTAATTTTATCATGTAAGTATCTCTTTGAACATCATGTTAAGCTACTGTGAATGTTTCGTTTGACTTCCGACGTTTTGACACAATAAGACGTCTCCTTCATGAAGGTTCCACTTTTGTCGGTAAGATAGCAAGTTTTTAAAGCATTCACGTCTGTGGTGAGTAAGCGCAACGAAATAGTCAAAAAGGCGCAGTAGTAAAACTGACCTTAATTTGGAGTGTATTCTCGACCGAGTGAAATTTACTCGTAAGTTGGTAAATTTTCATCCCAATAGTGTTCACTGTGTAGGCAGTATCTCCACTCCATGTTTTGGATGGTGGTCTTCACTCATATTATTGCACGTCCATTATTTAACGGTCGATGCACAATTTGATTCCCTCTTTAACTGTTTTTCTGGTTACCTTTGAAGTGTACTCAGTTTTGTCATTGTTGAGTACAACTCTCAGGTAATTCGTCCCTATCTTTATTTCATCCAATGAGGCACAGACAAGTACGTGCTCGCACTTGCACACTATCTGAATTTGAACTTGTGCTGCAGAATGAGCGACAGTCTCCTCTCGAGCTTATCCATAGGTGGCTGATAGCAGTGTGGTCTAGTCGGGTTCAGTGTTGAGTCGACTTTATGGGTCACCTCGTCAAAAGATGTCTTTCTATATGATTGATATTGGTATGTGACAGAAATAGCCGGTTATCTGAGCCTAGCTGCAGCAGACGGTTGTTGTTACCTGCTCGTTGAGACGAGACATCGGAAGACCCACACAGATATCTTCCAGCTTCGTTTATTCTGCCTACGTGAGCCTCCAGAATATCGAACATCACTAATACTACATGAGAGAGTCTAACCTCTTGAAGAAGGCTAGAAAGCTTCTCATCACTTCATCAGATGCTGGAACATAGACACAAACACTACTGGTTGGGTCAGAACTCATGTAGAACTGTCATCGGAGTCGATTACTTCAAGTGGTATTGGTCAGGGTTGTCCGATTTCTCCATTCCTATTGAACTTTGTCATTGACATGCTTTCAGAGACGAAATTTTCACCATCTGACTTTCAAGAGTTGATCTTCTACCAGGAGACTCACTTGTTGACTTAGAGTATGCAGATGACATAGTTTCTCTCGGTGAATACGCTGACGAAGTGCAGTCTTCAGACCACCTTGAGCAACAATGCAAGAATGTTCAGGATGCGATTCTCTGCGTCGAGGTGCGAAATGTTGTTTGAGGATTGGCTTGGATCGACACCTGATCTGATGATAGAAAGTGGAGTGGTTGAGCGTGTCGACCGCTTCACTTACCGAGGGAGATTCATTATTGCTGATGGCCTGATGTATGACGAAATCTGAGCACGGATACAGAGGGCTAGACTGTTTTTCGCCAATGTGCGTCACTTATAGCGTAGTAGTCTGCTAACCAAAGGACGAATCTGCTGTTCAGAAATTCGCTCCATCCTTCTTTACGGAGGTG
This sequence comes from Schistosoma turkestanicum, assembly GCA_944470395.2. NCBI lineage: Eukaryota > Metazoa > Platyhelminthes > Trematoda > Strigeidida > Schistosomatidae > Schistosoma > Schistosoma turkestanicum. Next base: position 21,178,578 of record OX103972.1, on the reverse strand, counting down.
AAACGTGGCCAGTAAGAATAGAAAATATTCATATATTACTATATTTTATTGCAAGTCTCTTGGTCACTTCGTCAACAGTCGTTTTCCCTTTTTGTCAACTGCGATCAGAATTTTTTGTGATTTGAATATGGCACAATGATATTATATAAATATTTTATATTTCCATATAATAAAGCGATGTAAGGAAATGCATTATTAATTCAGGCGAGGAAGACTTCGTTGTTTTTTCCTTGTTGTCAGCCGTAGATTTGAGACAATGCAACGGAATGCCACTAATTTTACCAGATCCGCAACATGGACTAGACACTTGCCGTACCTCATTTATGAAGTGGGCTGTAATACATTCAATTGTACTATTACACGAAATATAAGGAGAAAAATGCATGTACTATTATTTGGTCCCAACGTAGGACTAACGAACCAAAGCCTATTCCATTCGATCAAACTGTATTTTTCTATTTTGCGTAAATAACGTCTTTGAGTGACTTGCAACAAATTATAGTGAGACACAGTATCTGTGCTAAATGTAGTCGGTCGTAATTTAAGAAGAAAAATATTATGTCGACATTACAAAAGAGGTTAAACTTTATAGCCTGTACCATATGGTGAAAGGCTTATCTATCTAAATAGCCAAAGGAATAAATACTAGGTAAGTGCTCGGTACCTAAAAATGAACAAGAGAATTCCCTACAAGATGAGATCAAATATCTATCCACAAGAATTTGAGTAACATTTTCCGTCAAGCAGTCAAAGGTCAACAGTCTTGAGATGAGCCGTGCCGTAACCTCAAGTTTAGTCGAAGACGACCTAATTGTCAATGGTTCGGTAACGAACAATAACGAAACCAAACAATAAAGGTAACAACTAACTAAGGTCGAATGCCAATAACTGAGAAATAAAACATGATTGCAAGAATCACTGGGTAAAAGTTAGTTACAAAACAAGGAAGAAGAGCAAAGAAGTTAGAGCACTATTCAATAAAAGACCGGGGGGATTTTCAGCGTATTCTTCGCGTTACAACGCATTTAACTTAAAGAGCAAGTGGTTTCGTGGAATGAAAGGTGTTGCATGACTGAGACATACCGTCCTGTTTATATGTTCCTGAGTCCACTATTTCCAGTCATCTTCAAGTCTTAAATAAACAATGTAAGTATTTTCAGTTATTATATGTTTAGCTTCCCAAACGAATTTCTTGTTTAGCTAGATGTAGTATATTTATAAAGCACACACAGCAACAAATGCAGGAGAAGACGACCGGTGCAGCAGCAGCCTCTGCAGCAATAGGTGTCACCATACACGAAAGAAAAAGCAAGATCCTTAGACACAAAAAACATGCGCCGACTAAATAACGCTTTATGGAGAAGCTTTGAAAGATCTGCGAATCTTTAAAAATATGGCCAGAATCATTGATGTATAAGGCGGACCTGATGCTAATATGAAAACACGGATTAGGAAGTAAGGGGCAGCACTTCTTCTGGTGAAGGACATCGGAAACTCCAAACAACTGTCAACCAATTCTAAGGTCGGGATTTTCAATACAAATATCAAAACATTTTTGTTGTGTGTAGCGGAAACTTGGAGAACTACGAAAGCCATCATTGAAAAGATGCAGGCACACAGGAATAGTTGTCTACACGAGATACTCCTGATCCATTGGCCAGAAACTATCAGCAGCAAATTACTGTACAGGGAATTAGGATAACGCGCTTGAGGTGGATATGACATTGCGCAAAGCACGCAACTGCGTAAAAACGCGATCTCTTACTGTGAATCCGCAACGTCAGAGGTAAAGCAGTAGACCAAACAATACATTATGTAACACATCCGAAACCTATACTAAATTTCAGTTTCGATTATCAATCTGCCTTGATCTCATGCTGGCTTTATTTATGGTCGTTGTTTATTGCTTTCTGTATTGAATGTAAGTACATTCTGTGTGCTTACTCAGTCGTGGGCTCACCTTTTTCTATTGTTCTTTTCTCTCAGGTAACCTAACACGCAGCTGCTAATTGGAGGTCTAGCGACACAATCATTTGGGCAAATCCTCAGTAAAAGCATTCGAGCGAACTTCATCCCCACTAGAAGCAATATTGTCGAATTTACCCTAACATTGACGAAAGTTCACACCGCTATCACAGATACAGGTTGGGACTCATAGTCGCCCTGGTTACAATTTATGTGCCTCCTGATGATCATATAAGCAGCGCTCACTGTTTATCACCTCGGAAAGATTTATTTAGATAGAAGCACCGTACAACACCCTACTGTTCATCTCTGTGGCGCATGAGCTCTATCCATTTCAAAACTTGAAATCGTCGCTCAATTTCTAATAAGTCGACTTCTATCTTATGCCAAACTTGATACTTATAAGTAGAAATATGAATAATTGACTTACTGCATACAGAAACATTGATTTAGGAGCGCATCTCTCACAGATCTACTCATTTTCAAATATTAGCATCAATCGTGTCAGAAATTCATAGGATTATTAATATGGTCAGGCAGCAGGGTTATTTTCATAACAAATGACACTATTTTCTCATTTTGTGTCGATTGCGGCTTCTCTTTGAAGGAATATAAACCTTGATGATTGGAGTTCTGATAATCTCCATAATCCAGTCAACAAATATATCCAGTTCATCGGCAGTGTTATTCCGGACGAAGCGAGTTCTGTTTGCACCTATTGAGGCTTAGTTAGAAGGGATTGTGTAAGAGGGCCTTCATGAATAGTTTGTTGGACAGGACCCTCCTCCTCATAGATTGCAAAATTTCTGTTGCCAAGCCGCGATACAAGGCGATACAGTGGAAGGGCTAGTCTGGCGTTTGTCAGTCGGATAGGTCACGTTTGAAGACGGCCATTTTTAGTGGCAGGATGCTCACTACCGGACATACCGAGTATAACTTACCTGTTGAACTCTCACAATGGTGGCTGCAATACTACGAGGAACTGTGCAAATGCTTTTGTCACGCTCGTAGCAGTCGGCTCCTGCGTCACACAGCCAGGCTTTGATATTGTTAGTTAAAGATGACATGAGTTATAAGATCGAGGTGTGGACATCCTGGGATCTACAAATTTAGTTATTTTTTGATGTAATAGAGATAAATTTTATTAATACAAGAAAATGTTTAGAAGCACAGAAGTAAGAATTTCTCAATGTGTAAGAATATGTATGATGTTACGACAAGAAATAGTTTTGCAATTTATCATTTGGTGCACTGGATCACGTCTAAGCTCATCTACCAAAGATGTCACAGATATTTTCAGGAACTGAGCTCATAACGATGCGAGTACGATGATTGAAACTAATGGAAATCAAAATACTTAGGACTGTTGTAAATGCCAGTATTGGAATTAAAGAAAATTACATGTGCACAACAGAGAGTGTTGTATTTGGAAATCCAATCAGCGAAAGAATTCCATACAAAAGATATCAGTGACTAGTCAAAATACCACAAAATGACAACATGATATTTGGAAGAAAGCTAACTGTTTGACGGGAAAACTAATAGCCCAATGATGTGAAATTCAACAATAACAATGTGTCGCCAAGCATATCGTGTATGACTTGTCGTATTATTTGAAAAAACGAAATACGACTGTAAATCTCACAGGCTAAATTATAATTTTATTTGATCCCAGTAAAATATTCTCATATATGTATTACACATTTTGTTCACTCATCATGTTATCATAAAGTAGTTAACAATGTATTTTTCATACCTAAATAATTTTTCATCCCATGGCAATTCGAGAAAGTCTGGAAAATATAAAAAAATGAAATTAACAATAGTTTAAAAAAATAGTCCTAACAAGTGTCTGGCTTACGGAACATTAGTCCAATACAAGAGTTACACATCAAAGATCTTTTATAACAACATTATGAAATTTGTCTGAATGTAGAGAACTGTAATGCTAAAAAATCTCAAATACTTGGAATATGAAAACCTTGATGTGTGAACTATTCAGACTTTGTTAACACGGCCAAACGTGGTATCATGCAGAGAGCCTTTTTAATTTCAACCAAAATACTACCACATTTTTCTACTTGATAGTTATCATTCTGCACACAACGTGTGCTGTTCATGCGTTCAGCTACTAACCTTCAGCTATTACTATTCATTTTAATGTGATTTGTTAAAGTATTTTTCTACTAAATCATTCTTCATCACAGTAGCCCTAACTTGTCATTTTGGACATGTTAAAGAAAATAACCAAATATTTTTCGAATTATTGCATGTATTTCTCGATCAGTTGTTTTTGCTTTCTCTTTTATTTATCTTTTAGTTGATCATGAGGTGTTAAAGCTTTCTTACCACGCAACTAAGTCATTTCATTTATCGTTTACTGCAATAGTCCAGTGATGTGATTTTTGATTGAATGCTTGTAATTTCACCATTAAGTTTTGAATAGCTGAAGTCATACCATATACAGAATTTCTATCATTCTGTTGATACTTAAGAATGCCAGTTAACGAATTTTCTGTTTCAGGCACTGCCTGTTGATGCAGTAGGACTTGTAAGAGGTAATCTTACGTTTTTTTGGAACTGTTATAAGTGCAGTGAAAGGACGTTAAAGAGTTCAAAGCAAGCGTAGTTCTTCTGAGTTGTATGAAAGAAGTAAGATCATACCACTACACTATGAGTATTTTCTGTGTTTTAATGATGAGGTGAATTTTCCTTCGACTTTTCGTTCAGTGCGAACGTAGTTCTCCTGAGTGAAAGAATACCAAATGCATTAGTTATTGGGAATGAAAGTCATTTCACGGAAAAGTATCTCAACATCTGGCCTACTGAAGTTCTTGCTGCCATACTGAATTTGTAATTTAGAGAATAAGTAATCTTTAAGTGAAAATTATTGATTTGAAGGAAGGACCATTTCGTTCATAGCAGACATTTATACCAAGTGAAAATCAATCAAGCAGGTAATTTCAATTTTAATTCTGATCACAACTAACCGCAACTCTGTAGATGCTTCCAGCGTAGTGACTCTTGGTAATCCGAACTTTCAGAAAGAAGAAAACGGAAATTAGAACACTGAACAATTGGTAGGATCCACCAAAACTGAGAACAAATAAAGACTGCATGATGGATGCTTGGAGAGACAACCAACGTGTAGTGGGTGTGGTGAATAATTAATTTACTTACTGTGCAACTAAAAATTTGTGTTTGAATCTGACATTAAAATACAATACTCTTTCATACTGCGTATCACGAATCCGAGTTGTTGTTTGTGTCTTGTCTATGTTCATTTATCGTGATTATTAGTATTCTTCGCATTATTTCAAATCTACAGGTGACAGTAGAGAAAACAAACAGAAATTTCTCTCCTGCATTTAAAATTCACTCCGTAACATCGATTTCTTATACCGGCATGTAGAATGTTTTCCATTACTGACTGGTTGTTTATATATATTGTTCTAACTCACAGTACGTAGATTTCAACACATGAATGGAAATCGCCTTGTGTTGTGCGCTACTCGTATAGCAGGTCGACGCAATCAACTAACTTAGTGAAGTTACATTTGGCCTACAACCAGACAACTGAGCAGAAGGGTTAGCGAACACCTACCTCTGTGGCTAAGAACGAGCATAAGCAGCACTACGCAGCTTATTCCTGTCGTACTTGATCGACAGTGGTCATATAGCAGGTAGGGACGAATCATTTGAAGAAATTTATCGCATACCTACAAGTCTTCCTAATTAGGCTCGATCTGTTCTCCCGTACACAACAGAGGCTACAGAGATGCACGCTGATAATCCAAGTCCTTGTGTTCATCTCCCTTGGCCAAACTGACCCAATCACGATCTTATTTGCTTATTTTTGATCATCATTCTCAGTACTCCTTTCCTAGTAGCTCACTTTCTCTTCAGTTCACAGCTTTTGTCCTCCTAACGTACACCTCACTATTTAAATTATTTAAGCACTTCTTATTACGTGATTTATAATTCTAGTGAATACTATTCCAGCGTCTACTTTTCCTATCCGTTTGACCTACTCCCTATTATGAGAAATTTAATGTAGACTTTATTATTCTGATCATAACCACTCCATCTGTCCCCACACTATCAATCTGTACTTTCTATTCCACCGTTATCATTGATCGATAGATTGCCTCGACCGGTTTATGAATCACGTTTATAACAGAGCCTGATGCAAATCTAAACGCAAACAATACTGTTCGCTTATACATGCCTTTCGGATTCATGATATGGGAATTTCAAAATACAAAACACATCACCTCGCATCGTGCGCTATCTAAGTTGCTGGTCACTACTACTCATAAAGCTCTGTGAGACAAAGTAAATTTAATCGAAGACCGTTACCTCAATTTTGTTGATTGATAAAATATCACATGTTTCAGTATTATTATTATTATTATTATTGTCAGTTCAAACTTCATCATGAAATAATTTATCACTAAAAGCTGGCAGCTGGATAGTCATCGAAAAGTAAATGAGGCACGACAACTGTTCCGTTGTAGTTTCTTTGTCCTTGACAATGTACCGAAGACGCCATACATGATAGGTTGAAAATCTTCAAACGACGAAATCTTCCTCTCCTGCATTAATCGTCCACTCCCCAACATTACTTTATTATATGGGAATGTAAAATATGTATATGTTATCTCTGAGAATCTTCAGATCACAACAGTTTTTGATCACGGAGTCAGTCCAATTCTTACCAATGCGTGATAGTGAGTGACAACTGACAGTCACTGAAGACGGCTGTCTCACTTACCAACTGGGTGAGACTTCTGATTGCAGGTTTTCACTACAATTCTGAGAATTCATCTCCAAGCTAATTACAAATGAATGACTACTAAATATTGCTTTCGTAACAAAAATCGAAAACACCATTTCTCATTTAATAGACGTCGTTAGAAAAAACAACCCACAGTATGACGCATTCATCGAAAGCTGTTAAGAATGACTGGCAGTACTTTACATGTTAATTAACAAGTCAGAAGACTTTAAATGAAGTTCAAACAAAGAAAACATTGCAACAATATTATCACAATCAAGATTTTCGATATATGTGAAAAGTGCAAATCATATTACATCGACAAAGGTGTGAGGTAATCTAGTTAGCGCCTGGGGAATTAGGTCTGCTTTCCTGACATTTAAATATGATGCTGAAGATGTGACCAAGATTCTTTACAATCTTTTGAATAGTAACAAATACTGCTCCTTTATTTCCGTTGGCTGAGCCTTTCGGTCCATCCACGATTAACTAAATAAAATAAAAATACAGTGAACAATTTTAACATATGTCTTCTTATTAGTTCAATTTCGTCAGCAAACAATTCGGTTTCATAACTGTTCGTAATTTATTGCGATAACGCGTTTTCGTATTTACCATCGCACATTTACGGAATTTGTTAAACGTAACTGGTTAGTTAGTAATAGTCAAATTAAAAGGATCATTTGAAGTTAGTAAAATGAACTTTGACTATCATGCTTGCGAGATTAAGTTTGAAAGAGAAATTTGCGTTCAGTTAAAGTTGATGAATAAAATATATAATTTCTGGTCAGGATATTGATTCTCAAAGTCAAAACATTTTATATTACCAAGACTGTCTTTAATCCCAAATCGGTCATTTCGGCCTACGTAATGAGTAGAGGCTTAGGAAAGAGGTGATTGCTTAAAATTTCTCTTCGCTTATCATTTTGTGTTGATGACGTCACTCTTACTGATTGCTTCAACATATTCGACTGCACACATGTCTTAATTGCCCATTTGCGAAAATCTCCCAAAGTTCACTTCCTCATAGAGTTGCCATTTATGAGGCTATTTCAAGCCATAACAGAACAGAAACTATTAGAACAATCTCAATAGGGAGTGCGAAACCACTAAATTCACACGTTTCACAATCCTATCAGGCATCGGTAATTCTTCCAGAAATTGACGAGAGACCAGAAACCAATATCATCTACCTCTCTTACTGTCTATGAAGGAAATACATTTATACTGTGTTTTTATCGAACGCTTTTATCAATGGAAACTGAAGATTTATTTACAAAGACGGTTTCGCTAGTCTGCTGTGGCCACTATTATTTTTGTGTGTTGTTGAGAAACTATGGTTTTTCTACACTAATTGACGAAAGACTATCTTTAAATCTAGGTTGTAAATTCAACCGAATTACCAACAGCATCTGGATCCTATACTCCCTCCACGAACTGATAGATTTTCGCAAATAAATAAGCAAATCCTCTCAACTAATTTAAGTGAACTGAAGTTACAGTGAACCTTTTCTACTTTTAATTCTGTTTGGACTATTAACTTTTAAAAGAAATCTAGAACAAACCTCGTCTACGTTGGTCTGAGACTCTGCAAGTTCACGAGTATTGATTTCTCTGGAAATTGCACGCTTAAGAACATCTTCATTGGCGCTTTCGCAATCAGGTTTAGGTGAACGACCAGAATGAAAGGAACTAGACTGGGAAATGGGACGTTGGTTTTGTTGATTGACCGTTACATTTGTTGGGGCATTACTGGATGCAGAAGATGCAGAATAAGTTGCAGCAGCTGAGGGCTTAGGTCGACCGCGAGAGGGCGTAGTCCTAGCAACAGAACTCTGATCTGTAATCTGTTTTCCGCTGGTTGATTGTGAAACTTGTCCGGAATTCGGTGGACAGTGCTAGTAATCATTTCAGTGCATATTAGAAACGTCACATTAAGAGAATGATAATTATAGTGAGTCAATTAGTGACAAGCGGAATTTTCATATTAGAACACTTGTAATATAAAATATAGCAAAGTGTAAGTCATACAAGATTTCGCCTAGCCGATATGTAAAAATCGTCATTTACTAATTCTCAAGTCACCATTAAGAATATTAATCGTAGCCGTTGGTGTTTGCCTACTGGAGAGGGATATCCAGGTAAGAAATGTTAAGTATTACAGAAGTAAAGAGAATTCGGTGAAGAATATCTTCAATGACACATCGAGTTACTTTATCATAAAAATCGAATATATGCGTACACCACTATTCAACGCGAAAATATTGGTTCAAATACAGTCATGAGTATCTTTCATTTATGTATAATAGCTACTCACCAGTTATTTCCTAAATCGAATCAACTTACTGATTACTCATTTCATATTGAGTGATGAATACAAATTAAAGATCAAACTAATATATGGCTACATAGAAAAGCAAATCAACATTACTCTGACAATGAGCGGGTAAATGCTAACGAACTAACTAACAAGTGTACATTAGGTGAAGATTAACTTCACTCAGCCCAAGCCTAAACATATAATGCATTTAAATTGTATTCGTTCGACTGTTTCTAAAGGTGGCTGATTTTAAGTTAGTAAATAAACTGTTAAACTCCTGATATGGACAGTCAACCTTGACATGAAACGTTTTTTAAGTTAACATCACTTAGCCATTATACAACATCGGTGATATTGGCTTATATAGTGAGTACAGGCTTAGAAAAGATATTGTTACGTAAAGTCTCTTGCCTTCGTAGCATATTGACCTAAAGATGCCGTGAAATTTTTCTACTGTTACTTAAGTTCGGGTTATTACGTTTAAAAGAAATTTAGAACGAACCTCATCTAGTTTGGTTTGAGAGTCTGTGAGTTCACGAGTATGGATTTCACTGGTAATGTGATGCTTGCGAATATCTTCATTAGAGCTTTCGATATCAGGTTTAGGTGAACGACCAGTACGAAAGGAACTGGAATGCAGAACTGGATGCTCGTCTTGATCATTGGCTGAAAACGTTGCTGTCCGAATAATAGGCGTAGAAACTGCAGATGTAGTCATAGTTTTTTGTTTATCAAAAGTAGCCGGTTTAGTTTTCCGAGAAGTCGATGATGCCTTTTTTACTGAATCGGTTGAAATACATCTCAATAATCTTGGACATGGAGGAGTTTCAGCCAAGAAGCTGCTGGGAACACTTGCGTGACAACATTGCATTCTGGTTCTTTCACCTTGCACAGGATCAGTATTTCTTTGCCTAAATACAAAAATTTATGAACTATTAGGGAAAACACTAATTAACCACACTCAGTCTAATCATGTTTCAAACACACAAGCTAGATAAGTGTTTATCACACTGATAAAAGTGAGGACACCATTTGAGCCATCAGTATCATTTCAAATCACTACACTTCTCTTTAGAAAAACAGACTAATAACAATAAATGTGTAAACAGAAACAAATACAAATAACAATATAACAATCTGTCGGAAGCCAAAACTAACACATTGTGGTGTAAAAATGGGTGGTATTAAAAGGCACCTGTGCTAATGCAACCAATTTTAAGCTACATACTTTAGCATATCCAACCAGCGATTTCGTGCACCAGATGAACTCCTAATCAAAAGTACACCATTTTCTACATGATTCAGTCTCGAAGTTAGACAGTCAATAAGTCAGTATAATAGTATACGGTTCAAACATTTCAGTTGTCTACGATACCAGCTAACGGAGTACGAGGAATTGAACAGTGAGTGACTCAGCACTTGTTACACAATCCCGAGCTAAATAAACGGAAAGACATAGTGACATCAATTGACTCTTCTATTCTAAATGATCATCGGTATCAGTTTTGCTTTCGAATACTGATTACTATTATCGGTAGTGTATCCAACAATCAGAGGTCTGTGGTTCTTTAGTAAGAAAATAATCAGACAATTTAAAACAAGGATTTAGTTCATAATTGCTAAATGGTTGTCAGTTAAGTAGAATACGAGGTGTCTTTAATTGTTGCAGTTATAATTAAACATGTAAGAAATACATTGTTATTACAAGAAAATAATTTGGTCATAGAAATCGTATCAAAATATTTTCAAAAATATGTAGAATTTAGCACTTTTAATTACATATGTTTATTCAACTAAACATAATATTTACATGAAAATGAGCAGTGAGAATGTTCATGTCGACTTTTGAGAAAATGTCAGATCACTTGGACTATCACATATCTAAAGTGGATTTATTAGTGGAGTCACAGAACAGTTTTCGCGTGAAGTATTAATATTTATACATGATAACAGACTACATTAGCACAGACAGATGGTATTGTTGACTGAACAACCATATTGGCACCCCTTGCAGTAGAATTGGAAAAGATTAAGGATAGACTATATGGTTGTAGAAGTACATCTCAGTGAACTCAACGAACTGCTGCGCAGATTCGTTTTTGGTTAGCAGACTACTACGCTATAAGTGACGCACATTGGCGAAAAACAGTCTAGCCCTCTGTATCCCTGCTCAGATTTCGTCATACATCAGGCCATCAGCACTGATGGATCTCCCTCGGTAAGTGAAGCGGTCAACACGCTCAACCACTCCACTTCCTATCATCAGATCAGGTGTCGATCCAAGCCAATCCTCAAACAACATTTCGCACCTCGACGCAGAGAATCGCATCCTGAACATTCTTGCATTGTTGCTCAAGGTGGTCTGAAGACTGCACTTCGTCAGCGTATTCACCGAGAGAAACTATGTCATCTGCATACTCTAAGTCAACAAGTCAGCTCAACCAGTAGTGTTTGTGTCTATGTTCCAGCATCTGATGAAGTGATGAGAAGCTTTCTAGCCTTCTTCAAGAGGTTAGACTCTCTCATGTAGTATTAGTGATGTTCGATAATCTGGAGGCTCACGTAGGCAGAATAAACCAAGCTGGAAGATATCTGTGTGGATCTTTCGATGTCTCGTCTCAACAAGCAGGTAACAACAACCGTCTGCTGCAGCTATGCTCAGATAACCGGCTATTTCTGTCACATACCAATATCAATCATATAGAAAGACATCTTTTGACCAGGTGACCCATAAAGTCGACTCAACGCTGAACCCGACTAGACCACACTGCTATCAGCCACCTATGGATAAGCTCGAGAGGAGACTGTCGCTCATTCTGCAGCACATGTTCAGATTCAGATAGTGTGCAAGTGCGAGCACGTACTTGTCTGTGCCTCATTGGATGAAATAAAGATAGGGACGAATTACCTGAGAGTTGTACTCAACAATGACAAAACTGAGTACACTTCAAAGGTAACCAGAAAAACAGTTAAAGAGGGAATCAAATTGTGCATCGACCGTTAAATAATGGACGTGCAATAATATGAGTGAAGACCACCATCCAAAACATGGAGTGGAGATACTGCCTACACAGTGAACACTATTGGGATGAAAATTTACCAACTTACGAGTAAATTTCACTCGGTCGAGAATACACTCCAAATTAAGGTCAGTTTTACTACTGCGCCTTTTTGACTATTTGGTTACGCTTGGTCACTACAGACGTGAATGCTTTAAAAACCTGCTATCTTACCGACAAAAGTGGAACCTTCATGAAGGAGACGTCTTATTGTGTCAAAACGTCGGAAGTCAAACGAAACATTTACAGTTGCTTATGTGATTTTCATAATTTGATGCCCATTAGTTGAATCTGTCACAAACTCTTCTCACATTTCCACTAATTTAGGACACGTTTTGAAAGATCCATGTCGGGACTCGCATGACACAATGGTGAGTACATTATGTACAGTTAAAGCCGTTCATTTTATTTGATCGACTTCTTTGTTAGCTACAAATGTTCCACAAATCACATATCCTCACAAGCTTCCGTATTAGCAATAAGTCATTTGATCAGAGCAATGAAGGCGATTTCCTGAATAACTGCTGTGCAAAAGCAGCGGTCAGTAATCATGAATAATACTAAGTAATTGTTTCAAGATTTCTTAACTCCTTCACCAAAACGAACTCAATAGAAATATGCAGTAACAAATAACACTGCTAACATGATGTTCAAAGAGATACTTACATGTTAAAATTACGTGATAAAACACTAACCTGTTAGCACGTGAACTATCAAGTGAATCGTTTGGACCCTCTAACTTTACTCGGATATGGTTTTTGTCGGCTTGAAGCATGGAAATATTTCTGAGAAAGACGAAAGGAAAGAAGAATATTCAATCGACTGAACTGTGTTACGACAAGGCGCCTAACAACGAAAAGGTCGACAAAAAACCCACAATCGAACTCATGAAATGGTGATAACTGATACTTTTAAGTGGAGAACAACGTCAGGGGATGAAAATGCTTGATGCTATCGAAATTTCACAACTCGTTACTCAGAGGTAATAAGTGTGAGAAATCTGATGTTACTGAGTGCCTAAAGTAACGTATTCAGGTTCGTTTGTTGTTAGTATCTCTGCACCTAACTACTCGTATTCACTTTAATAGAAGCCATGTCAATCGTGCAAGAAAATGCTATATACCTACAGGAAGATTGACGAAATTGCTTGAAGAGATCGTTTGAATGACCATCTGTAGGTAGTGGGTCAACGGGTCTTGAGTGATGCGTCATGTATTGGTCTCACTGAGAGTATTGTATAGCTAGAATGACATGGTAAAAATGTCGATCGTCTTCTTTTTGCATGACTAAAGAAAACATATTTTTCATGGAAAATTTATCGATTGACAATTGCTCATCTTAAACGAACCGAAAACTGAACTACATTGAATGAAGCTTAATAGTTTCACCATATTGTGGCCGAGAATTTTCGAATGATACTTCCAGACAGATGATTATATTCGACATCATCGATCGACATATAAAGGTGTGTACAGTGTATACCTTGAAGTACAGATTTAAAAACAAATCACGTTATATAAACAAACATTGCTTCCGATTCGTAGGAATTTTGTGGACAACTGTTTGGAGAGTCAGAGTATAAATCAGGCGGTCGAAAGCTCCGCAGGTAACTGATCGCTAGTATACACGTTCATGCGGTCAAATTCGTATGCTTTTGTTTGCTGAACCGTTCTGTGAGGGATGACTTATGAATTTTCGTGATGACTCTCGAAAAGACATTGCAAGGATGATCTGAGTGTTCGAAAAAACTGCTCTCACCCTGCGTTGATTCTTAGAATATTCTTAGACAACCGCAGTGTAAAATACATAAGCAACCAAAGGGATGCGGAAAACACGAGTATTTGTATGCATGTATTACCTAATGTCAATACTCCAAAGATCGGGATAGGGGTGAAAGAGAGCTGTTCACTCACAAATCACACATATTAAACGTAATTATCAGATCGTGAGCTCGGTTACCTGCAGTGTGGATGTTGGTGCCGTTTTCGTAACCCGGACGAATCCATTATTTCTTGTGCCACTCTTCTCAGTTCCTGTGATAAAGCTATCTCGCGTAAAACGATTTCCCTGGCACATCGATCGTGAATTTTGATCGAATCCAAGGAGGAACTTCGGCGTAAAAAGCATGAAAACAAGGCATCCAAGAGCATCGCTCCTGTCGATCAGTTTTGAATCACGCGGGCAGTGTAAGGTAACAGTTGCTAGTTGAAGAAGAGACATCAAACAAAGACGAAGTTCTGAATTTGAGAAAGAGTTTTGGAGAAACATATATTGTGGATGAGGTTTGACAAGAAAAAGCTATGCTGAAGTATATAGCTCTATATTGCACAGAGCATCAAGAGAACTATCTGACTGTTCATGTTACTTTTTCGTCCGTGACCATCATTCATACAAAAGGCAGACGAGAATGTCCTGTTCAATGCATATAATGCACATAATTCCGAAATGTTCAAATTTCATGAGTTCTGTTAAAACTATTGAATGTTTTCCGAACGATGACAGAATGACGAAGCATGACTTATTAAAACTGATGGTTCAAATAGTCTTCTTGTAAAAAGCCGTTCGAAGGTTCACATCTGTGAGCATATGGAGATGACCTGGTGTTCTGAAATTGAGTGCGGTTACGTGAAAAGGGAAGAACCTGATTTCTACTATAGTCCAAGCTGACGCAGCAAACCAGAAAGAAAATGATCTTAAGCACCGAACTAACAGTAACCCTGGTACAGTCAGAAAAATATATCCACTAGAAAAAACAGAGTTCCTGAAAGATTTTGGAAAAAACGTAAAAAATTAGGAATAACAAATATAATTAATCTCGTATATTTCGAACACGGCGTCTCCTTGAAAGAATAAAACTTGATGCTTGGAGTTCTGCTAATCTCCATAAATGAGTCAACACATATATCCAGATCATCGGCAGTGTTATTTCGGACGAAGCGAGTTCTGTTTGCACCTATTGAGGTGGCTCAGTTAGAAGGGATTGTGTAAACAGGTTTTCATGAATAGTTTGTTAGACAAGAACCCTCCTCCTCATACATAGTAAAATTTCTGTTGCCAAGCCGCGATACAAGGCGATACAGTGGAAGGGCTAGTCCTGCCTTTGTCAATCGGATTGGTCACGTTTGAAGACGACCATTTTTAGGGGAGGATGCTCACTACCAGACATACCGAGTATAACTCACCTGCCGAACTCGCATTATGGTGGCTGCACTACTGCGAGGAACTGTGCAAATGCTTTTGTCACGCTCGTAGCAGTCAGCTTCACACAAAATACCAATCTATCAAATGAGTTTAGACAACCGAAACGATTGCAGTTCTGAACCTGAAAATCGTATCCAGAAAAACCTTTAACGCCCGAAAATACAGTGGGATGAACCTCCCATTAAGTCAATCCAGATTGAGAAGATAAGACAATGTAAGTAAGAACATACATATATTTATTGACTGCAGTATAGACATTTGGCTTCAGCCATCAATAGTTGAAACGGTGTAGAAAAACAACAGAACCTAAAAGCACCCGTAACTCGTCACACAACACTCATCTCAACAACTTTTTTTCGTACTGTTCACATCATTTTCACTTCGCCCATCCACCACCTTCACATTCTTCTTTCCCTCTTCATTCTTTTCTCCAATTGATCCACCCTTTTGGTTGTCCTTGACAACTTCATTGTCATCCTCACTACCATCATCATCCTGATCAACTTCTTCGTGCACACTATTCACTGACTTGTCAACATTCACGTCCTCTGCCTTGTCATCAGTGGGGACAGCAGCGTCACCTGCATCAGCATAAACATGATCATGTAACATGACCACACAGATTAAAAATAGTGTCAACTTCAGGAACATGATAGAACAGTTGAACAGACCAAAGGTTTACTTGACCGACAGAACGTTAATTCTAAATGCAATGATTTCACTAGTCCACACTAGAGCATATATATATATATATATATATATATATCCTATAGGCACATAAAATTGACAGTAAATCAAATCGACTAAAGTTGGTGTGTGAAAGGTGAAATGGCGCACAGTCGTAATCAAAATATCTGAATTTTCTACTAGAAAGCTTTAATTAGGGAACGTGGTTGTTGAGCTCATGAATTGATTTAAAAATCGACCATACTTTGTCACGTTTGAATGATTTTCTATTGTTTTCTCATTGATGAGTTAATTCTTTTATTTCGAACGGTAATTGTCATTCTCCCTGCTCAATGGTACGTTTTTCTCCTAATAGCGCGCCAACAGTAACGTTGCGAAGGCAACTGAATTACTCAATTCAGCAGAAATAATATTTTTTTTCACAACATGAGAAATTAAGGGTTTATGGACGAATCAGTTAGAAACAATATTCTCATGCTTTTTTATTGATTGAGGCGGGTTAAGTTTCATTACAATAAACTAAATTACATTGCAAAGTAGAACAGAGGTTAACTAATGAGACCTTAGGCACTTAGGTGTTCGAAATTAAGAGGATGTGGAACGAAAGACCGTTAACCACGGATGTCCAAGATGCTGATGATAAACTTGCCTTATCTTCAAACAGTTTGCCGTTATTGAGAGATTGTGACGGAATAATCGATAAAGGTAGCACCAGAGATAAATAGGACAAACGTTGGAAGCAGGTTAATTATCTAGCTAATGTGTTTTGGAAAAGGTGGTTAAGTGGATATTTGCAATCCCTACAAACACGTCAAAAATGGTTAGTAGGACATCGCAATTTCTGGAAAGGAGACGTACTAATCGTGGCTTCGGATATTTCGACACGTAGAAAGTGGCCTTTTGGAGTCGTTGGAAGCTGTGAAACCTATATCGATAGAAACGTTAGGGCGGCAACTGTTCGTACGAATGACGGATTAGTTAGCAGGAATATACGTAAGTTATGTCTCCTTGAAGGTTCTAATTAGTTCCTTGTTATAACCATGTAGGAGGTCGGGTAGACGTCCTACTCGTTTCTCTAGTGGGGATTATGCTATGGAATGAACTATGACCAAAGTCATCGAAGTGGCTTTGCGTTGTACGCAGAGATTTTGCGGGCCGGTGTAAGATCCATTTGTTGAAGGTTTCGTTTGTGAAAATCCCTGCATGTATACAGTTGTAATATGTTCCTAATGAATTTTTCAGCTGTTACATTTAGTTAGTCTGTTCGATTACATTTCAGATGGTAATATTTGCGTCTTATTATAGTTTCTATTTCTGAGTTTCTATGTTTCTTTCTGCACTGCATTTATGTTGTTTTAGCTGATACTTAGTCTTGGCGGCAGCCGTATTGTCTTGTTCCTCCATTGATTGTGTTGCTTGCATTGGCTGGATTGTGAATTGAAGCACTCTTTGAGAATAGGAAACACTCTGTGTTATAAAAAAACCAAATATTATCTTTCCAAAGAATCTGATCTATCCAGAAAGGATAGAATAGCATTTATTGTTGCTGTTGATTTGAATAATTGAACTATTGTTGATGGAATAACTGAGGGGTAATATTTGTTTACTGAATGACGTACATTTATATTTATGATGAATATTAGAACCGTCATTTACCTAATCACTTTGTTTTGGTTTCAACTGGACAATACCTCGTATCTAAACTACCTAGACAGTTATTCTACAGTCCAAATCTCAGTTTAGATTCTACAACTTTCGAAGATGTGAGAATCTTTAAACACCTGGACTTGACGCCGATTTGAAAACATGGATAAACAAGGAAACAGCAACACTTCTACGGGTGAACGACATCGGAAACTCCAAACAACTGTCGACCAAAGTCAAGATCACGATTTTCAGTACAAATCTAAAGCCAGTTATGTTTTACAGAGCGGAAACTTGGAAAACTACGAAAACCATCATCCTTTAATTAAAAAAACCAATTTATGAAATTTGTTGAGTGTTGACGTAGTTGGAAGATTTTCTATGGTTCAACAGGCTTAGCAACAAGTTCCAACACGAGCAGTTAAATGTTTGAGGACTCATCATTTATAAATTTCCTTTATTCGTAAGATTAAATGTCCATTCGTTATCTTACTACTGAATTGTCTTTATTAACCTACATAAATGCAGGTATACAGTTAGTGTTCTAATGAAAAAACGTCTGGGTAAACATACCTTTGTTTTATCCAGAAACGTATGTGCTGAGCCATTGTTCGTCTTTAATCATGATATTTTCTATTCTGCTCCTCGTCCCGTTCTCTTTATTTCTCTTTTTTCAGCACCTTATTCCAATATTTATGTATAAGTCTGGATATTTGCAGTAGACTTGGTTACCCTACCCAAGAACATGTGAAATCATTAGCTGATGAATATCAACCAGACCTTTGTACATTTACCGCATCAATTCTTGTTATATGAAAACCTATCTCTACCATGAATCCTTTCTCAGTCCATAAGATGATTGTCGTAACGCAACCTTCGTAACTTGCGCCAATTACCAGCTTTGTACATCCCATCTTTAAGAAAACAATGAATCTTGTGAAATGTTTCAGTAACTGTATACCGTTTTAAAAGAAATATGTTGCTAATCTTAACATTTTGATCTTGCCTGTAAATTGGCATGTCGCTTGTAACATGTTTGTCATTTGAGAATAAATTATTATTATTATTATTAAACAATATTCTCATACAACTTTATATAATAAGGCTAGTCATGTTACATTACACTAAATTAAATTACATTGCAAAGAAGCACACGAAAAAGAATAGCTACTGCGTATAGTTAGAAACGAATGAATGCTGGTCAATGTTTATAATCAATTAGAAGTAGTGTAATTAATTTTAAATCACATTCTGAAATGGCGTTTAAACAGATTTAACCAATCGATCACACGTACAATGATATAATCCGAAGAGACAGTAACCATAAACAAACAGCAAATATTTAGCATAACAAACGGACACCGAAAATCCCATCAGCACGCTTCACAATGACGATTTCTGTTCAAAATGAAAGAATTAACTCATCAATGAGAAAACAATAGAAAATCATTCAAACGTGACAAAGTATGGTCGATTTTTAAATCAATTCATGAGATCAACAACCACGTTCCCTAATTAAAGCTTTCTAGTAGAAAATTCAGATATTTTGATTACGACTGTGCGCCATTTCACCTTTCACACACCAACTTTAGTCGATTTGATTTACTGTCAATTTTATGTGCCTATAGGATATATATATATATATATATATATATGCTCTAGTGTGGACTAGTGAAATCATTGCATTTAGAATTAACGTTCTGTCGGTCAAGTAAACCTTTGGTCTGTTCAACTGTTCTATCATGTTCCTGAAGTTGACACTATTTTTAATCTGTGTGGTCATGTTGCATGATCATGTTTACGCTGATGCAGGTGACGCTGCTGTCCCCACTGATGACAAGGCAGAGGAAGTGAAAGTTGACAAGTCAGTGAATAGTGTGCACGAAGAAGTTGATCAGGATGATGATGGTAGTGAGGATGACAATGAAGTTGTCAAGGACAACCAAAAGGGTGGATCAGTTGGAGAAAAGAGTGAAGAGGGAAAGAAGAATGTGAAGGTGGTGGATGGGCGAAGTGAAAATGATGTGAACAGTACGAAAAAAAAGTTGTTGAGATGAGTGTTGTGTGACGAGTTACGGGTGCTTTTAGGTTCTGTTGTTTTTCTACACCGTTTCAACTATTGATGGCTGAAGCCAAATGTCTATACTGCAGTCAATAAATATATGTATGTTCTTACTTACATTGTCTTATCTTCTCAATCTGGATTGACTTAATGGGAGGTTCATCCCACTGTATTTTCGGGCGTTAAAGGTTTTTCTGGATACGATTTTCAGGTTCAGAACTGCAATCGTTTCGGTTGTCTAAACTCATTTGATAGATTGGTATTTTGTGTGAAGCTGACTGCTACGAGCGTGACAAAAGCATTTGCACAGTTCCTCGCAGTAGTGCAGCCACCATAATGCGAGTTCGGCAGGTGAGTTATACTCGGTATGTCTGGTAGTGAGCATCCTCCCCTAAAAATGGTCGTCTTCAAACGTGACCAATCCGATTGACAAAGGCAGGACTAGCCCTTCCACTGTATCGCCTTGTATCGCGGCTTGGCAACAGAAATTTTACTATGTATGAGGAGGAGGGTTCTTGTCTAACAAACTATTCATGAAAACCTGTTTACACAATCCCTTCTAACTGAGCCACCTCAATAGGTGCAAACAGAACTCGCTTCGTCCGAAATAACACTGCCGATGATCTGGATATATGTGTTGACTCATTTATGGAGATTAGCAGAACTCCAAGCATCAAGGTTTGTTCCTCCAATGTTTCAGCTGCAGTCGTCAAAGATCGGTATTGCTTATTTTAATACTATCCTATTTCTTATTATTTTCTGCATGATTACAGTTGTTTCGAAATTCCACATAGGAGCAGTTTTGCAAAAAATTGTTTTTCGACTCCAGTAAACAGATATTCGTTGTTCACTTTATCATCACAACACTCATGATAAATCTACGAGACATTTCATTGAACCCCGGTTGTTTCCCCATCCGTTAACTTACCACGAAACTCCACGGCCAGCAGACGTTAACGGCAATTGTTGCCGTTGGATACATCTGTCTGTTAGACATAAGAGATATGATGATGAAGGCCCGCTCGTCGTCGAAACGCGTTCAAAATTTAGCGTCTTTTTCGCGAATACCCACAACTGTTCACGGGATCAACCTTCCAATTTTCGTTCAACGAACCGAAAACCGGTCGACACTTGCAGTAAAATGTACGTTTGCCATCACATGCGTTTACCTTTGCAATTTCATGATTTTACTTTTGATACAGAGAGTATGCAGTTTCCTTATTTGGTTCAAAAATATGAAATCTTTAGATACAAGCGTCGCTATGCTATTTACAGGTATTTTCAGTGTTAGGGATAATCAGACGCAAACCGTAAGTTTTTGGATGTGGAGAAACGTAAAATGAAGGTGATAATTACTTGTAAACATCTCGCAGGCTTCAGTAAGTAAAACAGCATCGTCAATACCACGTTTGAAATATTTGAAAAGGCTTAAATTGGAGCTATCAATTTTAGCTTCCAATGGAAATTTTGATTCTTAGCTCATTCCTCTTCTGAAATTCTAACTGCGAAATCGTGATTGTTGATAAAAGTGATAGAAGTATGCATTATTGCATGTTATGGTAACCATCACAGTTCAGTCGGACAAGTTGATAATCTGCAAAGCAGGTTATTTACTCAAGTGGGCACATAATATTTACAGGGAAAGAAGCAATGTGACTTTTCAAGTTGGCCTCTGAGAATATCGTAGATTGATTGATCAATGATTTGTCTGAAAAATTTAAGGTAGTGCTAAATTAAGAGAACAGGTTTTGCGTGCAGTTCCAACATTTAGGCTCAAAAATGAATTCCTAATATCTATCAACTGTTATATAATGGACATCCACTAACATGCAAGAAGACCGCAATCTAAAATATGGGGTGGAAATACTGCCTACAGAGTAAACACTATCAGGATAAAAATTTACCAATTTACCAGTATATTTCACTCGGTCGAGAACAAACTCTAAATTAAGGTCAGTTTTACCACTGAGCCTTCTTGACCAATTCGTTGCGCTTAATAACTACAAACTGTGACTGCTTTAAAAACCCGCTATCTAAGCGACAGTCAGTCAGTCAATTACAACGTATAAATTGGTATGTAAGTACATCAGTTCAGGCTGACATACCACAATAGCACGGAGATGCAACTGTAAATTCGAATCCCATAGTCGGAGAGATAGTAAAAGTATCAGCAGTTAGACAGAAGATTAGGATAAGAAGACATAATTCGAGACGTATAATTCAGTGAGAAATGTTGAGAAAGACAAGGGTAGAAGTGCTGACGAATCCAGAAGATTATATTAATGATGATAATAATAGTATTCATGTTTAAATCCGAGTTTTAACCCACCAGATACTTTTTAAAATTAGAACACTAACTGTACTCCTGCACTTATGCACGTTAATGAAGACAATTCAGCAGTAAGATAACGAATGGGCAATCAGTCGTACGAATAGATGAAATTCAAAAGAACCAAACTATTATCAATAATGTTGATGTACACAATATAATGATGAGTCACAATTATCTGATGCTTTTGCGATATTTTTTTATTCTTTTTCTTTTCGACTCTGTAGTTCAAGAAGTCATGTGTGAGCTCTTTTTCAGTATTATTGTCGAGATCTGCTTGTAATAGGATTTCATGCTGCGACTATAGAATCTCGCGCCATCGATGTATGCTGCGTCTCGGAAACGCGCATTCAGAATCCGAGTGATGTCATTCACTTGACCTCTCCGTGTCAAGATAAAGAAGCAACTCGTTTCACTCCTCGCGTATCTGGAAGCCCCGATTCTGCTTCAAGAGATCTCTCTGTTGTAGGTGTAGGATTGCGTCGTAGGGCAGAACTAGCTCTCCTAGAATGGGTCCCAATAGATAGTCGCTTGTGCACTGTCCGACTAAACGGGACAGTAAGAGCTCGTAAAGATAGGAACACTCGCCGTTGCCTCTTCGTCGTATCTCCCTACACTCCCACTGACTGCAGTCCAGACGAGGTGAAAGATAAGTACTACAGAAAGCCTTCTGGCCGCCTATAAAAGGTTAGACACTCTGATATAGTAATATTGGCTGATGACTTTAATGCTCAAGTAGGTAGACTAAGTGAAAAGCAAAGACAACTATGTGGATCTTATGGTGTCGCGGCCGATCGAACAGATGATGGCGACTGTCTGTTGCAACTGTTCTCAGATAACCGCCTATTTCCAGCAAACACTAACTTTAGGTATAAAGAAAAGCCTCTTTTGACCTGGCGACCCCCGAAGTCGTCTCAACGTTGGACTCAACTAGATCATATCATCATCAGCCACGGATGTAGGGGTTCGATAGAGGACTGCCGCTCGTTCTGGGGCACATGTCTAGATCCAGATCATGCCCTAGTGCGAGCGCGTATTTGTTTGAGGCTTACTGGACGTAGGAAAGACACCGCAAGGAAACCTCTTAGGGTTTTACTCAATGATAATAAAGCTAGGAATATATTTCAGGAACAACTAGAATAACAGTTAGGCGACCATGTAAGCAGGTTGGAATGATATCAAAAACGCTGAGGAAATAGCAGTGATATCTTCTAGTAAGGTAAACCATAAGGCTAGGATGAAGCCATGGATCTCAGTAGCATCTACCGAACTAATGGATGCTCGCAAACTCATCCCACCTGGCTCTGAACATGATGAAGAGAGAATTCAGCTTGGACACAAGCTGACAAAAGGCCTACATAATGATCGTGAACAGTATTGAGTGACTAAAGCGAGAAGGATGGAAAAGGCAGCGGCGATAAGCAACAGCAGACAGTTGTTCCACCTTGTCAAGGAAACCTATGTTATCAATCCGAATTTGAGTGAGACTATCTCGGAAAAGGATGGCAATACTATTCATTCGCAATCCAGGAGATTGGATCGATGGGCAGAAAACTTTAGGGATCAGTTCAACTGGCCTTCAGCAACACTTCAGTTGCCCACAGTCTGCAGTCATCCCGAATGGCAAGTCGATGGCAAGTCCGACTGGTTATGAAGGTGGGAAAGCTAAAGGATATCTGAAGCTTCAGAGCCTGATAGGCCTACCCATAAGACTTTTAGGGATGATGGTCCAGTTTCAGCAGTTAGATTGACTGAGATCTTATGGGAACTGGGCACAATCCCATCTGACTGGTCTCAATCGTTGGTTGTCCCAGTTTATAAGAAAGGACAAAAGTTCTCTAGTGGCAATCACAGGGGAATAAGTCTAATTTATATAGTATCTAAAATATTGGCTTTAATAATACTTCGACGCTTAACGAAAGCTCCTGAAGAGCAGACTAGAGAAATCCAGGCTGGTTTCAGACCTGGACGTGGCTGCATAGACTACATCTTCACACTACGACAGGTCCTGGAACACAGATTTAGGCGTCCTAAAATAGTTGTGTTCCTGGACCTTAAGGCGGAATTCGACTCAGTGGATCCTGAGGTTCTGTGGCTGTGTCTGTCATTGAAAGGTGTACCGAAGAAGTACATAAACCTTACTCTCTCTTAGATGGTTTGTTCATGAAGCTTTCAATGTCTTTCTGAACAACATAATCAAAATAAATTTTATGTAGAATAGAAATATTCGAATTTCTCACCACTTGTCTCTTGAACCTCATTTCTGACTGGTTTTTATTTACCAAACCATTCAGTTTAGGGAATAACACTCCACTATAAGCATCCATCCGAGCGACTGATTATATTTTTGCCATCATCTCAACGCTAAATTTATCTCTGCATGAAATGAGATTTAAAGTGGTCTGTTCCAGATGTCCTAGTTCAACAGACCAAAGGTTTGTCAAACAGATAGGTAGAAGAAACTTCAGAGTTCCTAGAAATTGAATATGACTATATCCAACGACTACATATGACTACATATTTTAGTTACAAGTCTTTGACTGATCAAGGATACAAACTGTACGACGTAAAGTAAAGATAGTCAAAATTCATGCACCTAAACACCTACAAATGTTAATGAACAGAGCTGGTTAAGTGTCTAAATTGACGTAGTGTAACCATTACGTTTACAATGACACACTTATTTGATGCTCTCTATTATATTCCTGTGACTTTATAGTTTTGTATTGTTTTTCAGCTGAAATTGACTTGTTAAGATATGTTTCCAACTGTATTGTGAAATATTTGAATGTTGTACAATGTTTACTAAGGATGTATTAATTAATATCTGACTGCCTGAGTATTCAGTAGTCGTTACATCAGCTTTCCGACAATCTTTGGTTTAAGGCTTAGTGTACTGTTTACATTTTTAAAATATACTACAACCAATATTAGCTTGTAATATGTCTTTTCTAATAATATAAATGATATAAATGATATAAATATTGATAAATACTTTCATTAAAACGTTTTCTTGTTACAGTCATTTGTATTCACTAAGATTAAGCAATTCGATTACTCAGATAGAAAGAATAAATTAGTTGAAAGGCATAACCAGCTTTCATACAGCTACATTGTATCGGTGCGTGACCAATCAGTCACAAAATTCAACAAATCAATCATTGGTTGAGAAATTTTAATATTATGTATATACTAAACTGTCTAGTACTAAGATTTTTAACTGCCAATTAGAAATATCCGTTCATAACATTTGGACTTTCACAATTAATGGGATAAAAGGACACATATATGACAAATAAGGCTATGATCTTTTGATAGTATGTATAAGAAAATAATGTTCATATAATTACTACCCCTTATAAGAATCATATTTCCCAGTAAAAGTTTGTCAAACGATGGATCATTAACAAGCTTTGAGAAAAGATACTAAATTAAAATCAACACCATTAAGAACGAACAACAATGAGAATTAGAGTTATAGCATATAAATGAAGATATTATTTGTACTTAAGCATTATAACCAAGACTGACAACAATCATATAAGCAAGTGAATGGATGCTGGGAGAGGAAGAAGATTGAACAAAACAATTTTCGTATTGTCATAAGTGACTCAAATATGATGAGGGTTATCTTTTCCGGTCGGTACCTCATAGACTAAGACATAAAAACCTTGGAATTTTCAATGGTACTTCGTGGATGAATGTATGTATTGTCAAGTTTTAATTGTTGCCACTGAATGAGTAGCTTAAAACTGAAACTTTCAGTTTTCATTAATGTCTGACAGGATATAACTAAATAAAGAAGTAGATGTACAATTAGCTGAACTCGACAACGTATCCCTTACTTGTATACGCAACAATAACAATATTAGTAAAGTGACATGTAGACAGAAAGTAAAATGTATCTTAGACATGATCATTCTTAATTTCACTGTTAGAATTTCAGTAATTACATCTTTAAAAACGAACAAAAAATACGTTTTATTTTGACAAGATAATTAACGATTTCTTAAATCTAATTTCGTTGTAACAATCGACTCAACACTGTTATCAGTGCAAATATTTTGGCTCAAAAAGGTAACTCTCAAATTAACATTATGTTTACAGACACCAAATCGCTGCCGGAACTTTCTGGAACTACCGACAACTATTTATGAATTTATTGATAAGATTTCATTGTTATATGTTTATAATATGTCATCAGAAATGTCTCTTAAGTAATACATTTGCCAATTCTAAAAAGGTATCATAGAAATCAACTTTACGAAACAGAAACCTTATTATGTATGGTGACATTCCTTCAGTTTATATTTCGTACAATCATGAAGTAATGAAAACCACTTGAAGTTAATTTAATTATCTCAGGGAAAAGTCCGAGCATGAGCTTGATTTAAAACAATTAGTCCCGTTTATAAATTTTGATTGAACAGTGAGAAGACGTAATTGATCCAAAATATGTGATGTATTTGCGCCATACATTTCGAACAATCTGGTCACACATTTACTTGTCAAGGCATTTTATATGAAGATAAATGAAAGGTCAATTAAATAAATGTTCAAATAGACATAGGGTGATAATTGTAAATAAAGGAGAGAGAAAATTAACGTAATCTGAAGAGAATAAGAAAGGGTAGGAAAATTGTCACATTACCCTAGGCTTAATAGTAAATTCAAGGTTATAACAAACTGTTTCTCCACACATAAGAGAGGTTTTAATTGACGAATAGCCAAGGCCTCCATAAACCTCAAAATTCGTCCTTCTACGTTTTTATACAATGTTTTGAAGGCTGTCTTGATGTCAATCTTATGCTCTGTCTCAATTGTGTTTTGCGATCGATGAACATGGTTTTTTATTTCCAACGCCAATCGGCTCTTCTGACGTTAACTGATTTTAAAGCCACTTAGGTACACGTTCCATAACCCTTGATTGCAAATTCCGATTACTCCTCCCTATGTATGCGCGTCCAGACAAACCTGTAAATTGATAAATGCAATGGGATGTAATGTAATCATTCGAGCAATATTTAGGTATATGTGAAATCATGGGGTTGGTCTTTTCAATAATAATCAGTTTAGAGGCGTTGTAAGTTTCCTCTATGACTGCTTGATTATTTATTCAATAACCTATGAAAGTCTCAGCCAGATTATACGCACAAGTACTGTATGTTATTAATATCTATTTAGATTATTTCAAAGTTCCGAATAAATTAAAACCACCGTAGTTTACAATGTATCAATAATTACTAGAATGTATTCATATTTTAAAAAAATATGAAAAAGCTTTAAGAAAATAAATCATAAAATATTTTTATTTCATATAATTTTCTATTACTTTTGTTGCGGAAAAAAAACAAACAAACAGAATCTACCTCTTGATTATTTCTAATTCCCAAATGCGTTATACATTAACATACACACACACACACACGCACCAACAAATGATTTCAGCGTTCTCATTAATTATAATTGCGTTCTTACTTACTGCCATATTAATGACAATTTAACTAAAATTTAATGACTTTAATATATTTGTTAAACATTTCAGTTTAATAATAATGTCCGTTCACATCCATATATATATATATATATATATATATATATATATATATATATATATATCAAGAGAGAGAGAGAGTCATAAATGCATGATATAATAAATTTAACACCTAAATCAGTGCCCATTTAATTACTTGTCAATAGCTAAAAGGACTGAAGTGAAAGACTAACAAGCACAACGCCTGGTATAATAGGGGTAAAATGAAAATTCATTGTTTTCTCCTTATATGATTTCCCCGGGAATTTCTAGTAGCAGAAGCAATAATATTATTGTATGTGGGTGTTTTGTATTAGTAGAGAGGGTCAAAGCTATAGATAATAACTTTCGGACAGACATAATATGTATTTATATACGTATATAGTCACAGAAATAAACTGATGGTTGGTGTAGAAAGCAGACAACTAAACACTTTTCTTTATATATTTGTCTATTGAATTGATGCAACCATTAAACGAGCCTTGGTGACTGACTACCAGTTTTTAAAACAAATTATACATACACAATATATTTTTCATGTCATTTGTATTCATTTTAAACAATTCATTGTTATTAGTTGGTTGTCACCGTTTCTTTTACCTTCTAGAAATAAACAAACAAACAAATGAACAGAATATGTATATTTGTGTGTGTGTGTCATTGTTCAATTATTTTCTTATTGGTTAAATAATCACAATCCCTTGAGACAACTGTCTCGAAATAATGAAATATATATATATTTATAGCATGATTATTTAAAAGTGAACGAATGATTAGTTAAAACAACGCAGCAATAACAATAAAATTAAATAATTTTTTGTTTGAATGAATAAAGTTATAATTTGAAAAGTGATTTAATCAGGTTGAAATTAAGTAGTTCAGCACTTGTTGTTTCTCATCACAATTAACATATCCAGATTGTAACGAGTTAGCCAGATGAACAAGAGAAATAATAATGAACACGATTTGGGTGAACTCTATTGGAGTTGTTGTGTTCAACAAGTTAAATAGTTCAACTGTGGACTTTTTTGTGGTTCTGAAAAACACTACTAGTGATTTCAAGTTATTTTGATGAATTTCTTTGTGATTAGTAGTCTTTGTGAGTTTTTTTTGTTCTCATCTTTTTGCATTCATTTCGACTCCCTTTTTTCAGTGGTTGATTGACCTCTTCCATTTAGATCGATAAAATGGATATATATTGATGTATTTATGTATTCGTAACTTATGTGAACGTCAGAACTTCAATAATTCGTTATGTTCCAGCGATTCCGAATTTCAACGCTTCTGCAATGGAATTTATGTTCTCGCTTGTCCACGTGAATTAGCATCACTGATAGTTTACTGCATCGCTTCACTACTAATCTATACTCATATATCCGTAGTATGAGAGATATCCACTTTGTTCAATGTAATATTTCTCACATTCATCAAAGTTTATTTTGTAGATGGTGTTGTATCTGTCTTTACTTACTGTTATTGTTTTTCGGTTTACTGATGTTGTTCATACCGATAAACAACAGATCCGTGATTCAACCATTCAGGAAGAGTACTTGAAATAACAATAACACCGAATTATTAACAACAAAGAACACTACAGTTCTATTTCCGAAGCTATCACAATGCCGAACGTATTTATAATAAGCATAAATTCCAGTTCTAATGAAAAAAACAATTTCCATTAAGTTGACATATCCCCTGTTGTTTGAAGATTTGTTTAGTTCAGATTGACTTGTACATAATTAAATAGTTTAATTGAAATGATCACATGGTATTCATACTGGCGATTTACATAGTGTTTTGAACTCCGCGCATTACCTGTTGAGAGTATTCATAAGTTGAACCATTTATCTGTCACCTTGATCATGTTCGAAAAGTAGTTTTTCAACGGACTAATTGTTTGTGCCTATTCGACAATACTGTATCATGTTCGTTTTTGATGATGAGCTGAATAAGAAACTGAGACTAACAAGACATCTCTGACAAAACATAAGTTTATAACAGAACTGAAAGTCAAATCATCCACAGCTATGAAAATGCCTTCATTCCACTGACTTCAGTTCACGCGAGATATAGCCAACGAGATGGTGATACAGTGTCTAAGAGAATCCACAGTTCAAACATTTGTATCAGCCAAATGATGTCCTTCTTTCTTCAGTCTTCCGGCAGCGAAGTTATGGAGTAAAGATAAAATGCCCAATTACATAGTATCTATGTGATTTTACGGGTCATACTTTTCTTGTAGAACTATAAAAATCCCAGCCTTGTTGATTTTAGTTGGCAACATGAACTAAAAATTATGAATTTAGCTTTTGAAGTTATTTTAAGAAATCCATCGAATTTGCTGCATACTGACAAACTTCATCTTTTAAATACATCATATGCCATAATTATACGCATCAATTCCTTGTTTATAGAAAATGTTCGTTCAGCCTTCTAAATCACTGTGACCTTCTTCTCTTTGGTCACTCACTATATTTCTCAACATTTTCATTTGTTTTCAATTTAAAAGATTTTGAAATTCTATTAATTCACTCACAGGTTCTGTCTATTTTATTAAAATGATGTTCTAACATTTTTTCCCCAGATATTATTATTAATTATACACAATTGGTTTTACAAATAACAATCTTAATATTTATATTAAACCGCCTAATCGCAAACTCATTCATTTCTCATTAATACAATATTGGATTCTGATATTTGACTGACTGCATATTCTTATATTTAGGCTCGTTTTAAAACTTGCTGAACTTCTAACTGGTAAGATTTTTTAAAGGCATCATCACTAAATTGATCAATCATCGAATATATCTACGCCATAAACTATGTGATTAAAGGTCTTGATGGTATTTACTATCGGTAATTTATGATGATTTTTAGAATTTACCAAACAATATTACAAACTGAACAAACAAATATCCAGCGCATCCGGTTTTTAAATGGTCATCTAATTCAAAACAATCGGTAATGTTAACTATGCAACTGAATATAAAACAAGCCAATGCACCTCATGCATAATTTACAAAGAAGAGTGAAAGAACAGCTCAAAATAATTAACATTTCACTTTTCATTATCCAACATTAAAGATTTTATGAAACTAACATTCTGTTTGTGGTGAATTTTTGTATCAATAAATTTGCATGTTATATGATGCCTGTGATGTTATGGCTAGTTGTTTCCGAAATGAAAAGTCACATTGACGGAGTAATATGCCGAAGTCTATAAACATAATATTGAGATTTAAACAAAATCCTATTTCTAATTAATTTCTAATAATTAAGTGAGAACAAACAATGCTGACTAAAGTATTCACTTATTTTCTAATGTTTTCTAATTTGAAGTTTAAATATGTTACATCGAATTGTCATAATAGTAGTGGTTGTTGTTGATGTTGCATTGATTCCATGCAATTTATGTAATCGTGTGGTAAAATTAATTCTGTAATTCAACCAGTCTAATTAAAGTTTGAATTATTTTCCTTCAAATTCTTGTAGGTTTTTTAATTGAACCAGTTAAGTTCATCATTTGATTTGCTTAACAGATTTATAAAAAAAAAGTACAAAACAAAGAAATTTGTACATTAAGGATTTAAAAATATAGGAGAATAGAATTTATCATCTAGACATTTTAAAAAGTTGTTGAACTGTTTGGATATTCATCCAATATCCTAAGAGAATTATCGGTTAATTCATATTGGTTAACTTCAACTGGTCAATTTTATGGTCGTCCTAGATATTAATGTCACGTGCTCCAATTTTGTTTCTTATTGGTCGTCCTGATTATGAATATCACCTTTTATTCCTATTGGTCGCCTTAACTGTCACAAACTTCGATGCTGTTTCCTATTCGACCCAAATGTATAAATATGCATTGTCTATAACGTTTTATGTCCAGGACCAGGACTCGGTCCCGGATCCCTGGTCTGGAATCCTGATTCTCTTCTGAACTCGGATCTCGTACTTTCTGAATGCTTGTAGAATACAGGTTCTACTTCATATCAAGTCTTCTTCTTTTATTCAATGGGGGGTTAGGACACTAGGATTAGAGTAGCATGTCGTGTCACCGGATCCTCGATCCTGGCTCTCATTTTCCGACTACGGTAGCTCGTAGTAGTTCAAGCATATCAAATGATGTGTTTACGTGCATGCGTAACATGAACATAGATCAACAACAAGAAATTAATTCAAGATAATGAAGAATGAATATTTCTAAAATGGTAGATTATGTAATAATTGGTGATGACTCAGAATTTGTTAAAAAAAATTTTATTTCATCGTATGGTAGACAGCTAACTTAATACTGTGAATATGATGATATTCAATAATGTCGGCTAATCGACGATATTGATAAGATTGATGACTTTATATTTATCATGTAATCATCTATCTGACTGTAAATGAGTTAAATCTAGAAATTTTTCAATGACTATTTACATTCAAATGCTATATAATATGCAGAAAGTAATTTATTATAAGTGGTTGTGAATTATTTGAAAAAAAAAGATTTCCATTCACATACAACAGAGTAAGAATAATCATGCTAGTTGAGTTACTAATGAAAAGCTCAAGTTTACAACAATTGAGGATGTTTTTAAAAAAATGACGCAGATAAAAGTGAGTTAGAAATTGAATCTTATAAAACTTGACTCTGATAATCTTCTTCAATATTCTACAATATGAAATGAAGTTAAGAACGAATTGATGTTTTGATAAGGTAAAACACTGCATGAAATATTTCGATGGCATACTGCATACTGAAAATGCAAAGCATTGATTCAGGTCTTTTTTTAATAATGATCCCAAATTAAATATATCAATATAGTTGTTCTCATCTACACCTATTGCCATTCATTCACACTATGTGGTTCTTTTGAAGCTAAATTTATAATAAGTGAAACTGATTACTAAGGTTTACAAAATTGTTACCCAGACTTAAATGATTTAAATAAATTAGAATGAATTTATTTGTGAAGATGTTGTAGATGAGATAATCGGTTCATTATGATGACCCAGTATTGATAACGATGTACTACGCACGAATGGAAATGTTGAGAATAAGTTAGGACAGTTTTGTTTTGTTTGAAAAGACGGATCTTCAAACACTAAATGGCTTTCATCACTACTGGCTGATGAAGTTGAAAGATTCAGAGGATGAGAAATCTCTGTCCATTTGGTGATGTCAACATTTTTGTTACTAGTAGTATTACCGGAAAGTTGAGCGTTATTCAGAAATTTTAGATTAGAATCTCCATGAGTTGCAACTTCATTTTCATGTCTCTTTGATATGATTTGTTTGTTCATGGTTTTTGGCGAGCATTTGCTATAGTTTTTAATTGGTTGATCATTCATATTTTCTTGTCCCATTATACTTTGTTTGAATTTATTTGTGTTATTGGTTACTGCAGTAGACGACTCCTTATCCCATGATTTCTTCACCAAACTTTCTGGTTTGAGGTCATTGTGACTGGTTTTATCGGATAATCCAGCTGTTACTGTTGCTGGATTAAATGATGTTCTTATTCGTTTAGAAATTTCACCAGAAACGTTTTTGTTTTGTGGGAATTTTGAGTGAAACTTTGTAACTCCTGCAATAGATGATTCATCTCCGTAACGTGTTGCACAATATAACTGCGTCACTCTGAGAAGGGTTTCTCTTAAATAGGGATCTTTACCTACAAAACACAAACATAAATTCTCTAAATGTTCTATAGTAAAACATTTAATCTTAAATAAAACTTGATAATTTGGCAGCAAAAAGTGATTGATGAAATGAATATGACTAGTCATTTAGTTATTACTTTAAAGTATCACTTAGAGTGTAGAGTTTTAGTTTTACAGTATCTTGACCACTAAATTTGTATGAAAACAATTAGCATTGATCTGAACACATTCCTTAGGATATCAAGTTTTAAAAAATGCAACTAATTTTGTGAATAGTAAATATCATTTAAGAATGGTGTGTTTAATAAATTTACTTGTTTGATAGATATAAGCACCATAGTTTTGGCTGAAAGTATTCAAAATTGATGATGTGTTAGTTGTCAGTGTAAGGAAATTACGATTGATGATTTCAAATAATTAGACGCTTTGTAACTAATCGAAATAAATGCTTATGCATCAGAAGTGTTTAGACAATTGAATTTACACTACATCGATCAATGTGATCTTACGATCTTAACTAAAAGTCAACAAGCTTTCACTGGTAATGAATTATGGTACAACAGATAGACGATTATTTGAATTCCCATGTGTTGTATTATTCTCATCTCAATTGGTTGGGTTGAAGTTAACTGATAAAGAGATCTTTTTGTAATTTTAACCAGGTCATTTAAATAATTAGAAATTTACAGTAAATTTCACGGTGGATAATGTATTACATGTTTGTACTGGAAAGGTGAAAATTTTTTACAAGAAGTATTGTCATGTTTATGTGAATTTCAATCTTATATAGAGTAACAAAACACTACCATTTCAAGCCCTTGCATAAAACCAACTTGAAGCTACCATTCAAATAACAGAACATAAATCGTTTATTCTATGACATAGATCACCATTATATTAGTATGAAACACATAAGATCCCTTTGAATTAGAAATAAGACATCTGTCTTTAGAAAATGAAAATTATGTTTTAAAGCAGAGTTTTTTAACTTGTAATTGGAATTATACTTATTGATAATAACGGTTAAGCAGTAGCAGTAAAATGTGAAAGTCCTGGTTCCGAAACCTGATGAGGTCATGAGAGCGTGCTGCTAAGGAGTTTCGTACTAGGATGAAACAGACCTACAGTGGTGTCAGAGCTGAGACGAGACTAAGATGAATATAGCTTATAAATACTGACGTACTGTTAGTTGAAACAAGCATGAAAAAAAACTAACATATCGTTCTCTCAGAATTATGTCATAAACAAAAATAAAATTCAAATAATCTACAGCTCAGTGTACATGTGTATTAGCGGCATAGATTATGGAGAAAAGAAAGTGAAATCATAGAATCTATTTACGAAATAAAGTACACTGAAAATGAAATGATAATTTATTTCATAAATTATCAAATCACATATGTAATGGAACTTGAATTCATGAATCTACCTAGTTCAATTAAAAATAGACAAGATTTAATTCTAGTAATTTATTCCAAACCAATGACCATTGATGGGTGCTTGCTCACAAGTGTCTAAACATAAATATCTATTCAATGACACATATATTCATATCCTTATCATATGGTTCATGACCGTTTTTCTTTTCATTTCCCCAGCCACTTAACACAAACAGACAGATGGTTTATCAGTTCACTGTGATAATTGCGACATAATTTTCACATTTATTAAACATTTTGTTTATTCAATTTACCAGATTTAAACCCATTTTTCTAGATCGCCTAGTGGTTATAAACTTGTGTTTAAATTAAGCGAGACTGTATTAATATGAAGCCAATAGTAATCGATTACCTTTCTGGAGAAAAATTTGATCTTGTGATTTATCGATTACTATTTTTACGATTTAGTTGAATAGTAAATGTTCAGGTGCGGTCATATATACCGTAAGCAAAATTTCATTTTTAATGGATCTATTCAAATATAATACTATTTCACTTGAAAAATACCACCTCCATCATTTGGATATTTTTTGACAAGACAAATAAATAAATTAATTAATTTTCACAACACATATTCATTGTTTATAGGGATTTTCATTGTGCCTAGCGATGTTATCCAAGATACGTTGTTCTTTCCAGTTCGACCCTAGTCAGCTGGTGATTTCTATACTGAAATTTGAGACCAGCATGTATTTTTCTGGTGGTCAAAGAGCTGCCCACTAAACTTCTCAATCCATATAGTTCATAACTTCTTACACAGCTCCGAAGTTGATATACCTTGCTTCACATCATCACATGATTGAACTTTGACCCATGTTTTTCAATATATTTTAAGCAAAACGCCTAATTTAACTACAAAGTTTACCAATAAAGTTACGTGAAAAAAACAACTAAAATTTACTGATAAATGAAGATGAAATAAATTCTCTATTATGATTTTAAATTGAAAATATTCTGAGTGATTGTAGCTATTAAGAAAATTAGTGTATTCCACTGTGGCTTTCAAGATTATCATAAGTAGTATAACTCATCTAGTCACAACATTGATTGGATTAACTAGTTAACTTTCGATATGCGGTGATTTAAATCCATATTTTTCATAGATTAATATGATTGTCAGTTGCACTTCTTATGATTAGTTTTTACAATGATAACTTGTTGTATTCATACGATTGTTGCTCACCTCCAAATAACCATTTCTAGTCAGTTGTAATTATAACTGATGTAAAACAAATGTAAGATCTTAATTCAATTTATTTCTAGTTTGAATTGAGAAAGGAATAAAATACCGACATTTTTCACGTTTTGTCTCATCAGATAACATAAATAATACATACTTAATTGTTTGTAAGCTACTCATCCACAAATCTGTGATAATGTAGATTCATGAATGTATTGTGTACACTTGTATGGAATCGAATATAGAAAATATATAGACGAGTAGTAAATCAGTGTATCAAAAAATTTATCGTGATTCCAGCTGGAAATTGACGAAAAGCTTGACTCATTAAATTCTATCTCGTCTAGTTTAGTTTCTAAAATTAGTTCTATAAGGCTTTTCGCGGTAAAAAATTACAAAGTTTCTACCAGACTGTCATGAATAATCTGGCATTATAAGTGAGCTGTGTAGCTAAATGATTTATGCGAACAAATCTCAAATCAAATAAACTTCATCTAGTGCTCAACAGATTTTTAGTGATCAGTAATACAAATACAGTGAGAATAAGTTGTTCTAGCCCCATTAAAGTACATAATAAACGTGTGTTAACAGACAAGTAATATAGAAATTAAAATATATAATTCATATTAATTTGAACATAATATGTTTCCTTTCCTTTTTTCAACAAATTAAACTCTTAATAAAAACGGAC
>OX103972.1:21121174-21141954 GCA_944470395.2 Schistosoma turkestanicum | reverse complement strand
TGTCTTGATGTCAATCTTATGCTCTGTCTCAATTGTGTTTTGCGATCGATGAACATGGTTTTTATTTCCAACGCCAATCGGCTCTTCTGACTTTAACTGATTTTTAAAGCCACTTAGGTACACGTTCCATAACCCTTGATTGCAAATTCCGATTACTCCTCCCTATGTATGCGCGTCCAGACAAACCTGTAAATTGATAAATGCAATGGGATGTAATGTAATCATTCGAGCAATGTTTAGGTATATGTGAAATCATGGGGTTGGTCTTTTCAATAATAATCAGTTTAGCAGCGTTGTAAGTTTCCTCTATGACTGCTTGATTATTTATTCAATAACCTATGAAAGTCTCAGCCAGATTATACGCACTAGTACTGTATGTTATTGATATCTATTTAGATTATTTCAAAGTTCCGAATAAATTAAAACCGCCGTAGTTTACAATGTATCAATAATTACTAGAATGTATTCAATATTTTAAAAAAAATAGAGAAAGCTTTAAGAAAATAATCATAAAATATTTTTTATTTCATAATAATTTTCTATACTTTTGTTGCGGAAAAACAAACAAACAGAATCTGCCTGTTTATTATTTCTAATTCCCAAGGCGTTATACATTAACATACACACACACACACGCACCGACAAATGATTTCAGCGTTCTCATTAATTATAATTTCGTTCTTACTTACTGCCATATTAATGACAATTTAACTAAAATTTAATGACTTTAAATATATTTGTTATATATTTCAGTTTAATAATAATGCCCGTTCACATCCAAAAAAAAAAAAAAAAAAAAAAAAATATATATATATATATATATATATCAAGAGAGAGAGAGTCATAAATGCATGATATAATAAATTTAACACCTAAATCAGTGCCCATTTAATTACTTGTCAATAGCTAAAAGGACTGAAGTGAAAGACTAACAAGCACAACGCCTGGTATAATAGGGGTAAAATAAAAATTCATTGTTTTCTCCTTATATGATTTCCCCGGGAATTTCTAGTAGCAGAACCAATATTATTATTGTATGTGGGTGTTTTGTATAAGTAGAGAGGGTCAAAGCTATAGATAATAACTTTCAGACAGACATAATATGTATTTATATACGTATATAGTCACAGAAATAAACTGATGGTTGGTGTAGAAAGCAGACAACTAAACACTTTTCTTTATATATTTATCTATTGAATTGATGTAACCATTAATCGAGCCTTGGTGACTGACTACCAGTTTTTAAAACAAATTATACATACAGAATATATTTTTCATGTCATTTGTATTCATTTTAAACAATTCATTGTTATTAGTTGGTTGTCACGGTTTCTTTTACCTTCTAGAACAAAACAAACAAACAAATGAACATAATATGTATATGTGCGTGTGTGTCATTGTTCAATTATTTTCTTATTGGCTAAATAATCACAATCCCTTGAGACAACTGTCTAGAAATAATGAAATATATATATTTATAGCATGATTATTTAAAAGTGAACGAATGATTAGTTAAAACAACGCAGCAATAACAATAAAATTAAATAATTTTTTTTTTGAATGAATAAAGTTATAATTTGAAAAGTGATTTAATCAGGTTGAAATTAAGTAGCTCAACACTTATTGTTGCTTATCACAATTAACAGATCTACATTGTAACGAGTTACCGAGATAAACAAGAGAAAAAAAAATGAACACGATTTGGGTGAACTCTGTTGGAGTTGTTGTGTTCAACAAGTTAAATAGTTCAACTGTGGACAAAAAAAAAAAAAAAAAAAAAAACTACTAGTGCTTTCAAGTTATTTTGATGAATTTCTTTGTGATTAACAGTGTTCGTGAGTGATTTTTGGTCTCATCTTTTTGCATTCATTTCGATTCCTTTTTTTCAGTGGTTGATTGACCTCTCCCATTTAGATCGGTAAAATGGATCGATATTGATGTATTTATGTATTCGTAACTTATGTGAACGTCAGAACTTCAATAATTCGTTAATGTTCCAGCGATTCCGAATTTCAACGCTTCTGCAATGGAATTCATGTTCTCGTTTGTCCGCGTGAATGAGCCTCACTGGTAACTTATTGCATCGCTTCACTACTAATCTATACTCATATATCCGTAGTATGAGAGATATCCACTTTGTTCAATGTAATATTTCTCACATTCATCAAAGTTTATTTTGTAGATGGTGTTGTATCTGTCTTTACTTACTGTTATTGTTTTTCGGTTTACTGATGTTGTTCATACCGATAAACAACAGATCCGTGATTCAACCATTCAGGAAGAGTACTTGAAATAACAATAACACCGAATTATTAACAACAAAGAACACTACAGTTCCATTTCCGAAGCTATCACAATGCTGAACGTACTTACAATAAGCATAAATTCCAGTTCTAATGAAAAAACAATTTTCATTAAGTTGACATATCCCCTGTTGTTTGAAGATTTGTTTACTTCAGATTGACTTGTACATAATTAAATAGTTTAATTGAAATGATCACATGGTATTCATACTGGCGATTTACATAGTGTTTTGAACTCCGCGCATTACCTGTTGAGAGTATTCATAAGTTGAACCATTTATCTGTCACCTTGATCATGTTCGAAAAGTAGTTTTTCAACGGACTAATTGTTTGTGCCTATTCGACAATACTGTATCATGTTCGTTTTTGATGATGAGCTGAATAAGAAACTGAGACTAACAAGACATCTCTGACAAAACATAAGTTTATAACAGAACTGAAAGTCAAATCATCCACAGCTATGAAAATGCCTTCATTCCACTGACTTCAGTTCACGCGAGATATAGCCAACGAGATGGTGATACAGTGTCTAAGAGAATCCACAGTTCAAACATTTGTATCAGCCAAATGATGTCCTTCTTTCTTGAGTCTGTCGGTAGTGAGGACACGAAATAATTATAAAATGTCCTGTTACGTAGTCCTTAGGTGATTTTAAGGGTCATAATTTTCGTTTAGAATAATAAAAATCCCTGCTTTATCAATCGTAGTTGGCAACATGAACTAAAAAAAATTATGAATTTAATTTTCAAAGTTATTTTAAGAACTCCATCGAATTTGCTGCATACTGACAAACTTCATCTTTTAAATACAACAGAAGCCATAATTATACGCATCAATCCTTGTTTACAGAAAATGTTGGTTCAGCCTTCGAAATCACTGTGTCCTTCTTCGCTTTGGTCACTCACTATATTTCTCAACATCTTCATTTGTTTTTAATTTAAAAGATTTTGCAATTCTGTTTATTCTTTTGTTGGTTCTATTTATTTTATTGAAATGATTTTCTAACTTTTTCTCTAGATATTATTATTAATTATACACAATTGGTTTTACAAATAACAATCTTAATATTTATATTCAACCGCCTAATCGCAAACTCATTCATTTCTCATTATTACAATATTGGATTCTGATATTTGACTGACTGCATATTTTTATATTTAGGCTCGTTTTAAAACTTGCTGAACTTCTAACTGGTAAGATTTTTTAAAGGCAACATCACTAAATTGATCAATCATCGAATATATCTACGCCATAAACTATGTGATTAAAGGTCTTGATAGTATTTACTATCGGTAATTTATGATGATTTTTAGAAGTTACCAAACAATATTACGAACTGAACAAACAAATATCCAGCGCATCCGGTTTTTAAATGGTCATCTAATTCAAAACAATCGGTAACGTTAACTATGCAACTGAATATAAAACAAGTCAATGCACCTCATGCATAATTTACAAAGAAGAGTGAAAGAACAGCTCAAAATAATTAACATTTCACTTTTCATTATCCAACATTAAAGATTTTATGAAAATAACATTCTGTTTGTGGTGAATTTTTGTATCAATAAATTTGCATGTTATATGATGCATGTGATATCATGGCTAGTTGTTTTCGAAATGAAAAGTCACATTGACGGAGTAATATGCCAAAGTCTATAAACATAATATTGAGATTTAAACAAAATCCTATTTCTAATTAATTTCTAATAATTAAGTTAGAACAAACAATGCTGACTAAAGTATTCACTAATTTTCTAATGTTTTCTAATTTGAAGTTTAAATATGTTACATCGAATTGTCATAATAGTAGTGGTTGTTGTTGATGTTGCATTGATTCCATGCAATTTATGTAATCGTGTGGTAAAATTAATTCTGTAATTCAACCAGTCTACTTAAAGTTTGAATTATTTTCCTTCAAATTCTTGTAAGATTTTTAATTGAACCAGTTAAGTCCATTATGGGATTTGTTTAACAGATTTGCAAAATAAAAGTACAAAACGAAATGGATTTCAGAAATATGTACATTAATAATTTAAAAATGTAGGAGAATAAAATGTATCATATAGACATTTTAAAAAGTTATTGAACTGTTAGGATATTCATCCAATATCCTAAGAGAATTATTGGTCAATTCATATTGGTTAACTTCGATTGGTCAATTTTATGGTCGTCCTAGATATTAATGTCACGTACTCCAATTTTGTTTCTTATTGGTGGTCCTGATTATGAATATCACCTTTTATTCCTATTGGTCGCCTTAACTGTCACAAACTTCGATGCTGTTTCCTATTCGACCTAAATGTATAAATATGCATTGTCTATAACGTTTTATGACCAGGACGAGGACTCGGTCCCGGATCTCTGGTCTGGAATAGCGATACTCTTCTGAACTCGGACCTCGTACTTTCTGAATGGTTGTAGAATACATGTTCTACTTCATATCAAGTCTTTTTTTACTCAGTTGGGGTGTTGAATAACTCGGACTAGAGTAGCCTGTCGTGTCACCGGATCCTCGATCCTGGCTCTCATTTTCGGACTAAGGTAGCTCGTAGTAGTTCAAGCATATCAAATGATGTGTTTAAGTGCATGAGTAACATGAACATAGATCAACAACAAGAAATTAATTCAAGATAATGAAGAATGAATATTTCTAAAAATGGTAGATTATGTAATAATTGGTGATGACTCAGAATTTGTTAAAAAAAATTTTATTTCATCGTATGGTAGACAGCTAACTTAATACTGTGAATATGATATTCAATAATGACGGCCAATCGATGATATTGATAAGATTGATGACTTTATATTTATCATGTAATCATCTATCTGACTGTAAATGAGTTAAATCTAGAAATTTTTCAATGACTATTTACATTCAAATGCTATATAATATGCAGAAAGTAATTTATTATAAGTGGTTGTGAATTATTTGAAAAAAAAACGATTTCCATTCACATACAACAGAGTAAGAATAATAATACCAATAGCGTTACTAACGAAAAGCTCAAGTTTTGATAAGGTAAAACACTGCATGATATATTTCAATGGCATATTGCATACTGAAAATGCAAAGCATTGATTCATGTCTTTTTTTAATAATGATCCCAAATTAAATATATCAATACAGTAGTTCTCATCTACACCTACTGCCATTCATTCACACTATGTGGTTCTTTTGAAGCTAAATTTATAATAAGTGAAACTGATTACTAAGGTTTACAAAATTGTTACCCAGACTTAAATGATTTAAATAAATTAGAATGAATTTATTTGTGAAGATGTTGTAGATGAGATAATCGGTTCATTATGATAACCCAGCATTGATAACGATGTACTATGCACGAATGGAAATGTTGAGAATAAGTTAGGACAGTTTTGTTTTGTTTGAAAAGAAGGATCTTCAAACATTAAATGGCTTTCATCACTACTGGCTGATGAAGTTGAAAGATTCAGTGGATGAGAAATCTCTGTCCATTTGGTAATGTCAACATTTTTATTACTAGTAGTATTACTGGAAAGTTGAGCGTTATTCAGAAATTTTAGATTAGAATCTCCATGAGTTGCAACTTCATTTTCATGTCTCTTTGATATGATTTGTTTGTTCATGGTTTTTGGCGAGCATTTGCTATAGTTTTTAATTGGCTGATTATTCATATTTTCTTGTTCCATTACACTTTGTTTGAATTTATTTGTGTTATTGGTTACTGCAGTAGACGACTCCTTATCCCATGATTTCTTCGCCAAACTCTGTGGTTTGAGGTCATTGTGACTGGTTTTATCGGATAATCCAGCTGTTACTGTTGCTGGATTAAATGATGTTCTTATTCGTTTAGAAATTTCACCAGAAACGTTTTTGTTTTGTGGGAATTTTGAGTGAAACTCTGTAACTCCTGCAATAGGTGATTCATCTCCGTAACGTGTTGCACAATATAACTGCGTCACTCTGAGAAGGGTTTCTCTTAAATAGGGATCTTTACCTACAAAACACAAACATAAATTCTCTAAATGTTCTATAGCAAAACATTTAATCTTGAATAAAACTCGATAATTTAGCAGAAAAAAGTGATTGATGAAATGAATATGACTAGTCATTTAGTTATTACTTTAAAGTATCACTTAGAGTGTAGAGTTTTAGTTTTACAGTATCTTGACCACTAAATTTGTATGAAAACAATAAGCATTGATCTGAACACATTCCTTAGGTTATCAAGTTTTAAAAAATGCAACTAATTTTGTGAATAGTAAATATCATTTAAGAATGGTGTGTTTAATAAATTTACTTGTTTGATAGATATAAGCACCATAGTTTTGGCTGAAAGTATTCAAAATTGATGATGTGTTAGTTGTCAGTGTAAGGAAATTACGATTCATGATTTCAAATAATTAGACGCTTTGTAACTAGTCGAAATAAATGCTTATGCATCAGAAGTGTCTAAAGATGTATGAAACGACAATTGAATTTACACTACATCGATCAATGTGATCTTACGATCTTAACTAAGAGTCAACAAGCTTTCACTGGTAATGAATTATGGCACAACAGATAGACGATTATTTGAATTCCCATGTGTTGTATTATTCTCATCCGAAGTGATTGAGTTGAAGTTAATTGATAAAGAGCTGTTTTTGTAATTTCAACCAGTTCTTTTAAATAATTAGAAATTTACAGTAAATTTCACGGCGGATAGTGAATTACAGCTTAGTACTGAACCAGTGAAAAAATTTACTAGTAATATTATCATGTTTACATGGACTTCAATTTAATATAGAGTAACAAAACGCTGCCATTTCAAGACTTTGCTTAAAATCAACTTGAAGCCACCATCTAAATAACAGAACATAAATCGTTTATTCTATGACATAGATCACCTTCATATTAGTATGAAACACATAAGATCCCTTTGAATTAGAAATTAGACAGCTATCTTTAGAAAATGAAAATTGTGTTTTAAAGCAGAGTTTTTTAACTTGTAATTGGAATTATACTTATTGATAATAACGGTTAAGCAGTAGCAGTAAAATGTGGAAGTTCTGGTTCCGAAACCTTGATGAAGTCATGAGAGCGTGCTGCTAAGGATTTTCGTACTAGGATGAAACATCCCTACACTTGTGTCAGAGCTGAGACGAGACTAAGATGAATATAGCTTATAAATACTGACGTACTGTTAGTTGAAACAAACATGAAAAAAACTAACATTTCATTCTCTCAGAGTTATGTCATAAACAAAAATAATATTCAAATAATCTACAGCTCAGTGTACATGTGTATTAGCGGCATAGATTATGGAGAAAAGAAAGTGAAATCATAGAATCTATTTACGAAATAAAGTACACTGAAAATGAAATGATAATTTATTTCATAAATTATCAAATCACATATGTAATGGAACTTGAATTCATGAATCTACCTAGTTCAATTAAAAATAGACAAGATTTAATTCTATTAATTTATTTCAATCCGATGACCATTGATGGGTGCTTGCTCACAAGTGTCTAAACATAAATATCTATTCAATGACACATATATTCATATCCCAACCATCTGGTTCATGACCGTTTTTCTTTTCATTTCCCCAGCCACTTAACACAAACAGACAGATGGTTTTTTTCAGTTCACCGTGATAATTGTGACATAATTTTCACATTTATTCAACATTTTGTTTATTAAATTTACCAAATTTAAACCCAGTTTTCTAGATTGCCTAGTGGTTATAAACTTGTGTTTAAATTAAGCGAGACTGTATTAATATGAAGCCAATAGTAATCGATTACCTTTATGGAAGGAATTTAGTTGAATAGTGAATGTTAAGAAGGGGTCATATACGCCGAAAGTAAAATCTCATTTTTCATGAATCTATTCAAATCTAATATTATTTCACTTGAAAAATACCACCTTCTTGATTCGGATATTTTTTGACAAGTTAACTAAATTCATGAATTAATTCTAACAACACATATTCATTGTTTAT
Source organism: Schistosoma turkestanicum (assembly GCA_944470395.2). Lineage (NCBI taxonomy): Eukaryota > Metazoa > Platyhelminthes > Trematoda > Strigeidida > Schistosomatidae > Schistosoma > Schistosoma turkestanicum. The sequence goes on along the minus strand of OX103972.1, from coordinate 21,133,682 downwards.
AGGGATTTTCATTGTGCCTAGCGATGTTATCCAGGATACGTTGTTCTTTCCAGTTCAACCCTGGTCAGTTGGTGATTTCTATACTGAAATTTGAGACCAGAGTGTATTTTTCTGGTGGTCAAAGAGCTGCCCACTAAACTTCTCAATCCATATAGTTCATAACTTCTTACACAGCTCCGAAGTTGATATACCTTGCTACACATCATCACATGATTGAACTTTGATCCGTGTTTTTCAATACGTTTTAAGCAAAACGCCTAATTTAACTACAAAGTTTACCAGTAAAGTTATGTGAAAAAAACAATTAAAATTTACTGATAAATGAAGAGGAAATAAATTCTCTATTATGATTTTAAATTGAAAATATTCTGAGTGATTGTAGCTATTAAGAAAATTAGTGTATTCCACTGTGGCTTTCAAGATTGTCATAAGTAGTGTAACTCATCTAGTCACAACATTGATTGGATTAACTAGTTAACTTTCGATATGCGGTGATTTAAATCCATATTTTTCATAGACTAATATGATTGTCAGTTACACTTCTTATGATTGGTTTTTACAATGATAACTTGTTGTATTCGCACGATTGTTGCTCACCTCCAAAAAACCATTTCTAGTCAGTTGTAATTATAACTGATGTAAAACAAATGTAAGATCTTAATTCAATTTATTTCTAGTTTGAATTGAGAAAGGAATAAAATACCGACATTTTTCACGTTTTGTCTCATCAGATAACATAAATAATACATACTTAATTGTTTGTAAGCTACTCATCCACAAATCTGTGATAATGTAGATTCATGAATGTATTGTGTACACTTGTATGGAATCGAATATAGAAAATATATAGACGAGTAGTAAATCAGTGTATCAAAAAATTTATCGTGATTCCAGCTGGAAGTTGACGAAAAGCTTGACTCATTAAATTCTATCTCGTCTAGTTTAGTTTCTAAAATTAGTTCTATAAGGCTTTTCGCGGTAAAAAATTACAAAGTTTCTACCAGACTGTCATGAATAATCTGGCATTATAAGTGAACTGTAGCTAACTGATTTATGCGAACAAATCTCAAATAAAATAAACTTGATCTAGTACTCAACTGATTTTTAGTGATCAGTAATACAAACACAGTGAGAATAAGTTGTTCTAGCCTCATTAAAGTACATAATAAACGTGTGTTAACAGACAAGTAATATAGAAATTAAAATATATAATTCATATTAATTTGAACATAATATGTTTCCTTTCCTTTTTTCAACAAATTAAACTCTTAATAAAAACGGACACTACCAGATTCCAAAGGAAGTCATGAAAAATAACTAGACAATAATTTTACACAAACTAACTGCAAAACTACACACTGTTGTTGTTGTTGTCTGTCAGCTTAATGCTCATAGTGAATATATTTATGATATGAATTTATGTTTGGGCTTATAATTTATTGTACATATATATATACATATATGCATAGGTAATTATAAAAAGTCAATGCTCTAACTTTAAAATTTAATGAGTTATCAATAGTTAGTATGTATGTATATTTTTTTACTGATAAAGTTAAAATTTTAAAACGTTCACAATCCTCATTAAAAAAAAAGTTACTATTTTATGACATCTAGTAAAGGAAACAATTACAACTGAAAGTAATTAAATGATTATTGACAATGTAATAAAATTTGTAAATAATTAAAACAAAGAATTAAACTTATTTATAATATGGTGGTTAGAAGAAACGTTAGAAATAACTTGAATAAATAATAAGTAGAAAAAGAATAACAGTTTGATGTAATGCTGTTTACGACATTGTCTACACTGATATTTGATTTATACTAAATTTTTTAAACTTTTTCTTAGAGATCATATCTTGAACTTTTTATTTGTACAAAAAACCTTGAAAGTTAAACAAGTAAAGTCTAACAATCATATTACTTCATGGAAATGTCACAATTAACTAGTACATTAAAATTTGAAATATATTAGTATTTAGAAGCCCACGACTTGACTCCAGAGAGAAGCGAATTGGAGAAGGCAAGTGAGCCAACTCTCCGTGTGCTGAAGAATGACTAAGTTTTTTATAGTCAAGTAATTATAAGCTGGACATGTGATAGGCGAGTAAGCATCCATACACAATCAAATATTTTTTGAAACCATGAATCGATCAATGTTAGACTCCTCAGCAGGAGTCCCATACTGGGACGAAACGGCCGTCCAGTGCTTCCAGGTTTCTAATGGCGGTCTAACACTGATCGATTCATGGTTTCAAAAAATGTGTAACTTAACAATCTTCACAACCCCGTAATACAATCAAATATACAATAATCTATACTGTAATCAAAACTATTATCGAATAATTTAAATGACAACTCACTGAAGTACAATGAATGCATGGTGAAATGCTACAAAGATATATCTGCGAGTTTATATTATAACATTGAAATATAATTTAATAAATCATAACAGGGAATGCTTAACTCATTTAATGTGATATTAATTTGTGATTTTATAGCAAATTGCTAAATTTTAAATTAATCTGATAATTAATTTTTTTTCCTTTCTCAATGATTCTATTTTCCTAAGGTGTAGCTTAATCATGCACTTAAATATTATTGGAAGATGATACATTTCCAGATGGAGATATTGTTATTTTTAACTGGTTGCTTTGTTCTGATTATCTCTCTAACTACAATAACAAAATAATGTTCCCGATACGATTGTTGGAAGTATTAAGTTGAGAATGAAATTTTGAACATTATTAGTAAGTGTTTATATCATCGATTTGTTGATATTCAGAACTAAATGATCCGAAGCAAATTAACTCTTTGTAGTAAAATACATGAACTGCAGCTAAAAGCTGAACCTAGAATACGCAGATTTTTGTACCTGAATCCTAGTGTGGATTTTCATATTCGGACTCAACCTTAAAACCTCCCAAAACCAACGTATTATAGACTAGGCTAAGTAGGAGATGGGCAGTGGATTTGAGAGTATCAACGATGGATGGATACAGGTACAAGGTCTTAAACAGGACGAAAATCGCATTCTCAACTACTATATTGCATTAAAGATTAAAAAAATACAAAGCCAATAAAAAAACAACAAAGTTTAATTACCTGCAACAGTTGGTAACATAAGAGCTTGACGTTTCTCTTTCATTCGCCGATTTTGAAACCAAACCTAAATATAAATTAATTTTAATTAACTAACTTCCGTATAAAATGATAAAAACCATTCTTCAGAAAAAATATAATCTAGTAAGAAAGAGTATGTGAAGCATATCCAATGTTTGCAATAAACAGAACAGTTTGTTGGCTAAGTTAACTGGTTGATGCACTGTTCAGATGATTTAATATCGCGACACAAGATGAAATTTTGCAAATCTGAACTCTAAACTTCAAAATCTAAGTGGGATCTAATTAGACTACTGTAGATTCGCTGTGGAAAGACGAAAGAGATGAATGAATCTTAAAATTTTACTATTTGAACTACATGGGCACCGAAATCTAAATAATATAAGTTATACTTAGTTCTTATATTTCACTGTATGCAGTTTTGTTTAAAAATATAAAAGAATATGTGTAAGTTTGATATTTGGTACATGTTTACAAAATGATTTATTCATCTTAAATATAAGAAGGTATTTTTTTTATTTTGAACAAATTGTGATTAACCTACACGCGTAAACATTTTGTATATTTGCAAAAATTAAAGTAGCTTTTCGATTGTTTATTCTTAATCGACAGAGTTTACTTGATGATCGGTAAAAAGAATAATTTTACAGATTGTTATACCTAATTAATTTCGAATTATGAACACTGAACATTTATTTACTGAATTAAGAATTGAATTTTAAGAAAAGAAAACAATTTTTAATACCATTTTCTATCTTATAAATGTTTCAAAAGTCTTCATGGAACTGTAAAAAATTACACTTTTAGTTTATCAATAACTGAAACTGACTTTTTTTTACATGATCACAATACATCATTCTAATAAACAAAACTTTTCTGCATATCCAGTACATACTTGAAATACTACTAATAAGTATACAAAATAATAACTATTCTAAGTCATGTCATTATCGCTTACTTTGATTGTATTCTCTGGTAGATTCAATTCAACGGACAATTTAGCTCTTTGAGGTCGATTAATATAACGATCTAATCGGTAGGTTTTTTCCAACAATTCAATTTGTCTTTGTGAATAACTAGTTCGATAACGCTTTGACTGTTGTTCTTGCATTTCATTCGTAAATTCATCGTTTGTATGATTTATTTCAACAGATTTTTGATTCTTTCGATGTGATAAACATAATGAATGTTTAGGTTTAGTTAATGACTCGTCAATGGCTAATCCAGTTTCTAGTTTAATCGATGCACATGGTGGCTTTAATTGTTTTTGATTGTTAGTTATTTCTTCATTAGTTGAATTCATTTTACCGCTAAAAGTTTGTATGCTCGTAATATTCCTTTTATTTGTTATTTTACTATTGAATTTTCCTATTTCTGTATTCAATGATGAATTGTCCAGTCGAGATAAAGAATTATAATGATTTGATTGTTCATGATTTACATGAAATGGATAGTACTGATTTTCAAGTCGTTGGAAATCTTGAACCGATGAACTTTCAAAACCAGTGCCAGACTTTTCAAGTTCAAATGAATACTGTTCAATATTATCATTCGTATCTTTACTTTCATTGTTATTATAATTTTGAGGAAAATTATTATTTAAAGGAAGTGTTAGTTGCTTATCTTCAAAATCTGTATAACAATTAGTAGGCTTATCGATCATCGAATTGAAACATGGAGATCTACTATTCTTGAAAGCTTTTTCAGATAATGAATCATAGCTCTCAGTTGACAGTGTACTATTATTATATTGTGTAATATGAGAGTGTTGTTTAAGTTTTGTTGTAAGTTCATTGAAAAGTGCAAATGTTGATGAATAAGGTAGAAATGACGGGAAGGGTACATTCATCATGTTTTCCGCGGTTATTTTGATCTGACTAAAAGATTATAATATATCTGTAAAAATAAATTATTTGAAAACTATCAGCTAATATTCTCTTTTATTCTCAACAAATGAATAACTATTTTAGTAAAGGAATAATTATACTTCTAACTACTAGCAACTATATGGAAGAACCATTTGCTTTCATTGTTATGTATTCCAGCAAGTAACACATCTTAGTTGCATTCGCCCTGTTTTAAAACTGTGTATGCTATAATTATCGATGCTTGATAATAAGAACTTGTTGATTGATCATATAAAATTCAGAGTTAACTTTATCGCATGATATTTGTGTGCTTTTGTTTTGACTACTTTACACTGTACATCACAAATAGATTTAAATCATACGATTTGTAGAATTAGTCATTTTAACAAAATTGAGTAATTTAGGGTGATAAAATGACTTTCACAATTCACATCCATATTAAATCACCGACCACATATTAAGCAATATAATTAAATAGTACTAGTCAAGTAGAATTCAAGGAAAACTGGATCAATTCTAGATATCATTCTACAAATGTATACGACCTAAATCAATCTAATTAAATAAACCTAACACGCATAAAACCGAAGGTGGGAAGAATTCACACATTAGTCAAAAAAATAACTAGAATATAATTTAGTCAACTGACAGACCTAAATTTATATTTTTTTGAAATTAAATATGTGAATTTTTTTCAACTATTAATTTGGATATGAAATTGTGTAAAATGTGACAAGAACTTCACAATAAATGATTCATAAAGGTAGTTCTTGTCATAGACTGACATTATCTGGAGAACTGTTGATAGCCAAGAACCACTTGAGACTTACATTATCAAATCACTTAGTCAGCATAGCACTTTTAAACTACCTGACTGAAATCAGGCGATCTACATTTCTGGCTTCAGTTGATTCATAATAAACTCCGATACTTCACCTAATATCATCAATGATTATTTTCTAACTCCAGAAACAGTTAAACTATAATCGTCATCAGTAACTTTTACAAATCTAGTCACCCAGTAGAAAATTAGTCATTCATGGGATTTTATTCTTTATACATAAAACTGCGAGAGTAGTTTAAGTAGAATTTATCAATAATTATAACTGTTGGATTATAAAACATCAATGTAACTTACTGAACAGTCAATAAAATGTTCTGAATAGATTACCGCGATACAAATAATAATCATGATCAATTAAAATTTTAATCATCCAAACATGTTGTATTCTCTTTCAATGTCAATTGAAACTATTTTAATCTTTTAATTTTTAAAAATAATAATTTGAGTTCATCAGTTGTAATGAGTTGATTTAAAAATCGCATAGAATAGTTTTACATTCACTAACATTTGATTGGTCGGACAGGAAAATTTTCATAATTTTCTTTCCCTTTTGTTAATAAGAGATGTAATATGAAAGGGAAGAAAATGAAATTCAGTTTGAGTAGAAGAATATGAAGAATGATAAATGGCAAAGAATTATTTTGCTTTTTTTATATTTAATTCAGAAAACGTATCAATGAAGGGGTTTTGTGAGAATTGTTTTAGTCTCTAGGTGATATTCATTTAGGATTGGTCATATTTGGGAAACCATAGAAAACTACAATCACTGAACAACAGTTTCATTCTAGTGTGGGACTTATCAACAGTAAACATACGCAACCTGAAAACACTTCAGACCGAAATCCATCTGGCCTCCCAGAACTACCCACCAGTGAATACTAAATCAGCTGAGCTAGATCAGTGATGAAAGTCGTGTACAAACTAGTAACAATTAAACAAATACAACTAAAGATAAAAGGTTTTATATATATAATAAGAATGGCCACTTAATTAATGAATTGATTTATAGAATAACTAAAATCTTAGAGTTCAACCGAACTTTGAAAAGTCCAGTTGATATGAAACTAAGATGTAGCTTAAACCTTCGAAGTCGAAGTTATATATCTAATAAAAATGTTTTTAAAACGTTCAACAAAAATTTTTTACTAACATTCACCTTGCGGAAAATCCTGTAAAAGGTAGTTAGATGGAGCATAGTGCATAATCCTAACATCAAAAAAACTAACATCTGGTTGTATAAAGAAACTGGCAACGTAGGATTTGCTATTTAACGATCGAAGAAAATTAAAGTTCTTCATTCCATATCATAATTTCACATTAGATCAATATAAACTAAAATAAACGCTAATATGATCATTATTTTAAAGTACTTCATATTAAGGAGTTTACAGAAATGTTCGAAATGCAACTGATATCACAGAATCCATAATAATGATAGGAATACTAGATGCAAGAACAAACAAAGTTAAAACCTTAGGGTAGTTATATGTAGGGAACTATGCTTGTTTAATAAATAATCATCACTCAATTTTATAGTTTAATTACAACTTGTCTACAATGCTTCACTGTGGAATATGTGGTCTTCTAGCTATTTTGTAATGAGGAGCCTATCAGAGTGAATCAGATTTATCCTAACAAGCGCTATAAAACAACTATTTAGTTATAAAGAGTTTTACACTAGTCCGAAGCTCTAACCTTCTCAATTTCACTGAACACATTCATCAATAAACATTTCTGAGTTTGTAGCAGTAAAATACTTGCAAATAGCTGCCGGTGAAATACTAATGCACTCCAAAGTATCCGTTGTATGTAGTAGCATAGTTAATGAAGAGTTGTAGTTCATGTTAAATTGACTAGGGGGATCGGCTACTCTAGAATAAAATGGTTAAATAAGCCAAAGTACACCGTTTGAGCATGATTGCATTGATATCAACAATTTTATTCAATATACATTTCCAGTTTGTTTGTATGAAGTGACATTATTTGACAATAGTGCAGCTTTTACTAACACATTTGTAAAAGAATTTCCGATCTATTAGGCTAATAGTGAAGTAAACATCGACCAAAATATTATTGTTGGAAACTAACAACCACTTATTCATCAATTGTGTATTTGTCTCACTTTACCCAGACGATTGACTGATCAATTCTGAGATAATCATCAATGCTTTCACATATTTTCACATGTTTGTTTGTAATCTTTCCGTTGCTTTTAAACGGATATTCATCGTCGTTTGTTAAGTAAACTGTAGGAATGTGATTTTATCACAAGCTAAAATTAGTAACTTGTTTGATATTACTGTCTGTACAAATAATCAGCTTATGATTAATACTTGCTTGGTGTTTTTATTCAAAAAGAATGTTGTAGGTCAATTGTGATTGTCAAATAAACACAACTGATATACCCAGTGAATAAATTATTCTTTTGATGATCTCATGATTATTTGACCAGAATTGTCGTTGTAGCATTGTTCATACAAGTATCTTCCTCATACATGAAAGAGGATATTATTAGCTTTAGACATAATTGGTGTTAACTAGAGGGAAAATAGCTTACTCATTACAATTTACCGATTTGATTATTTTATAGTCAATTAAGGTCAATGCCATTGAAGATTAATCGAAAACTTTAGATTGTCTGATATTTTACAAATAAAATGTTTTGATATGAGCAGATAAAGTATGCTAAAATATTATTCTTGTAAGTTGTTCCAATTACAAACCAGTTATTTAGTAAAATTAAATATCGTTTCAAAAATCCAGCGATCATTCAAAGTTTTATGTTTTATTGTTTCGCAATAGTATCAGAATATCAAACGATGTTACAGAATAAAGATACAATAAATGGAAACGAAGCGAATTTATTATAGCACCTAAAAGAGTTGTTTGATTCAAGAGCTAGACATAATTCCAAAAAAATGTGTACGTTTCAGTAGTTGGACATTTCAATAATCTGAGACATTGAATAGCATAGCGAAGAAACCCAACGAAAATATTCTCAAACATACAGTTGTCAGTATCCTCTGCAATCACTCTTGTGTCACAGAATGCCATACTACACGAATTTAACATAAATTATGAATCCTGATTTAAGACAATACATTCATATTGATTTCTTGTAAAAATTAATTCCGTCAATTCAGGTATGGTGAAGTAAGAACTCAATTACGAGATGTGTATGGATAAGCAGTGAAATGGAATCTCACTATTTAGGTCTGGATTATGTTACTACTTTACACATAAAACAACATTAACATAGTTGTTGTTTCAGTTGAAGTTTCAAAATTCGACAGAAAACTATTGTTTTATTATGGAGAAATCTGTTCCAAAAAACTTGATATAAGTTGGTATCATACTCATACGAGTGAATGAAATGCAACATGTTCAAATGACAACTGTCAGAATGCTGACTAACATTATATGAAGTTTAATCAGGAATTATTTTATTCAACTGGAAAACTTCGAGAGAAGTCAAAATCAAATACGTAGGTCCTCTACCGAATTTCAAAAATTAGCAAAATATTCATAGCGGCACTACTTCGATAAATATAGGGACCAGGGTGGTTCCGAAGTTCACGCTGTTCGGCATCAAAATAAATCTTGCAGTTCAACAACCTTTGGTCCTTCGAACGTCATTTCTGTTCCTGATGCTAATCACTGCACACCGGTCAGAAGAAGCCCTTCTCATCATGTTGGCACTGTGGAGGCTGGCATTATGTGAAGTGCTGTCTATTCAAACAGTATGTGTGTGGTCACTGTCAGAAGGTTGGTCACCAGAACGGACTTTACCAATCAGACCGATTCAATATCCATCGAAATGCACTGATGCAGCGTCGTTTTCCCAAAAAGCCAGTTGCCTCATCAAAATGTGTAGCAGCAGTCTTCCACAACCATGCTGGTACTCGATTCAAATTTCTAACTATCTCAATCAAGAGTTAGCCAGTTCGGTTGCAGTTGGATACTGCATCGGATATCGCCAATCTTTCGGAAAAATGTTGATGAAGTTTGGACCAACCACGAATCAAATCTTCCTCGCAGACCGCCTTCAGCGCCTAGGAGGGTCATATCCACCCTCACGATGAACTCGAATGCTGCATTTCGTTCAGAGGTTTAGCCTTGAGTGAAACGCGTTACATCACCAAGTCGGCTCTCAACCTTCTGGGTTTAGATATGTTCGAAGAACTCTGTCTCGACGATCTCCTCATCAGCACTATCTGCATTCAGATACGAACCACTGCCACTACACAACATTATACTGCAGACTTCCAAAGCAGTTGTTATCAATCTTTCGATCAAAGACGCAATCCTGACTATTCTGCTAATCGTTCTTAACTTTGGGCGTTGGCGTTACTGATGTACGACTTCAACATCCAGTATCGACGTTCCGAAGATTTCGGTCAGGCTGACACACTTTCCAGACTTATCAGCAACCATCCTACCACTGATGAGAACGCAGACTCAGTCACAATATCAACAGAAGATGAGATCATTGGCACACTATTAGCGAGTGCAGTTCGAGAAATGCTTGGTACTGCTGAAGATTTTCGGAAAGCTACCAGAGACGACTCAAGTATCCAAAAAGCGATCACCTATGTTCTGAGCCGATCGCCAGTTTAGCAGCTTAGTGGTGATATGTAACATCTGGCGAACCGTCACAGTGCCATCTATGTTGTTATCGACTGCCTGATGTTCGGTGATCGCGTAGTAATTACAACAACCCTACGTTCCAAGCTTCAACGCCAGTTTCATTCTTAACACCCAGAGATAAACCGTATGGAATCCATTGCTCGGAACTGTGCATTTCGGCCGAACATGGATAAGCAGATTGTCGACTTAGTCAAAGGATGTACACATTGTCAAACATCTGTGAAGAATCCTCCCAAGTTGGTACCACTACCCTGACCAAAGTAAGTAAACCTGGTCGCGAGTGCACATTGATGTCGCCACCTTCTGCAACTCGAACCACCAAACTCCTAAATTGGAAATTCGTTCAGTATGTTCTTCAAGAAACAATCGTAACAGACAATGGTTCGTAGTCCAAACCCAGTCAATTCCAAGAATTCTGCTTGAAAACTCGATCAACCATGTCCGTTCTACGTCATATCACCTACAATTTAATGGACAAGTTGAAAGGTTCGTGGACACATTTAAACGAGCCATGCTGAAAGTACGTGTGGAGCGGACCACATACGATATCATAGAACGATTTCTATTTTTGTACAGGACGACTAGCATGACTTACTACCAAACTTCAAATCCCTTACTGAGATGCTTATGGGACGAAAGCTACGAACAGTTCATAGTGCGATGACACCCACGCAATTGGCTGAGCACAGCCCTCAGATGCAGACTAATTGGATTCCTCACGAAGTTGGTGCGAAAGTGTATGCGCAGGACTACAGACACAGATGTGATAGATGGATAGAGGGTGAAGTCACAAGGAAACATGGCAACGTCATGTATGATGTCAGGGTGAACCAAGGTATCCGGACCAGGCACCATAATCAACTAAGGCCAAGAAAAGCTAAAGGAAAAGGTGAAATTACGAAACGCCTCCCACTCGATGTGCTGTTGGATACTTTTCGACTTCCGCCAATAACTCCAACACAGACTACTGAGTCATCTACTCAAATAGGACATCCTTCAGCGTCAGGTTTGTTACCTCGAACGTGGTCGAAACACAAACTCAGACAACCAAAGAAATAGCAAGTAAACCCTCGGTTGCGTCACTATTAATTTTTCCAAACGGAGGTGTTAGAATATTCATAAAAATATCCTGAAAATTATTCTGTTAAATCACATTCCATCACTGAACATAAAATCGTATGTTTTCACACTTTTCACATGTTCCGCATATTTTATTGGTCTCACACACTTCACATGTTTCACATATTTCACATCTCGTTTCCTATTGGCCAATATTTACGGTCGTCCTAACTCTATAAACATGCATTGTCTGTACAGCAATAGGCGGTTTTCTGACACCGTTAGCAATCTTCATATGTCGGTTTTGTGTTCTTATACACCGACAATTCGGGAAACTGAATTCACGTTGATACTGGAATATCTGAGGTTGGCTAATCGGAAACGTTTCGATTAGCCACATCGTGGACTACAATAATGATCAAGTTTATGAAAAAAATATGTTTAAACTGTCAATAAACAATATAAAATGTTAGAAACTATTATTATGCGATTGGTTACTTGCTTATAATAAATGTTAACGTCTAGAATAGGTTCAAGATAAATTCATTATTTTATGTAGTAGAAATATGCAAATGACGTGCTTATGAGTGTTGTGCTACTCTATCACCACATTCGGAAAGAGCGGGTTCTTGTTATGTGCTCTCTATCCGTCTTACATCAACCTACATAGAGTGTTAAGATTAAAGATAAAATGGAATAAATATATTCCAGTAGGAAAGCATTGGACACTTTTCAACTAAAACTTTTGTAAATTATGGAAATGATATAATGAATGCTGAAGTGACATTTTCAATCAGTTTCTTTAGATGGAAACAGTTAGACTCTCAACACACAGGAAATTTATAAATCATTTAGACTTGTACATGTAATGCAAAATACTCGTCGTATTCAAAGTAGGTAAAGAATATTCGCACATTCTTTCATTAAAACAGATCAATTGTCGAAATTTAGTTAGTCACACAAA
>OX103972.1:20884828-21121063 GCA_944470395.2 Schistosoma turkestanicum | reverse complement strand
TGTTTTGAAGGATGCTTTAATGATCCTGGGTCCATGAGATTCCCATCCTATTAGTGCCTTTTGTGCATGTTTGGACAGCATCAATGCAACTCCTTGTGTATGTGAAGCATTTTCCTCTTCATGACCAGAGTATAACAGCAGTTCCCCTGAAGCTAGTCTCAGTTGTCCTACTTGTGTCCAATGTGTTTCACTGATTCCAAGCACCTCGAGGTTGTATCTTCTCATTTCTGCCGCAACTTGAAATAGTCTTCCAGTCTCCCACAATGTACGAACGTTCCACGTACCTAAAAAAATGGTTGCTCTGGTTGTCAGAAGAGGCATCAGCCCCGTGACTTCCGAGGGAACTCGGCTTTCATCACGCGACGTCATAATTCTTCCTCCAACTCCCAGGGCAGAGTTAAAATGGTTTGAATTATTTTTTCTGGTTAGCGTTTTTTTGGCAAGTTAGTTTTTGACGGAATGGGGTCGCCAACCCCATGTCCAACCCTCCTCCTTTACCCGGGCTTGGGACCGGCAGTAGCCCCGAAGGTTCTACTGGCGGAGTTTTCAACTATTGATGGCTGAAGCCAAATGTCTATACTGCAGTCAATAAATATATGTATGTTCTTACTTACATTGTCTTATCTTTTTAATCTGGATTGTCTTAATGAAAGGTTTGTTCCACTGTATTTTTTAGTTACAGTTAAAGTTTTGTCTGGATACTATTTCCAGGTTCAGAATTGCAATCGTTTTGGTTGTCTAAACTTATTTGATAGACTGGTGTTTTGTTTGATACCCACTCATTGTTTTGTAGTTATATTCACGTTTTAAGTTTTTTGCATCTTGTGTTGCAATTTTCACCAAAACCCTTTTTGTTGAGTTTTTGTCGTAGTTTATTAGTTTTGATTTCGTTACTTGTATTTGAGAAGTCAAGTTCAAACGAAGCGCTATTTCCAACTATTCATATACACCGATTACACTCAGCATATTGATTTCCGTTCCTAAAACTTGAGTTAGTTATCTTCCATAACAGCGTACTTACTGAGAAATGTTTTATGTTCACATTCTCTATATTTATGTCATTCGTTTACATTTTAATGTCTTTCATTTTATGATCGACACAGCTTCAATAGGTTACATAGTTAATCGTACGGTGTTGTGTGTATATCTATATATCTGTTTCGTAAATTGCATTCTTTTCTCAGGGAATTTGATCTCAATAGATGTCGTAGTTACCTAACGAATTGATATTTGAAATGTATATAGTAAGTGATTGTTCAAGCTCTGCCTTAACTGAAGTTGAAGTGGCGTTTTATTCACCAGATTTTATGTCACTTAATTTTTTGTGTCTAAAATCTTGCATAAGGTTTTGAACCAGGATTATAATTTAGCTTGTGAGATTTACAGTCGTATTTCGTTTTTTCAAATAATACGACAAGTCATACACGATATGCTTGGCGACGCATCATTATTGTTGAATTTCACATCATTCTACTACTAGTTTTCCCGTCAAACAGTTAGCTTTCTTCCAAATATCATGTTGTCATTTTGTGGTATTTTGACTAGTCACTGATATTTTTTGTACGTAATTCTTTCGCTGATTGGATTTCCAAATACAACACACTCTGTTGTGCATATGTTATTTTCTTTAATTCCAATACTGGCATTTACAACAGTCCTAACTATTTTGATTCCCGTTACTTTCCATCATCGTACTCGCATCTTACCTCTTAAATTTCATGATTTTACTTTTGATACAGACAGTATGCAGTTTCGTTATTTGATTCAAAAATATGAAATCTTTAGATACAAACGTTGCTATGCTATTTACTGGTATTTTCAGTGTTATGGATGATCGGACGTAAACTGCCAGTTTTTGGATGTGGAGAAATGTTAGATGAAGATGATAATTATTTGTAAACATCTCGTGGGCTTCACTAAGTGAAAAAAGCATCGTCAATACCACGTTTAAAAAATTTGATAAGGCCTAAAGTAGAGCTATCAATTTTAGCTTTCAAAGAAGATTCTGATTCTTAGCTCATTCCTTATCTGAAATTCTAATTGTGAAATCGTGATTGTTGATAATAAGTGATAGAAGTATGCATTAATGCATGACACGGCAACCGAACACTGCTGCTGAATTGAAATAAGCCAATGCAGTGATTGCAACATGTATCCTACTGAAAATTTAATAACATTACCTCTTCGAGTATACAGTTTACAATTTCCATTATGTGGTCTCATTATTAATTTTTTGCAGTCAGTGAACTATATGAGTTCATCAATTGATGTCAAACAATCGTCGACCATTGTTATATATTACGTTGGTTTTCGATTGTCAGTTCATTGTAGGTAAACGAACACGTGATTATTTCAGAAATTTTATAAGCATTCCACTTGTGAGGACAGGTTATTGTAAGCAAATGTCCACTGATATTGTATATGGTAGTTGTTGAATAATTAATTTGCTGAATATATTTAAAGTTTGATTATTTAGTTCGAACTGTATAGTCTATATATACATTAACACTGGCCTGAAAATAGACTGCTTTGTTCAACCTAAATTTCCATTAGGTGAAGATGCACTTCTGTTAATGATTGTGAAGCTTTAACATTCATCTATCATCCTGAACTTTTTAGCTAATTTTTCACGATTTGGTTCAGTTTTCACGTCTTTACTATTTCGCACGGAAACGCTAGAACAATTTAACACGTCCCTTTTCTATCTCAACCGTCACAACAGTTGAATCCTGTTGACTTGCAGACTATTAAGATAAATTTTACACGTAAACTGTCCAGATTGCATCCGATAAACTCACTGGCTTTCTATTTGTCATGCGAAGTTGAATATATTACAGATTGTAGGCAAGCAATGAATATTCCAGGATTAAAATTAACCTTAATTCGTCCTGTTTTAAATTTTTGATTTCACTCTAAATTCAAATATTGACTTTCCAGTTTCACATCTTCATTTAAAACGGATTAATTAATTGTTTATATCTTTCAATAATTCAGTTTTTTTGTCAATGATAATACTTAATTTTCATTTTAATCATTCACTATTCCGTTATTGTTATAGAAAATTTACATTTTTTGCTGGTTCTTACCGTATTTTATCAAAATAAATATAATCCCGCTTACTGACAACTTTTGTAAAAGAAAGCTAAACAAGTTACATAAGTATTTCATTGAAACTAATACATTATTATCTACTGTGAGACGATTATTTCTTCCTATGAAATAATATATTTAGGATTTAATTTGTCCTACAGATGTAATTCTAGAACGGTAAACGCAGTATTGGCAAGCACAGAGTCTATAGGAAAGCTATAGTTAGAAGAAGATCAACTTTGCTTTAAACTTGATCTGTTTCGACCAATATAGCGTGTCTTATGGAAATGAGTACAGTTATGAGTCACATCAATATAATAAGATATTAATGTCTGTGGTCATGTTACATGATCATGTTCATGCTGATGCATCTGAGGGCTTTGATCGTCAACGGCATGGGTTTCATCGTATTATGAACATTTCGTAGCTTTTATCCCATAAGCATCTCAGCAAGAAATTTGAAGTTTGGTCGTAAGTAATATGGGGTCGTCCGGTACACAAAAACAAATCGTTCTAAGATATCGTATATGGTCCCTTCCCTACGTGCTTTAAGCATAGCTCGTTTAAATGTGTCGACGAACCTTTCAGCTTGTTCATTAGAGTACAGGTGATATGACGGAGAACGGACATGGTTGATGGAATTTTTCGGGCGAAATTCTTGAAAGTGGCTGGATATGAACTGCGAACCATTATCAGTCACGATTCTTCCTGGTAGACCATGCTGAATTAACTTCCGATTAAAGAGTTTGATGGTTCGATTTGTAGAAGGTGGCGCAACCATCAGTCTATCAGATCACTTAGTGAAGGACTCAAGCAGTACCAGATATGTGGTACCATTCAGGTGTTCGGCGACCTCAATGTGCACTCGCGACCTGGTTTTCTTACTTTGGTCAGGGTTCTGGTACCAACTTGCGAGGATTCTTCGCAGATGTTTGACAATGTGTACATCATTTGGCGAATTCCACAATCTGCTTATCCATGTTCAGCCAATTTCCATAGTTCCGAGTGATGGATTTCATACGGTTTATCCTTGCGTGTCAAGCGTGAAAATGGCGTTGGACCTTTGATCGTAGCGTTGTTGTAACTACTACGCGAACATCGAACATCAGACAATCGGTAACTACTCAGAAGTCACTGTGACGATTCGCCAGATGTTGCATATCACCACTGAGTTGCTTCACTGGCAATCGGCTCAGAACATAGGTGACCACTTCTTGGATATTCGAGTCGTCATTGGTAGCTTTCTGAACATCTTCAGCAGAAACAGGCATCATGAGAATGGAACTTGAATACAATGTAGCACTGGAGTCCTCTTCCGTTGATATTGTGGCTCTGATTGTGTGCTTATCAATGGTATAATGGTTACTGATAAGTCTGGACGGTATTTCATCTTGACCGAAATCTCCGGAATGTCGATACTGTATGTCGAAGTCGTCTCACAGTAACGCCAACGCCCAACGTTGAGGACGATTAGCACAATGTGCAGGAATGCCTTCTTTGAACCAAAGGCTGTTAACAACGGTTTACGATCTGTGAGCAATGTGAGATGGCTCCCGTAAATGAGTTTGTGGAATCGCCTGACAGAAAAAATTAGGTCTAGGGCCTCCTTCTCGACCTGGCCGCGACGTCTTTCAGCAGCTGTCAGTGTTCTCAAAGCAAACATCGTCGATTTCTCTCAACAGTCGAGAAAGACATGCAAGAGTCCGTCATCCAGTCCATGTGTTGAAGCGTTTACAGCAACCACAATGTGTAGTTTCGGATTGCAGTTGGTTAATAGTAATTTGGAGCTTAACATGGCGTTAAGTTTCGAGAAAGCTGACTCACGCTAAGTGGACCAATTCCAAGTAGCGTTCTTATATAGCAGATGATTTAATCGATATCGTACGTCATGAGGTGATGAAAGAAATGCTGAGTAATAGCTAACTATTCCCGAAAATGATCGCAGTGAGGAGGCATCAGTGGGAGCAGGCATTTATTGGATTGCGACAGTAATTTGGGAATTAGAATGTCATCTACAAGCATCAAAGATAAAACCAAGGCATATAATGGAAGGTGAGAAAAATTGGCATTTTCCTTGATGGAGGCGAAAACCATTGTTCTGAATGCTTTTCGAAACTGAGTGTGTCATTGTATGCAATTCGTCGGCGGTTGAGCCGACAACGAGGGCATCCGAAAGGTATGTAGCAGCACCAGGAACATCTGACATAATAGTACCCATGATCTGCTGAAAGATCGGTGGAGCAGTTTTGATGCCAAAGGGTTACCGGATATGCTGAAATAGTCCTCGGTAAGTGTTGTTTGTCAACAAGTCTCTCGGTTCGAAAACAACAGGAATTTAAAGGCATCCATCCGCCAGACCCAAATCGTCATTTAGAAGTCATCTGAGATCGGCAGAGTATAGTGTTGTTTTAGTGTCGCCTTGAGTCCTGTGGAGAAGACTGAACATACGCGTATGGAACGATCGGACAATTTTCACATCCACAATAAGTACAAAGTCCGATGTCCAGTCGAAACTGTTCATTGATTTGTTTTTGGAGGTCTGCATTATATTGCTGTGTGGTGGCGGAGGTTTGTACTTGATTGCAGATAGTGCTGATGGGAAGATCGGCCTGACCGAGTTCTTCGAACATATCTAAATCCAGAACTGGTGTCACACTGAATATTTTGCTAACCTCTGAAATTCAGTAGTGGACGTACATTTTTGTTTTGATTTTTCTCAAAGTCTTCCAGTTGAATTAAATAAATCCTGATTAAAATTCATATAATGTTAGTCTGCATTCTGACAGTTGTCATTTGAACATGTTGGATTTCATTCATCCCTATTACTAAAAACTGAAATAGTGTCAAACAATGTCACTTCATACAAACAAACTGGAAATGTATATTGAATGAAATTTGTGATATCAATTCAATCATGCTTAAATGGTCTACTTTGTCTTACTTTAACATTTTATTCTAGAGTAGTCGATCCCCTTAGTCAATTTAACATTTACTACAACTATTCATTAACTATGCTACTACATACAACGGATAATTTGGAGTTCATTAGTATTTCACTGACAGTTATTTGGAAGTATTTTACCGCTACAAACTCAGAAATTTTTATTGATGAATGTGTCCAGTCTAGTTGAGAACGTTAGAGCTTCGGAGTAGTGTAAAACTCTGTATAACTAAATAGTTGTTTTATAGCGCTTGTTAGGAAAAATCTGATTCAATTTGACAGGCTCCTCGTTACAAAATAGCTAGAAGACCACATATTCCACAGTGAAGTATTGTAGACAAGTTGTAATTAAAATAAAAAATTCAGTGATGATGATGATGATTCATTGAACAAGCATCTTTTCAACAGCAAATTCAAATGGGGAAATACTTGAATGATGAAATAGTGAGGAATGCCAGATGAAAATTGTTCGAGGAACTAATTACAAAGCATTTTATCGTGATTTATGAACACTCGCAAGCTGTAAGAAAGAAGAATAATGATCATGAAAATGAAAACCGAAATAGAATCACCATACAATATTAACATTTGCAACGAAGTTGACAAGTCAATATTTTTCAATGAAGTCACGTCAAGAAGACTACGTCATGTAAATTAAATTAGATCAATAAAGTTTGCGTTACAGGTTACTTAACTAGTCACTTATTATCTAATTCCATAAAATATAACCGTTTTCTCTGATATAAATAGCATACATATTGGAAACTGATTATCAATGTCATGTGATAAATTTATTGAAACGTATATTATAATTTTTTCAAAATTTCACTAGTAATGAATACTTGTAGGCTTAATTGGGTTACAAGACATCGGGTACTTTTTTTTAATCCAATAAATTTATCTCAATTTACAACTTCACAGAATTTTCAACATTCTATGTAACTACATTGAATTATTAAGTTCCAGATGTTTGTATGTACATGTCAACGAGATTAGGTGACATAAAGTTTTGAATACTCAACTGTAATATTTACTATGCTGTAAATATAATCGGTTTGAATCCCATGCAGACTATCAGTTACATAAAAATTGAAAACATTGGTGTCTGCTTATTTTCGCCAAAACAATGCTTAACTCCTTGACTTTCTTCCAATTGCTTCTAATCATCTAACAAAAACACAATCTGTAACATGTAAAATTAACCAAAGACAAGAATCTGTAGCATGAATTAGTCATTGATTCTTTCAAAAGACATTGAAATGTATCAATCACTCTATTGAAACAGTACCAATTTCCAAATAATTGGAATCGAGGTTATCTGTAGTGTGTGTACTTTTATGTCAAGTCCACAGGGGTTGTCTCATCCTTTGGACAATTTAATCAAACCATTATTCGCCAGTTTTTATTCACTCGTCCTTTGACCTTGTCAATTATTCGCTCATATTTTGGCTGTTTTTATTCGACTATCTGTGTGTGTGTGTGTGTGTGGCCCACATCGCTCATCACATGTCTAGCTTATTTTTTTGTCTCACTATAATGCTTAGTCATTGAGTTGGCTGGAATTCCTGAAATTTTTCGGACTCTCAAAATGTGATCCTCAACTTACCGAATCATCGAACAAGGTGAAGAAACCACTATATTTAATAAACCAGATTCTAACGATTATTCTGTTTCCTCCATGCCCGATTTCGTCCAATGAACGACTGATAGGAGAGTCAAACCTTTCCTTCTGAGTGAAGAAATACCAACAGATCAAACAGGTTTCTATGTTCAATTCTATTTTTGCTCGATTTTAAGAACCAAGAAATTAATATTTCCATAGTTTAGCTGCACTTAAAGTATGTTGGCTACTTTAATGTTTTACATCTAGTTAATTGATTTTACATAGGATTAATAAGTATTCAGTTAGTTGTTTCTAGTTAATTTTTCAATCATTCACAGAAATGTTTTTATTATACATGAATAAAAAGCTTGATAGATGTAGTGAAAAGACAAAGTTTGTCAGAACTATATTATATATTCATACTGTTGAAGTATGTTTGATATATATTGACAAACAATTTTTAATAGCAAAAAAGCACGCCATAACAAATGTAATTATGATGATCAACAGTATCGTTTCAATAGAGAATTAAATTCATTCTGTTAATGTTAATTTATCGAATAGATATTCTCCAAGTCCTTTACCAACTCGTTGTATCTCTGTTAAATAATCAGCGAATTGTTTTATTGCATCTTCTTGTTCATGAAGAAATTCACTTTCAATAAAATCTGTCAATGCTGGATCATTGTTCTTTGAAGCAACTTCGTGCAATTTTAATAATGACTAGAAGAAAAGTATAAATAAATAAGTGATTGTTAAATGGTTAATTGTATGAATTGAAAAGATTCTGTGACAAGTGAGTACGTATGAGGGATAATTGTCATTTTTATGAAGAAGCCATGACCATTGGAGTTCAACTGCATTGAATGTAAGACATGTATCGGTAGGGGTATTGGACAATAGTTGCGAAATAAAGCGAATGGATTGGTGTCGGATTCGTAAACCACTGGATGCTGGCTTAGCGTTCTAAAGACGAAGCGCTTGTAGCGAAAGCTGAAGGTCGTATGCTTGATACCCGAAGAGGTCAAGAAATATTCACATCACTTCGTTCTTTTAAGGCCGTAAATGTTATGAAAAAGCATACTCTTCTAAAACGGGAAGGGTTTAGAGTTAGGAATAAATTTTTCGGTAAATATAAACCAACCCTAAATCCTACGTCAATCAATCAATCAATAGCAACGTAGAACTTCGTACGTAAGTACATCAGCTCAAGTTGCCATACTACATTAGCATAGATATGTGATTGTCAATTCAAATCCCATAGGAGTAATGGTAGTGAAAGTAGGGAGAATACAATTTCGATTCACTTAACACATGACTGCACATTAAATCACAACAAGTGCTTTAACACACATTTCATGGGAGTAGGTATATTTTGTAATATGCATTCAGAGCCATCTTCAACTAAATTTCTGGCTGCACAACAGAAATCCTTATTGATTTCGAGCTCTTCAAAGACCAAATATTGCCGACTTTTACTTCGTTAATGATGACATATGAGTTATCTATCAATGTACTTTATATTTAACGCAGATAATCGATACTGAATCTAGATACTTATTGGTTGACTCAGGGTTGTGTGTATATTATGATTTCGCCATATCTTCTAACTGGTTTTGTTGGGTAAAGATCTCAAACTCATTCGAGTGGTTACTTCAATTTTACAGAACCAAAATAAATACGTAGTCTGATCATTGGAAAAGTATATTAAAAAAGGCAACCGGTTCTTCTACTTACTTCATTAACAGCTTTTTCCATTGATAAGGCGGTATTTATTGCGTCTTCCAGATCAGTGAATTCTATCTTGGTGGGACACTTGATATCACTGTACTGAACACGACCACCACGTTTGTTCTGATATTTCGCCAACTTCTCAGCATGTTCATGTTCCTCACGTGAAACCTTCCGGAAGAATTCAGCTGCTTTCGGAAATGACACATCATCTCGATCGAAGTAAGTGAATAATGCCATGTAATCATAGGCAGCTTGTAGTTCCATGTTGATTTGTTTATTGATGGCATCTTCACATTCCGTAGCGAAATTCTGTCTAGCTCTCGATTCGGTGCATGGATATTTGGAAGCTCCTCTGCTCATTGCGTTTGATTGGATGCGGAAATGTTGAGTTAGATAATTGACCGTATGATGTAGTGATATGCACCTCTCTCCTTTTATACTAATGAATCAGACAGGCACGTGATGTTAAATGTGTGAATGTCCAGTGATGAGATACGTGAAAATGTTGGTTGCTTGCGATTGGAGTGAGCAACAGTCAACACAACTCTACTATCTGACTTGATGTAGAGATCAGTTTGTGTCATAATTTGATTGGTGCATGATAAATTTGAAAGGTTACCTGATTGTTTCACATGTTTTCATAATTTGTGTGTTATTTTTCGATTGGTTTTCACATGGCAGTTAATGTGTCATAAGTTCGAATAATTTTCGATTAAACTGTATCAGATTTTTATGAGCTAATTAATGTGGAAATGTATTTACTGGGATTGCATCACTTATTCTTAAGATACAGATTTTTAAATGATGATAATGAGTGTAGATTTCAAGTATCCTTTAGAGGTGAACGTTTAGAGAGAGTATCGAAATATGCCTCAAATATTAGACTGTACATGACGTCAAAGTTTCAACTATCTAGTTGCAAACAGCTGTGATGTTTTCATGAAATAGTTGATTGTGATTTGTAAGACGGAACTGTATTGTTCGATAGAAGTGGTATAATTTTGATTGTTTGTTACCTAGACTTTCAATTAATTCTCTATTCTCCTTCATACAAGTTGAAGAAACGCCGTTACGCCTGAAATCATATTCATGATCAAGTTAATGCATTGATCATTCAATGAAATTACATAAATTCTCATTCGTGATGATCATGATCATCTTATTCGCAAGTCTTTGCATCACTCGTGTTGATCAGTATGTTGGTAACTGATATTAATTAATAGTGCACTTTTCCTCCTTTCATAGTCATATACTTTGCTACTGTTTTCTTGTCTAGAGACAGTTTCCCCCAACTGACATAATCCAGTTTCTAGGATCCTTCTGATTTTACTTCATCTCAATGTAGGCATTTTAACGTATCACGTTGAGACTTCCCTTGCCGATTATCATTTCTTTAGCAATCTTCATGATTAATATTGAAGCTATCAACAATCAACAATGACGTTTTATATTGGGATAAAAAATGCTGTCTTTTCGGTGGAGTAATAGTCTTATTGTCTTTCTATCGTTTTTCCAGTTGGAGAAATGCTACATTCGCTTTGCTTATCCGTGTCGAAACGTCCACCACAGATCCACTTTGCCGAAATTCAGTTCTGTCCAGATGGTGTGTAAATGTTTCTATATCTTGCAGTGCATCTCCATCATATGTGATTTGTACGATGCATGCTTTGTCATACCTCAGTTTCTTGCTTTTTTTAAATGTTGTTAAGTGGAGGCTTCTGCTCCGAGAGTCATCTTTTCCCGCATTTGTTGTTGCGTAATTGTATAGAACGTATAGATAATCTGCTGAGTACAGGTCGTCCAGCTGCATTCGAGCCGTTCGCTGTATTCCGTGCTTCTTCTGAGGCATTGACATTTTGACAATCCACTTGACCACCAGGAGGAAGAGAAGAGTTTTCACGGAATCCAGTCTGTTGTTTTCGAAGTTGGGCCTCTACCGAATATTTTATTTGGTGCAACACCACTCTGTTGAAGTCATTTTCTGGTATTAGGAGAAAAGTGATGCATTTGTATTCCCCACAGTTGCTGAAATTCCCGTTTTAGACATCTTGATCATGTGTTCTTCTTTCAAGTTTGTTGGTACTTAATCTTCCTCTCAAATCTCTCTGAAGGGAATGCGGAGTATGTATGCAGTTACTGTTATGTCTAATTTCAGTGCCTCCGCTGGTGTGTTGTCTGGTGCTGCTGCTTTGTTGCGCTTGGTTTTTCTGATGGCCATGTGAATCTCTTCATTTATTAGTGGTTGCTGGATTCAGTGAGGATGGTCAATTCAAGAGTTCTTCAAAGTGCTCTACCTACCTGTGTCGTCGTTTTTTAATGTTGCTCATTGATTCGCCTTCCTTACTTTCCACTATTCCTTCTTCTTTATGATAATTCTCAGCATGCTTCTGTAGTGATTTGACATTTATGAAGAAATCACGATAGGTAAACAGCAACCTTGATCATAGCGACCAACTGTTCTAGCGAACGTTTTAACAAACATTTTGTTTATTCGTACTATTGTACCACACTTTCCTTCTTCGCCGTCATCATATTGCTCTTTCTGTTCTGTACATTTCGCGCAATTTCTCTGGTACGATTTCTGTATTCTTACGATACCACTGAATCGCCAGTAAATATACATATTTCATCTGGACTATCCTGTCTTCATTCTCGTTAATACAACACCCTGTATAGCTGTTGTGACCCGAACACAATTGGTTTTTTAATATGTTTAAAGTTCTCCACTCGAACATATAAACTATACTATTTGACTACTTGTCCATCGCCTCCTAAGTTTCAGTCTCATTTTGGCTACCATCAAGTGATAATCTGAAGTTAAGTCGGCTCCTCTTTTGACTCTTACGTCCTCCATCGTGCTTTTCAATTTTTATTGATGCAGATATGGTCGATTCGAAACGGCCGTCCAGTGCTCCCAAGTTTCTGATGGTGGTCTAACAATGATGATTGATTAATGATTTCAAATGTGTAAAGAAGATCAGTTGATTCAGAACTTCACTTTTTAAACATTAAATGTTTGCCATATGATTTTTAAATTTTTCGAAATCAACACTTCAACACGAATATTGAATTGTTAAATATCGAAACAATATTTTCACATCGACGCTGTAGGATTACTATTAATATTAATCCAGGTCAATGTAATCTTGTGCCGATTGATTTGTTTGATATTCGTCTACTTACAAATTGTAAGTAGTTCATCTAGTTGAGGTAAAGCTGTTGAAGAATGTGGATTGCTTAATTAGATTACTTAAACGCATTTCGCATTTCAATGAATAATCTAATCAACAAACATTCAACTTTAAACAAACGCTATCACATTGCATAAAAACTCATCATTGAAGATGGAAAAACTGGGTTTCACCAGGATCTATAATAATTTCAGACGAATCATACGCATCAACTATAAACTTGAATCAAAAATGATATTCAGAAATAACCACTAATATTTGTATGAAATATCGGATTACTATTACTCGAATAGCAATAGAGTACGATATGCTAACCTCTGTAACAGAACACTTTCATTCAATATCTGCTCAAACGTATCTTTCACTACCAAGTGCATATGGGGTGTAATAAAATTTCCTATTACTATTACGGCTTTAAAAATTGAATGCAACATTTTAGGATTCATCAACAAATATGGCCACTTGACGTATTCTCGCTATTCGAGATACTCACCATGAAATGGAATATAGACATTCACCTGAACAACTGAACACTAGTCAGGTTATGAGGCTTGATATACCTGGAGACCGAGCTCATTTTGCTTAGTACAGACTGAATAATATTAAAAGGAAAAGATTTCTCGTAACTGCCAATTACTTTTCAATGCTGTACAATCGCAAACATATACGTTTTTACTAAAAGATAACACTTACAATGAAAGTGATCATAATAAGTTTGAAAAATAGGGAGTAGGCAGGTAAATTACAAAAAATTGCAAAGGACAATATTCATCATGAAGATTGATAAAGAAATGATAATCGGCAAGGGAAGTCTCAAAGTGATACGATAAAATGACTACATTCAGATGAAATAACATCAGAAGGATCCTAGAAACTGGACTATGTCAGTTGGAGGAAAACTGTCTCTAGACAAGAAAACAGTAGCGAAGTATATGACTATGAAAGGAGGAAAAATTCACTATTAATTAATATCAGTTACCAACATACAGATCAACATGAGTGATGCAAAGACTTGCAAATAAGATGATCATGATCATCACGAATGAGAATTTATGTAATTTTCTTGAATGATCAATGCATTAACTTGATCATGAATATGATTTCAGGCGTAACGGCGTTTCTTCAACTTGTATGAAGGAGAATAGAGAATTAATTGAAAGTCTAGGTAACAAACAATCAAAATTATACCACTTCTATCGAACAATACAGTTCCGTCTTACAAATCACAATCAACTATTTCATGAAAACATCACAGCTGTTTGCAACTAGATAGTTGAAACTTTAACGTCATGTACAGTCTAATATTTGAGGCATATTTCGATACTCTCTCTAAACGTTCACCTCTAAAGGATACTTGAAATCTACACTCATTATCATCATTTAAAAATCTGTATCTTAAGAATAAGTGATGCAATCCCAGTAAATACATTTCCACATTAATTAGCTCATAAAAATCTGATACAGTTTAATCGAAAATTATTCAAACTTATGACACATTAACTGCCATGTGAAAACCAATCGAAAAATAACACACAAATTATGAAAACATGTGAAACAATCAGGTAACCTTTCAAATTTATCATGCACCAATCAAATTATGACACAAACTGATCTCTACATCAAGTCAGATAGTAGAGTTGTGTTGACTGTTGCTCACTCCAATCGCAAGCAACCAACATTTTCACGTATCTCATCACTGGACATTCACACATTTAACATCACGTGCCTGTCTGATTCATTAGTATAAAAGGAGAGAGGTGCATATCACTACATCATACGGTCAATTATCTAACTCAACATTTCCGCATCCAATCAGACGCAATGAGCAGAGGAGCTTCCAAATATGCATGCACCGAATCGAGAGCTAGACAGAATTTCGCTACGGAATGTGAAGATGCCATCAATAAACAAATCAACGTGGAACTACAAGCTGCCTATGATTACATGGCATTCTTCACCTACTTCGATCGAGATGATGTGTCATTTCCGAAAGCAGCTGAATTCTTCCGGAAGGTTTCACGTGAGGAACATGAACATGCTGAGAAGTTGGCGAAATATCAGAACAAACGTGGTGGTCGTGTTCAGTACAGTGATATCAAGTGTCCCACCAAGATAGAATTCACTGATCTGGAAGACGCAATAAATACCGCCTTATCAATGGAAAAAGCTGTTAATGAAGTAAGTAGAAGAACCGGTTGCCTTTTTTAATATACTTTTCCAATGATCAGACTACGTATTTATTTTGGTTCTGTAAAATTGAAGTAACCACTCGAATGAGTTTGAGATCTTTACCCAACAAAACCAGTTAGAAGATATGGCGAAATCATAATATACACACAACCCTGAGTCAACCAATAAGTATCTAGATTCAGTATCGATTATCTGCGTTAAATATAAAGTACATTGATAGATAACTCATATGTCATCATTAACGAAGTAAAAGTCGGCAATATTTGGTCTTTGAAGAGCTCGAAATCAATAAGGATTTCTGTTGTGCAGCCAGAAATTTAGTTGAAGATGGCTCTGAATGCATATTACAAAATATACCTACTCCCATGAAATGTGTGTTAAAGCACTTGTTGTGATTTAATGTGCAGTCATGTGTTAAGTGAATCGAAATTGTATTCTCCCTACTTTCACTACCATTACTCCCATGGGATTTGAATTGACAATCACATATCTATGCTAATGTAGTATGGCAACTTGAGCTGATGTACTTACGTACGAAGTTCTACGTTGCTATTGATTGATTGATTGACGTAGGATTTAGGGTTGGTTTATATTTACCGAAAAATTTATTCCTAACTCTAAACCCTTCCCGTTTTAGAAGAGTATGCTTTTTCATAACATTTACGGCCTTAAAAGAACGAAGTGATGTGAATATTTCTTGACCTCTTCGGGTATCAAGCATACGACCTTCAGCTTTCGCTACAAGCGCTTCGTCTTTAGAACGCTAAGCCAGCATCCAGTGGTTTACGAATCCGACACCAATCCATTCGCTTTATTTCGCAACTATTGTCCAATACCCCTACCGATACGTGTCTTACATTCAATCCAGTTGAACTCCAATGGTCATGGCTTCTTCATAAAAATGACAATTATCCCTCATAGGTGCTCACTTGTCACAGAATCTTTTCAACTTATAGAATTAACCATTTAACAATCACTTATTTATACTTTTCTTCTAGTCATTATTAAAATTGCACGAAGTTGCTTCAAAGAACAATGATCCAGCATTGACAGATTTTATTGAAAGTGAATTTCTTCATGAACAAGAAGATGCAATAAAACAATTCGCTGATTATTTAACAGAGATACAACGAGTTGGTAAAGGACTTGGAGAATATCTATTCGATAAATTAACATTAACAGAATGAATTTAATTCTCTATTGAAACGATACTGTTGATCATCATAATTACATTTGTTATGGCGTGCTTTTTTGCTATTAAAAATTGTTTGTCAATATATATCAAACATACTTCAACAGTATGAATATATAATATAGTTCTGACAAACATTGTCTTTTCACTACATCTATCAAGCTTTTTATTCATGTATAATAAAAGCATTTCTGTGAATGATTGAAAAATTAACTAGAAACAACTAACTGAATACTTATTAATCCTATGTAAAATCAATTAACTAGATGTAAAACATTAAAGTAGCCAACATACTTTAAGTGCAGCTAAACTATGGAAATATTAATTTCTTGGTTCTTAAAATCGAGCAAAAATAGAATTGAACATAGAAACCTGTTTGATCTGTTGGTATTTCTTCACTCAGAAGGAAAGGTTTGACTCTCCTATCAGTCGTTCATTGGACGAAATCGGACATGGAGGAAACAGAATAATCGTTAGAATCTGGTTTATTATATATAGTGGTTTCTTCACCTAGTTCGATGATTCGGTAAGTTGAGGATCACATTTTGAGAGTACGAAAAATTTCAGGAATTCCAGCCAACTCAATGACTAAGCATCATGTTCAGACAAAAAAATAAGCTAGACATGCGATGAGCGAAGTAAGCAACACACACACACAGATAGTCGAATAAAAACAGCCAAAATATGAGCGAATAATTGACAAGGTCAAAGGACGAGTGAATAAAAACTGGCGAATAATGGTTTGATTAAATTGTCCAAAGGATGAGCCAACCCCTGTGGACTTGACATAAAAGTACACACACTACAGATAACATGGATTTCAATTATTTGGATATTGGTACTGTTTCAATAGAGTGATTGATACATTTCAATGTCTTTTGAAAGAATCAATGACTAATTCATGCTACAGATTCTTGTTTTTGGTCAATTTTACATGTTGCAGATTGTGTTTTTGTCAGATGATTGGAAGCAATTGGAAGAAAGTCAAGGAGTTAAGCATTGTTTTGGCGAAAATAAGCAGACACCAATGTTTTCAATTTTTATGTAACTGATAGTCTGCATGGGATTCAAACCGATTATATTTACAGCATAGTAAATATTACAGTTGAGTATTCAAAACTTTATGTCACCTAATCTCGTTGACATGTACATACAAAAATCTGGAACTTATTAATTCAATGTAGTTACATAGAATGTCAAAAATTCTGCGAAGTTGTAAATTGAGATAAATTTATTGGATTAAAAAAATATACCCGATGTCCTGTAACCCAATCAAGCCTACAAATATTCATTACTAGTGAAATTTTGAAAAAATTATAATATACGTTTCAATAAATTTATCACATGACATTGATAATCAGTTTCCAATATGTATGCTATTTATATCAGAGAAAACGGTTATATTTTATGGAATTAGATAATAAGTGATTAGTTAAGTAACCTGTAACGCAAACTTTATTGATCTAATTTAATTTACATGACGTAGTCTTCTTGACGTGACTTCATTGAAAAATATTGACTTGTTAACTTCGTGGCAAATGTTAATATTGTATGGTGATTCTATTTCGGATTTCATTTTCATGATCATTATTCTTCTTTCTTACAGCTTGCGAGTGTTCATAAATCACGATAAAATGCTTTGTAATTAGTTTCTCGAACAATTTTCATCTGGCATTCCTCACTATTTCATCATTCAAGTATCTCCTCACTTGCATTTGCTGTTGAAAAGATGCTTGTTTAATGAATAATCATCACTGAATTTTATATTTTAATTACAACTTGTCTACAATACTTCACTGTGGAATATGTGGTCTTCTAGCTATTTTGTAACGAGGAGCCTGTCAAATTGAATCAGATTTTTCCTAACAAGCGCTATAAAACAACTATTTAGTTATACAGAGTTTTAGACTAGTCCGAAGCTCTAACGTTCTCAACAAGACTGGACACATTCATCAATAAAAATTTCTGAGTTTGTAGCAGTAAAATACTTCCAAATAACCGTCAGTGAAATACTAATGCACTCCAAAGTATCCGTTGTATGTAGTAGCATAGTTAATGAATAGTTGTAGTAAATGTTAAATTGACTGGAGGATCGACTACTCTAGAATAAAATATTAAAGTAAGACAAAGTAGACCGTTTAAGCATGATTGAATTGATATCACAAATTTCATTCAATATACATTTGCAGTTTGTTTGTATGAAGTGACATTATTTGACACTATTTCAGTTTATAGTAATAGGGATGAATGAAATCCAACATGTTCAAATGACAACTGTCAGAATGCAGACTAAGATTATATGAATTTTAATCAGGAATTATTTAATTCAACTGGAAGACTTCGAGAAAAATCAAAACAAAGAGGTAGGTCCTCTATTGAATTTCAAAGGTTAGCAAAATTTTCAGTGTGACACCAGTTCTGGATTTAGATATGTTCGAAGAACTCGGTCAGGCCGATCTTCCCATCAGCACTATCTGCAATCAAGTACAGACACACGCCACTACACAGCAATATAATGCAGACCTCCAAAAACAAATCATTAAACAGTTTCGACTGGACATCGGACTTTGTACTTATCGTGGATGTGAAAATTTGCGATCGTTCCATACGCGTATGTTCAGTCTTCTCCACGGGACTCAAGGTGACACTAAAACAACACTATACTCTGCCGATCTCAGATGACTTCTAAATGATGATCTGGGTCTGGCGGATGCATGCCTTCAAATTCCTGTTGTTTTCGAACCGAGAGACTTGTTGACAAACAACACTTACCGAGGACTATTTCAGCATACCCGGTAACCCTTTGGCATCAAAACTGCTCCACCGATCTTTCAGCAGATCATGGGTACTATTATGTCAGATGTTCCTGGTGCTGCTACATACCTTTCGGATGTCCTCGTTGTCAGCTCAACCGCCGACGAATTGCATACAATGACACACTCAGTTTCAAAAAGCATTCAGGACAATGGTTTTCGCCTCCATCAAGGAAAATGCCAATTTTTCTCACCTTCCATTATATGCCTTGTTTTTATCTGTGATGCTTGTAGATGACATTCTGATTCCCAAATTAATGACGCAATCCAATAAATGCCTGCTCCCACTGATGCCTCCTCATTGCGATCATTTTCGGGAATAGTTAGCTATTACTCAGCATTTCTTTGCACTGTGATTTTATTTGTAATTTTCAAAAACAAAGCATTTGTTGATCATACTTATCTATGAGCAGAGCATAGGATGAGTTCCGATCATTAATTTGCATATTTGTTTCTATGTTAATAAATGGCGAGTTATTAAGTGGATTAATTTTGTCGTGAAGTATGTAATGTCACTGTATGATGATGTGCATGATACTTGCATTTTACGTCTGCTTACGATTTATCATTTAAGCATATAACACTGTTTACATTGTTAACAATACTTGTAACAGCCTTTTGCACATGTAGCTAGTTTTGAAATTTGCAGCAGCTAGACTTCCTGTTCATTTCACTGCCTACATAGAGTTACATAGGACCGCATCTCCTTCGTGTGAGAAGTGATTAAACTGAAGGAAGATATTGTTCGCACTGAAAATGTATTAAATGTATCGCCAAATGTATCGACGATCACATATGTCTATGCACACGGTCTCAGACACGTTTGTTGTTCGAGACGTTCATCTAAATACTTCTAATAATTGTCACTTTATAGCTGACAAGTACCAAGGCGCGACAGATGATGAATAAATCATCTCGTATCAATGCACAATTCAATATGTTGAGTTGATGTTGAATTATCCAACACTAAAGAGTTCTACATGTTCACTGAGCGCTAATAGGACGTCTAGATAATAGCAGACGAAACACACAGTGTCAATTAAAAAGTCGAAAATGAAGAATTTAGCTATTTTGCAGTTATTTAATTCTCGAGTAACATTTAAAATGCAAATTAACGATGAGTATACTCACCGAATGCATTATCTGTACTGCTAGACCTATAGAAAGATAGAGAACAGTAAATACTGTCATAGAAAATGTTGCAACAACACATCAGGGGTTAATCTTTATCTTTATAAAATACAGTGCTATTTGAAATGATATAAATGGAAAAACATTTGACTTTTTTAATGTAAAAGTCGATTAGGAATAATCTGTAGTTCGGGATGGGGATTGGCTGAATGGCGCAGTTGTTACAGCATGTGTGGAAGAAATCTTCTGAAGGATTTGAACAGTTGGAGTCCTTCTTCCAATTAATTCACATCTAGATTTGTTTCTTTAGAGACTTCAATTTCTCCAGTGATCAAACAGAAACATAGAATACTAAACACCTGACTACCACTTGACTCCAGAGTAGTCTGAAACAAAATGTGTCTTTCGAAAACGCGATTCCCCGTTTGCTAACTCGCAATTGAACGTGTTTTGAAGAAACCACAACCAGTGAATCTCAACGTTACATGCCTGAATACCACGTCGAAATAACAGTCACCGTTTAGCTAACCGGCAGTATTAGGTGGTGTACTAAGTCAATCAGAAGGCCGTTTGATGACCGACCACCGAAAAATGTTATGAAGGACTAATGCACATCATTGGTTAATTAATGGCTTTCTTTTCTAAGCAGGTGAACACATTAATATAGATGAGCATTTGATCTGTCATAGAACGACCATCTTATTATGTCACTTCTGATTGACTCAGTATATCACCTAATACTGCTGGTTAGCTAAACTGTGACTGTTACTTTGACGTGGAATTCAGGCATGTCATGTGGATATTCACTGGTTGTAATACGTGTGTTCGTTGTGGTTTCCTCAAACCACGTTCGTTTGTGAGTTAGCAAACGGGGAATCGCGTTTTCGAAAGACACATTTTGTTTCAGACTACTCTGGAGTCAAGTGGTAGTCAGGTGTTTAGTATTCAATGTTTCTGTTTGATCACTGGAGAAATTGAAGTCTCTAAATAAACAAATCTAGATGTGAGTTAATTGGAAGAAGGACTCCAACTGTTCAAATCCTTCAAAAGACTTCTTCCACACATGCTGTAACAACTGCGCCATTCAGCCAATCCCCATCCCGAACTACAGATTATTCCTAATCGACTTTTACATTTAAAAAGTTAAATTTTTTTCCATTTATATCATTTCAAATAGCACTGTATTTTATAAAGATAAAGATTAACCCCTGATGTGTTGTTGCAACATTTTCTCTGACAGTATTTACTGTTCTCTATCTTTCTATAGGTCTAGCAGTACAGATAATACATTCGGTGAGTATAGCCATCGTTAATTTGCATTTTAAATGTTACTCA
Organism: Schistosoma turkestanicum; assembly: GCA_944470395.2. Lineage (NCBI taxonomy): Eukaryota > Metazoa > Platyhelminthes > Trematoda > Strigeidida > Schistosomatidae > Schistosoma > Schistosoma turkestanicum. The sequence continues at coordinate 21,099,843 of OX103972.1, read as the reverse complement.
AGAATCAAATAACTGCAAAATAGCTAAATTCTTCATTTTCGACTTTTTAATTGACACTGTGTGTTTCGTCTGCTATTATCTAGACATTCATTTTACGCACAGTGAATTTGTAGAACTCTTTAGTGTTGGATAATTCAACATCAACTCAACATATTGAATTGTGCATTGATACGAGATGATTTATTCATCATCTATCACGCCTTGGTACTTGTCAGCTATAAAGTGACAATTATTAGAAGTATTTAGATGAACGTCTCGAACAACAAATATGTCTGAGACCGTGTGCATAGACATATGTGATCGTCGATACAATTGGCAATACATTTAATACATTTTCAGTACCAACGATATCTTCCTTCAGTTTAATCACTTCTCACACGAAGGAGATGCGGTCCTATGTAACTCTATGTAGGCAGTGAAATGAACAGGAAGTCTAGCTGCTGCAAATTTCAAAACTAGCTACATGTGCAAAAGGCTGTTACAAGTATTGTTAACAATGTAAACAGTGTTATATGCTTAAATGATAAATCGTAAGCAGACGTAAAATGCAAGTATCATGCACATCATCATACAGTGACATTACATACTTCACGACAAAATTAATCCACTTAATAACTCGCCATTTATTAACATAGAAACAAATATGCAAATTAATGATCGGAACTCATCCTATGCTCTGCTCATAGATAAGTATGATCAACAAATGCTTTGTTTTGAAAATTACAAATAAAATCACAGTGCAATGAGAGAACTATAATTTCATGCATGATACTGAATACAATACGTAATTAGTACATGACATATGAATCATAATCTATTTCAAACAAAACAAGATGTCGTATTACAGTCATGTGAGTATAATTTACTCATTTATCAACTTTAGTAACATACGTTTCCCGTTTTACCACTGTCATAGGAACAACCAAAGAAATTACAACAGAAGTAACATCAATCAATCAAACAGGTAAATGAATTTGTTTTTCTGAAGTAAATCATTTTAGTACATTATTTCAAACCGTTAATGCGTAATTTTCAGATTTTTGTGAATTTGCCACATGACTGTCTGATTTGAATGTTGTTTAGTATGGATGTTTGGAATAGGTCGATCTGATTGCATAACTATCATTGTCTTCCGACACATAGGTCGAACACAGAATGAGAATAGATTGACGATTAGCATCGTTCGATGCTGGAATGATAAGTTCTTGGCTCCCAATATTCCATTTGTTGAAATTAATACCAATAGTCTATGTAGATTTCATTGCTGCTGGTCTATCTTCTTGATGTTCAGCCTTCACTTATTATGGTTGAATTATTGACACTTCTATATTTCCTATGTTTAAATCTTAATAGAGACGGTGACACTTTCGATGTGAACAGTATCACAGAGATATTTAGTTAGTACTTATAAAGTGAAATGCGAAAATGCTTTCCGTTTGTTATATGTGAATATAATTTTGTCAGTTATAGTACAGCACAATCCTTATACTAATGGTAGGTTATATGACCACGTATTCAACGTTAGGATTATGGTACTTATCACTTCCAACTGCCCTAATACGTATTGTTTACTCGGTTAAAATAACTTCATTAGATCAACACACATGTTTTGGTATGAAAATCACACAATTAAAATCAAACTGTTCGAGACCATTCATTATCGGCTTTGTTTTCATGAAAACCACGTTGTAATCGATTAGATGCATCTCATACCGTTTGGCCAACACTTGAACTCACATTGTGAAAAGCGATTCATTTATAAAATTGAGGTCTAAATCCACTATCCCGATCATATTCTTGACGATATACTCATGGAACTAGTTGTTTTGACGTTCATAGATGGGCAGGTCAACCTTAATTACAAATGATACATCCACTAATTTAACTTTACCAACCAGTTCTCCTAGGTGTTACCGAGTAATATTTTCCAAACACTTTGTATGTTTCAAGCTTGATTCTGTTTAATACAAACAGAGTTCATATGTCTTACTGAATAAAAAGAATCGTTGTTTAGTGATGAACATGAAAGTATATTCGCTTTGCTAGCTGTAACATTGTTTAGTAGGTTTTTATGAACCTCCCATACACATTCTGATTAATGTCAATTTACTTAATTTTGTTGTTGCGTTTTGGTCAATTTCAGATAGTAGTGAAGCAACAACCACCACTGAGAAACCACACGGTGTTGGAGTGAAAATATTCCTAGGCATTTTGGATTTAAAGAACAAGTTGTCTGGTTTATTCAATCGACTCAAAGGGGAACAATAAATTGACAGTTTTACAATTGTACATATCTTCAACGATAACGCTTCATATTCTGCTTTAACGTTTCCAAAATCCATTACATAAAATTTGCACTTGAGATGGAGTATTATTCAATCGAAAAAATTCTGATCGAAAGAACTGAAATCATTCAATGAAAACAATTTGTATTGTCCACATGTGCACTGTGAAATAATTTCCACAAAGTGGTTTCACGCCGTTTTTGTTTTAATGCGAATTCAATACTGAGAACTATTGAAACATTATTGTTATATTCGAATATATAATACTACTTGTTGGTTATGTGGAGATGTCTTTGGTGATTTCCTCTCTTGTCACTTATATTTGTTTTTTTAGTTGATGTTTCAGTTTGAGTTATCGTATATTTGTGCATAGACGACATATTAAATTGAATGTGCTGTTATTCTGGTCAGATCCAAAATCCATATTAGTCTCTGATATCAATTTCGGGTTTTTCTTAAGTATCTCAAACCATAGTTACATCCCTCATTTCAATCGAAGTCACAGTTTTACATGTAATCTTCAGCGTTCACTAATATCACTTATTTTATTGTCTGTCCAAACTTGAAAGTGAATTGTTTATCAATTACTAAAGTAAACACATGCAATCACTAATTATGTAATAAGTTGATGAGTTTAACATCGAACCGAGTCACATGTTCACAAGTAGACTGCACAGTACTGTTATGCATTGTGAATTATATTTGTCAGTGCAGTAAGTAATATCAACCTGTAACTATGTCAATAATAAGTTACCTATGTTTATGCAATACTATTTACACATTTCTCAGTCGATGAAATCGATAATAGATCTCTGTCAAAAACAATCTGTATGAAGTTCCATTTTTAAAATGAGAATGAAATGGTCTAGTATTAATGAAGTTTTCAATATATAAAATGACATTGAAAACAGTATTATGGGATCATTCATACTGCATGAATTTCATTTGGTTGTGAATATCACGACTAGAATCGCTAGCAATATGGATGTGGCGTATGTGATAGGTAGAAGTGTTGGTATTTCGACAATGATATCTGACTGAACACAGATAAGCAATCAGAAATAGACATTTAGATCCTAGTCACAGACCTTTTGGAACAAACGCAATATTTGGAAACACATCCAGAGTTGAATTAAGAATTATGAAAATTAAGTGTTTTTTGTCAGAAATGAGATGTCTTTACATTGATCAAATCGCATTGTTGAATCGATCAGACGATTTTTAAACAAATGCTTTTTACTTCTAGATTGACTATGATAAAATTAACTGTCGAGGTTTGTGTGTTTATGAGTGGTATGAAGTGAAGAATTTATCGATCAACATCGATTGTAATCTTACAGAAAATTAGAGTGCAGTTAGTACAACGCTTTTCTTGACCATGACAGCATAAATAAGGAATCTTATGTGTTTTCAGTGAAACTGGACAGAAATACAATGGATTTCCAACAGACAAATAGATTTTGTGTACACAGTATTTAGTAAAATGTTTACAATTTTATACCCTATTTATATATGTCGCTTATGTGACTCGAATACTGTCTGATATATTGTATATACTGCTTGCTTATTTAGATGAAATTGTTTGGCAAACTTTTATATTTCGATGTGGTGTTAGTTATTCATCTTTTAAGTAGTACAGCACAAAATTGATCATTTCTGAATATTAATCCGCTATTGGATATTTTTAAAATATGACTGATGTTCTATGTTTTTCAAATATCATCGTTCAATATAAAAACAAACTGATAGTTTCATTAAATAAAACATACAACATAATATAAATCGATCGATTAGATGTAATATAAATTGTAAATATTTGTAATAAGAGTTAGTCAATGTGAAAACATATAAAATAACGTAGAAATGCCAATAAAAACTTATATGTTCTTAAATGAATATGAAAGCGAACTAGCCTAATGTCAGTGTTCATTAGTAAATAACTAAAATGACATTTCCAGCAGGTACTCAATTATTGCAGATGTTTTTATAGTTTGGTGGAATTTCACCTGTTGCATAACCTAATGATTTTAAAAGTGTACTATTATCACTGATAAATTTGAAAAATTCCATGGGAATCGCTGAATCATTTCGTGACCATGCATCTAATGATTGGTTATGCATAGATTTGACTATTTGTATTGAACTAGCTTCATATCTATATAAGATGAAAATGAGAAAAAATAAAATAAAATAATATGAAATAATTATATGAAGTACACCAATTTCTTATTCATCGTATTCCTACCAGCAGGGTGCTACACTTTTTTTTCAAACACTTAAGCCGTTTTAATCGACCAGGCAATAAGCATTCTGACACGAAAAAATTTCCCTGCACTGTCATTAACATTTTGATCAAATATAATATTGTTCATATTTATTTAGGATTGGCGCAGAAAATAAACAGGAATATTCGGATTATGAGAAAGTAAATGTCAATTGTTGCATTTTTATTTCGTATATTTCTACATAATTTATGTGCTCAAGAACATTCGGTTTGTTTTAATTATTTCTATTTTGTTGTTTTCAACAAAATGACTTTAGCGCCAAATATGCATAGATTTCTATCAATATGTTCATTTTATAAGTTTAAAGATTGATTTGTAAGACTTGATGTTGATTCAAATCTTACAAGAATCAAATCCATTCGTATCTGTTTGTTTTTGTATTCACAATTGACATATGTATTTCGATAATTGTGCGTTTTAAATTCGTTTCTTTTTTTTAAAACATTTTTGCAGTTTAAATGTTCAATATAAAGTAAGAATGCATGAATCAAAGATTGTTTACATTGATTTGATGATATGATATGATACAATGAAATGTACTATGTGCTTCAGTTTCCACTTGTTCATACTTATCACTGAAATTAATCTGAAAACTTGCGTTATATACACAAACTCTTAATTACAGTATTCAAGCATGATTAAAAGATTAAAGTTTGTGTAAATATTCATGCTGATTTCAAAATGAGGGCATTTTTCAAGCTAGAAAGAGTTTATTACTAAACTGTCTCACTTCAAGGCTTTTATAATCACTTAATTCCATAAACTAGATTCTTTTTTACTCATTTGTACGTACAAAGTGAATCGTCGAAATTTCATAATTTTTCAAACATAAAAATAAGTATTCTCTCTGCACTGATTATTGATTGTTTATTGTTTTACTTTTAGAAAGAAAGCAATTCATTGATTATGATTAACACAATTATTTGTATTCCAGATTTTAAAAAGTTACATTTAAATAATCTAAGTAAAACTTCAGCTTGAAGATGAGTTTATACAGATCAATAGTTTACTATTAATATAGGGTTGTGGAGATTGTTGAGCTATATTGAAGTCAATGTTAGACCACCATTGAAGTTTACTATCAATCGATTCGTGAATATTAAACATGTTGTATTCTGGTGCATCGTAAACTACAAAATGTTATCCACTTCATACTAATTAATCTAACATATATACTTGAATTTATGCATACTATGTCAATTAAACATTATTCAAGTATCTAACTTTGTTACGCATTAATATTCAGTATAAATTCTATATAATTATCTAAATAGTACATTAGCTTACTTGTTTAACATGGACGTGTTATTAACAAATTTTTCATGTTCCAATAATTTATCATCCCATGGTAGTTCAAGAAAATCTACAATTATAAAATTGAATTAGTATAATTCAATAAACATTTCACAGGTTATAGATAATGACAAACAGTTGTTCAAAATTAAAGCATACAATTTTGTAGTATAACTGAAAGTTGAACAAAACTCATTATTCTTCATTTCCATTGGATTTTAAGTCACAACATGTGAAATTGAGTAGAGTATTTAGGCTGGCTTGAGAACAATTACCGCTTTTGGATACAGTAATGAAATGACAGAGAAATAAATTGTTTTAATTGATCAAACAAATTCATCTTATCAGATTTACACAAGAATTCCCAGATATTTAATGTTGTAGGGAGAAAATCATCTTCAAAATCAAGGTTTCAAAAACAAAATGATTATCGAAAGTTATGTATGATAAGAGTATTCAAAAATGCCAATTAATTCGTATATTGAGTAGTTAATTGATTTTTGATTGTGAATTGGTCAATCTGTGAATATAGGATTGAGAATGATTTTTTGAAGTTAGGAATTGTACTAGTTTCCTTCTACTCTTGTCATTAAATTTGAATGATAATCTAATTAGCCGTTACATTACATTTCTATTGTTTAGACATTTTTAATATTTTCATATGCTCTGAGAACATGCGACTGGTACTTTGTTTGACAATCTCTCACGTTATTGAATGAATAGAGTTACTTACTGAACTTGCACCAAATGTTTTGATTTGCTTCCTATAATTAGTATGTGTTTCCTTTTTTTTCCCAGTATTATTTGTAACTAACAACTAGGGTCAAATGTCATTTGTCATTTTAATAAATAAATTAATTTTGAACTCTTGTAAGTGAAAGTTCAATATTATTTCACGTGTAGGAAAATTTGATTCCTTTCTAAAATATAGTTTAATGTACACTTTGAAGTCATTTTATCATGGATTACGAATTCGCATTTACTGAACTTGATGTCTCACGTGCGGATGAACCGAAATGTATTACTAAATTTTTTTTTATATTGTTGAACAAAAATAAACTTTTTTTCAGTTGAATTCCAAATTTCACTCAATCATCAAATTAACCAATAGGTAGGTATGTTTCTTTTTGCTTTTACAGAACAAGAACTTCATTTATTATATAACAAAAACATCTTCACAATGTGTTAGAGGGGCATGTATTCATGAATAAAATTATTAAAATCATCAGGATATCATTTCAAACTAACCACATCGAGTTCAAAGTGCAAGAGAAAAATACTAGCAGAAATCTTACAAACCTACTGATAACACTGTTGACCTTGGTAACTGTTAAGACTAAAAGTGTCTAGAAATTCGCAGAAGTAAGATGACTTTATTATCCTTAGGTATTTCCAGATGAATGATGAATGAATGATGAGGATAAATGAGGTATATACATCCTTGATTTCATCACATATTTACATTGGCTTGATCAAACTTGTGATAACTGAATATTTGGGCGTTCGCACGCAAGACCAAAGGTCTTGGGTTCGAATCCTATGAGGTGCAGGAGTCATGGATGCGTACTGCTGATGAGTCCCATACCAGGACGACACAGTTGTCCAGTGTTTTCAAGTTTATAACTGTGGTCTAACAATGATTGGCTGATGATTTCAATGTGCAACAAACACTAATCTCCATAATTCTAATTGAAAAATACGAAATTATTTTTGAATAGTTATATCGCAGATATAGGCTTGAGCAGTCAGTAAATACCGAGCAATCAGGAGATTAGGAAGACAGAGCAACCTAAGTAAGTTAAATATGGTTGAGTTTTTATCATGGTTACAAGAAATGCTTGTAGGTAAATAGACACATGCAAACAAAACACGAACACACACGTAAAAGCATATGCAGATATTTGTTTATAGTTATCAATAATAAGTATGTAAAATAACTAAATAGTTTAAAATAATTGGTCTTCCCAAAAGCCAGATTCGGCGTTAAATCTCTCCCCGTAACAAAAATGACAATGTTTCCGATCATCATTTTATTTCGCATAATACAAAGTTCATGACAAATTCTTATGATACTAAAAATCAAATATCTGAACTATTATTTCTCTAAAAGATCGGTAACAAACGGTAGTAAATCAATTGTGGTAGTGTTTCGTTCTCTGAGCTGGTTGTTTTGGTTGTGGAGCTTTCATTGTTCATCTGAACAACATCATCAGCACAAACTTCAGATAGAAGTGAAGCATTCGAATTTCTCCACGTTTGACCTGTAGCTTGTTCTGCTAAACTCAATCTTGATTGGTTGCTGTTGACCTTTGACCTGTCGTTGTTTGCAACTTTGTTTTGATTGCCTCCCCCTTTTGATCTGTTTCTTGATCCTGTGTCACCTATGATTTTCCTGATTGGTTGATAAATTGGGTCGATGTCGATGTGTTTGTTGACTGCTAATTGACCTGAGTGCCAAGCTTATAAAAATTCTCTAGTGTTCTTTGTCCTCCCCCCTATCCAGTATTTCCACATTGTTCCAATCAAATATGTGTCCATACTTGTCGGTGAATATTGATATAAGCGAAGCGTTGTCGTGGCGTTTGACTGCTAATTGATGTTCACGTAAACGGAGCTGAAGAGGTCGTCCACTTTGTCCTATGTAGTGTTTTTCACAGTTTGAGCAATATATTTTGTAGATGATATTTGGTTTTTCTTCTTTTGTCCTTTGGTCTACATAGTATTGATTGAAGTGATTCTGTTGGTTTGTGTGCCACACCTATTCCAAATAGTTTCAGTAGTCGTGCTGTATGCTCCGATATGTCTTTGATGTATGGCAGGATGATGCGTTTATTTGTTCCTGTGCTTGATTTCGCTTCTGATGATGGTTTCGGTTGATGTGTTTCTGATGAAGTTGCGTGGATAGCCGTTCTTTTGGAAGATAGTCATCAGGTGTTTTTCCTCGTTTTTCACTGTTTCGTATGTGCTGCAGTGTGTCTTCGCTCTCTTGAACAGAGTTTGTATGCAGTTAATCTTGTGGGTTCGTGGGGTGTTGCTGACGTAGTTGAGAATTACGTCGGTGTGGGTTGGCTTCCTAGGATTGAGGTTAGCAGAACAAGCTACAGGTCAAACATGGAGAAATTCGAATGCTTCACTTCTATCTGAAGTTTGTGCTGATGATGTTGTTCAGAAGAACAATGAAAGCTCCACAACCAAAACAACCAGCTCAGAGAACGAAACACCACCACAATCATCCACCTGAGCTACAAGTTTTCTCCACCATCTCAGTAAATTAATTGTTTACTGAATTTAGATTTGCCTCGTAGATAAAACTCAGTGTCAAAACTAAGTACACCTTTTATGGACAGAAGATGGACTTCAGTCCTCCACTTTTTCAGAAATATTTTACCTCACTTCTATTTTAGTAATAAAAACTGATTTCATTATACGATAAACTAATAAATATTCCAACAATTTTGACATATTAACCTACCAAGAACTTTTTTAATCTCATCACGTGGATTCAATATCAGACATTCATAGCGAACAGGTAGGCAACGAGATATGCCAATATATTGACAATCCTCTGACATTTTTGATGTTGTTCTCTCCCAAGCAAAACTTGCTGCTGTGACATTCTCGAGTGTATAATATGGATGTATACCACGACTTCAGTTGAGTTATAAAATAAAAATTCAAAATGGATTTATTTCAAATTTTTAATAAATATAATTTCTCTAAATGTACCATAACATCAAATTAGGTTATTAAAATAATTGTAAATCTTCGTCAAAGTCAACTTGGTTGATACGTACTGTGAAAAGTTTTGTATAATGAGATAATGAACACTTTTATGATAGATTTCTTGTCTTTATTTTTCAATTATTTCTTGATACTACAACTTTTCAAAAAATCTATGATTTTATTCTTTTTCCACTTATATTTTAAGTCCCTTACAGAAAGATTCACTGGTTGGTACGATCCATACTGTAGTTTTGTCTGTACATGTCAGAATTTATATTCTGAGAATATTTGTAACCTAACCATATGATTCCAATTAGTCACTTCTGGAATACCATACGAATGTTTTGATATGTTATATATATATATATATATATATATATATATATATATATATATATATATATATATACATATATATATATATATATATATATATATATATATATATATCTGTCACAAATAATGTCACCATACGTGAAAAAGTCCGTTTATGATTAATATTTCATCATAATAAATAAAAACAATAATCTGAATAGTAAATGATCAGTCATGCAACAACATAATCAATAAAGCACATAGAAAATATCTCATCAGGAATTTAATGTACTGTCCTGATTCAGTTCCTGTTTAAATGCAGCATAATGTTGTTACAATAACTCACATTAAGTAATTGGAAGATAATGGTTTCAAACGGTATATATTTGATGAATGGTAATTTCCAAGACTGACCGCTTAATCACCATTCAATAAAGAAGTCTTTTTGACTTATTGATTATTATTACATAGGATGTCGAATGTTTTCTCATAATCCTCAATATGCTGAGATATGTTGAGAATTGTTTGAAAATCGTAATATACATTATCGTCATTGTTTGCTTAGGATTTCAACAAAAAAAATGTCTCGGGATTTCTGTTTTTTGAAAGTTTGCTTTATGAAACCAATGTTCTATCTTTTCATGTTTTTTCAATAATGTATCTTCTAAATCTGACAGCTTAGGTCAGTAATTTGATGCGTCATTGACAAAGCATAATATTGGAGTCGACAATAATACTCACTGATCCAATATGACAGAAATCAATTATTAGTTAGAATGCTACTGATATGATATATTTAACAACAAAGTGAAAAATTTAATCCAGTTTAGCTGGAACAGTAAAGTTTTAGAAAAATAAGTATCAAAAATAACACAGTATGTTGATCAGTGAAGCGATGAGGAATTTGTTTTAATCAATAAAAGTGTACTTACTGAATTGTAGATGCAATAGCGGCTCTTCCATCTCTAATCATATGAATAAATTTTGCTTTTGGAAAAATATCAGCCAATTCCTCAAGATATAAAAATGACGAGGGATCCTTATGACATAGTCTTTCTGCTTGAGGTCCCATTTTCTGAATAACTGTTGCAATGAATGCTGCAGTTGAATCATCCAACACATAATCAGTAATGCCAGACTGTAACAATTGATTGCTTATGCCTTCCAAATGTCTTCTATACCTTAACATCTCTCTCGTGACAATTGGTTCTGGTCCACAACGAACTAATGGATGAATATCCAGAAGAATGCGCATTAATCCAGTACCTGAAATCAAACAGAATACGAATATAATGAGAACTGATAAATAGTTTGTTTTCTTATGAACTGTGATATAAACCACAGGTCACACAGAGTACATCAACAATTATGAATACTTTTTTTCCCAATCACCTTTTAAGTATGGCTCTAATTAAAATAATTTTCAGTGTTTAGGAAAAAATCAACCATCTTTTGTGTAATGCTGTCAGACGAGCAACTAATGAAATTAAATATGCGATTAACACTACCAGTTTATTGACTACACCCTATACTTACTGGTTCATGGAATAATTCGCTATAAACATAATTTACAAGGTGAGAAGTTATATGAGAGCGACTGGAAACTCAAATACAAAATGATCTAATACCAATGAGTTTGAGAAGTTAATCGTTAATCATAAGATTTACGTTTATTGTGGTTTAACTTTGTTTGATGTTGTAAGCAATGCTATGAAGAAATATTAGTAAAGATATTCTTATTAATTCGGACACAAACAGTGGTACAAATGGACATCTGAATTTTTATAAGCCGCATAAATTTTCAAGTTTTTAAATGAATTAGGCTAATGCTCAGCTGCCCAGACCGAAGTAGATCATTTTTTAGGAAGTACTACTCGAGTCTTTGACAAAGAGATCTAATCCACAATGTAGTGGAGAAATGCTACGAGATACGATCACACGTCTGCCGGTGATCAACAAAGGGTTCATACGTCATTATTTCCGGCATAATTTCAAAGTCTATGTGGAACATTCGTCGGGAATAAAGGTTTTCAATCTCTCCTGGGTGGATCCTCGGCACTCACCCATCCTGTGAAACAGCTGTCCTGCTAATTTATCGAAATATAATTAATAATCTATGAATAGTTTAGTCATCTTATCGTTTACGAATCAGACACTTTTGAATAAACTAAATATGGAGCAGACATGAAAAAAATGAATAGCATTTGGATAGAACTGGAAAGAAAAACCCAGAACAGAGTAGGTTGGGGATTACTTGTCGGTGGCCAATATTCCATTAGGGGTAACAGGCTTAACTAAAAAAGAAGTATTTCTACGACTAGGAATTCAGTTGTAAATTAATTAGAGGTATCTAATTCAGTGGACAATACTGTGAAGAAATCATTTTTTCATGTGTTAAAATTGAGAATTCCATATTATATACTAAGTCTAATGTAGTAATAATATAATCGGAAAAATTTAGCTTTACCTGTACTTTGATGTCCTCCAATAAATATGAAAGGTGAATCACGTGGATCATATGACTTAATGCTATTTCTTTTCACAGTATTGATTAATTGAATTTGATATTTAATCGAGTATATTCGATTAAATATAGTTAATGCTAATAGCAGAATGCTTAACCATACAGTAATATAAAATGATATCTTGAATTGTCCATAACATATTCTTAAAGTATATTCTAAAAAAAAATAGAAAAGTTTCGCATGATAACAATAATATATTATTCTGTTGATTGATTTTAATCTTGAAATACTTTTTAAGAGAGGATCTCTTCACTAAGCGAGTCACTCGTGAACACACTAGCGTCGCCAGGAAATTCTTGGAATTCTAGTGAGAAGACGTGACCAGTGGAGTTCAGCCGTGTTGAGTGTAATCGCTTACTTACCGAAGACAAAGGATGTGACTGCGCAATGTCGTGGATTGAGTAAAGTTAGACATTAAAACCGTTGGATGCTGGCCGGTTCAATGATCTAAAGGTTAATTATTAGCGTACGAGACCAAAGGTGTTGAGTTCGATTCCTGTGAGCGGAGGTCGTGGATGCGCGTTGCTGACAAGTCCTATACTTGAACGAAGTGGCCGTCCAGTACTTTCATGTTTCCAATGGTGGTCTGACATTGATCGATTCATAATTTCAATTAATTCTCTTGACAAACGTATCATAATTTCTGTTTCTCAACTTAATTTCTCCTAATTAAAACAACTTATCTTGAGAATTAACGTAATCCCTGTAATATGGAAACTATTTGCTCCAAAATATGATTTTTGACACGACATCTGAATGATAATCAATATAAATTATACCAGAGTATTTCAGTAGTATAATAAAGTACCCTTAATTAATTTTGTCTGGCCTTAATAAAAAAATTATTTCAAAACTAATAACTTGACTACAAAAAACTAAGAACATTACATATCACCGTAGAATTGACATACCTACATTCTCATATTCTGCTATATCTTTAGTTATTTATCTTAGGAAACTACAATTCAACATTGTTTGAGGACTGGTAATAAACTCCACTGTTGTTCGTCATTATGACTTAGTACCTGACAACCATTCAGAATGAGATGAGAATTATTATTATCGTTATCCTGACCCATGATGGTCACCAGTTTTTATTCTTTGTCTGCTTTCTTATCTGTATCACAGCAATGCTTTACGTTCAAGTATGACAGAATATCGTAATTTTATGAATGACATAACAATATGTAGTTTATCCCAACCCTACTTGAGCCAATTAATATTCTCCAATGATTAACAATTGATAATTAAAATAAGCCCAGTTTAACATTAACAGTATTGAATAGAAACTTTGTTGCAGAGTTGCGTACTTAAACATACTAACAATTTCCTCGTGGTTTGCCATTTATAAATATTTAAAAGAACCCCGCTGTTACATCAAACTTTAAGTCATAAACATATGACACTTTAAGGTATGAATATTGGTTAATAATCTTTGGTTGTCCATTTTTTAAACATCATAGATTAGAAAATAAGCTAAAGAAATATTTACAACTGTTTCAATTAAGAAATGAGACTTAGTTGTATCTAGTCATTTTTAAAGCTTCTCTTCAACAAAATGAATAATATAGATTATTTTTGTAGATTTTTCGACAACAGTGAATTATCCTCAGATTTGTTTAAATTATTATCAAAAGTTAATAAGAAATCATCAGTAATAACACAATATAACAAAACAGTATAAATATATATATAAATATTCAAAGTAAGATTGAACACATCATTCTGTAGGAAATTTTTGAAGATTTTAGAATTCTATTGAAATATTGAACTTAAATTAGTTATTCATTGAATTTTAATGATAACATTCAATATTAAATGCTTTTTAATGATTTGAAAACTAAGAAATAAAACTAGATATCATATCTATTGTAGCCTAGATTAAAAACGCTATACTATTTTCTTTTGAGTTATTCCAGCTTACTACTGAAACATGTAATAAGAAAGTATTCCTCCTCATGTCTTTATAGCTAGTGTTGAAACGATTCTATTTTATAAATATTCAAATGATCAATGATTAAATTTGTTCTCAATGTAATTCAAGTCTAAAATTTATACTAAACAAAACAGAAATTGTATCAATTTATAAATTATAATTTGTTGTAATAAACCAATAAGTTTTTATTGACTAAATTAATTTTAATCAAGATGAATATTTTAATTAAAAAACAGAATAGAGAATAATAATACATTGCATTACTTACTTTGCATATACATTTCATCGTTCACTAAATTAATTGACAATCAATTTATGGGAATTAAAATGTAACAAAATTATTTTACAAAATTCCATTGAGTATTATTTCTTACCAATCAAATGAAAGATATTTTCTAAAAAATTTACAATCATTTGAATCATAGAGAAAGTAGAAAAAAATGGCGGGAAATTGATTTTCCGCTCATTTTGAAGATGTTCACTGTAAATCAATCATGAGAAAATTTATTTTTATTTATGACGAGTTGACTGATTGATATGCTAGTTTAACAATGATTCGGCTACAGTATGTGACCACACCTTTCATTTTAAATAATCCTATTTCTGTGTCTTTTGAATAGACATAAACTAAAAGCTGCATTGTTAAATTAAATAACAATGTTGTTGAGTATTACTCATACTTTTCAACTTTCATTACGATTTCAATTTAACAAATATGAAATATAGTAAGATAAAGCTTATTCTGTAATTTTTATTTATTTGAATATTCGACAGGAAATCGAAATGAAAATAAACTATTCAACAATTGACTAGACATAAATAAAAGTCTATGTTTAGGAGTTATGATTAGGTTAAATAAAGTTATGATTTGATATGCTCATGATTTTGGATTAACTTTGATATGATTGGTGAAAAATAAAATACTCTATTGAAAATAGTTTTAAACGAAAAAATTCTGTTGGATTAATACTGAAGATTGTCTGTTTTGTTTCAGTGAACAAATAAATCTATTTGAAAAGTAAGTCATGTAACCTTTTAAAATATGAGTTATATATATATATCCTTCCAAGTTTAGTCACAGTAAATATTTTAGTAGTATGATTAGAGATAGATTTTCTGCAGCAAATCCTAGTGTAAATTTCGGTTTTAATAATCATAAGCTATTCAACAGATTCATATGAACCACTTTTAGGTAGAACACTCAGCAAAAAAGAATTATTTTTAATTTATTATTATAAGTTTTATATTATCTCCAGTATGTGGTTTCCCACTGTAAATGTGTTTTTACACATTTGAAACCATGAATCGATCAATGTTATACGACCTTTAGAAACTTGGAAGCACTGGACGGCCGTTTTGTCCTGATATGGAACTTATCATGTGTGTTTATGACAATAGCAGAAAAAGATGTCACAATCCGACAGTCCAAGACTAATCTTTGCGAACAACTTGTAATTACTTTATCATCAACAGTTTCTAAGTAAATAATTATCTTTAGTTCGATATTTTCCACTAACAAACTATTAGGCATAACTTCTTGTCCATAATTGATTATCGTTAACATTTTATCGTAAAATGTAGATTCATATTTTTTGTTTTGTTGTAATATAGACTACTAATTTAGTCAATAAAAATAATTAGAAATATGATCTGTAGAAATATTCAATAATATTGAATGAATATTTTTTAAAAAAATTCGTAGTCAATGATTAATTCGAAGATATTACATGGAAATAAAACTTAAGTAAATCTTCGCTGTACATTGTCTTTAATCTTCTTCCCAATAATACAATGAGTCTCTTGTGTTATTTGGAAACATGATAATACAGTTGAATTCACGGTATTTTTAAGTGTATTTAGTGCTCATAAGCACCTAAGGTGTCTGATAATCAGATTTTACAACGAAGGATGATACTTTCATTCAATATTCGCAATAATGGCTTGAAACTATTTTATGAAGAAAACATTACTTATACTTCTTTAGCATAATAATATACTGATGCTTTGATTGATGATTTCAAATGTGTAAAAACAATAATCTCCATAACTCTAATTGAAAATAATATATTAGTCAAAAACTATCATTATCAAATTAGAATTAGACTTTATAAAATGACCTTGATTAAAGATCATTCTGTCTATTCATCAAAGACATATTTCATCGTAAACATTGATTAGTTGGTCACATATAAATCTATGAGATTATTCAAATTCATATCATTGAGGTTATAATGAGGTTATAAAAATAAAAGGTCATATTTTCAGTTAGAGTTTTGGAGATTTGTGTTTTTTACGCATTTGAAATCATCAATCAATCGTTGTTAGACCACCATTAGAAGTCTCCAAAACTCTAACTGAAAATATCGTAACATGTGATCACTAGTGACTAGGTTCGTGAGGAAATTCTCGTAGTTCTAGTGAGATGACGTGACCAATGGAGTTCAACCCAGTCGGGTGTTGGCAGTAACTACCAAAGACAAATGGGTGAGCTAGCGCAAAGTCCGTAGATCAATCAGAGTTAGACATTAATACTGTTGGATGCTGACCCAGTGGTCCGATGGTTAGGCGTTCGCGCACAATACCGAAGATCCTGGGTTCGAATTCAGTGAGGTGCATAATTCGTGGGTGCGCACTGCTTATGAGACCCATAGCAGGACAAAACGGCCGTGTAGTGCTTCCAGGTTTCTAATGGTGGTCTAACAATGATTGATTGATAATTTCGAAACAAAGTCAATTCAATAAAAGTTCAAATAGACCTAAGGTGATAATTCTAAATGAAGGAGAGAGAAAATTAACGTAATATGAAAAGAATATGAATGGGTAGGAAATTTTCACATTATCCTAGGCCATACAAAGGGTAAATTCAAGGCTATAACAAACTGTTTCTGTACACATAAGGGAGGTTTTAATTTATGAATAGCCAAGGCCTTCATAAACTTCAAAATTCGTCCTTCTACGTTTTTATACAATGTTTTGAAGGCTGTCTTGATGTCAGTCTTATTCCCTGTCTCACTTATGTGTTTGTGATCGATGAACATGGTTTTCTATTTCCAACGCTAATCGGCTCACCTGACGTTAACTGACTTTGAAGCCACTTAGGAACATGTTCCATAACCTTTGATTGCAAAGTCCGATTACTCCTCCCTTTATATGCGTATCCACACAATAATGTAAGCTGACAAATGTAGTGGGATGTGATGTAATTATTAGAGCAACGTTTAGGCCTATGGGGAATCATGAGCTCAGTCTTTTCAATGATAATCAGTTTACCAGCGTAGTGTGTTTTCTCTATGGCTGCTTTTAATCGCTTTCTTAAGATTAAACCATATGATTAATCTCTAAATGGTAACGTGCTGTTAACATTTTTCTTTTCAGCAGAATGGAGAACAGGCTTTTGTCTAAACTGGTTTCTACACTTATTGATGAACTTTAGCGGATAGCCGTATTAAAGACACTGAAAGATCTTCCACTGAAATCATGAATCAATCGTTGTTGTACCAACATTAGTTATCTTGAAGCTCTTAACGGCTGAGACTCGTCATCAATGTGCATTCACTACACCCGATCAGGGGAACGGAAAGCAGAACCCTCGGTCTTGCTTGTGAACCCTTGATTTCTAGATCACTAAGCCATCATCCAACGGTTTTAATGTCTAACGTTGACCGACTGACCTTACTCACTGTCTTCGGTAGTCACTGCCTACACCGGACAGTGATGAACTCCACTAGTCATGACTTCCTACTAGAACTTCGAGAATTTCCTTACGAAGCTAGTCTTTAGTGACCTCAATGATTGATTGATGATTTAATTGGAAAACAACGATCTCCATAGAACTATGAATAACCTTGACCGTTATTGAAATGAGAACCAAAAAATAATGTTGACTTTTATTCTATGGAAATTAATATCTCATATTATTATTTTTCAAATGAATTAACCTCCGATCAATTTTGAAGATTGGATTTAATTATTTATGATGCTTGATATTTTTATTTAAACGACATTTGACATTTTCAATAATAAATATGATATTACTGTTATTTTGATTGATACTATAACCATAAATTCATAGTTTTAATGTATTTTTCTAATTTAATGAAAACAATTTTCATTGATTTATTTTTGAGATAGAGTTCACATGTACAATTCTTGTCAAGTTCAATACAGTTTAGTATGTTCATTTATTGGATATATAATTATTCTACTATTGGGTTATTGTATATTGAACCAATTGAATTTTATTGAATATCAATATCAGAATTTATACAAAACAAACATGGAGAAAACAAATACATCTAGTATTTCTGATGTACCATTTATATTTATTGGAGGTCATAAAAATACAGGTAGACAATTTTTATTCATTTATTTATGGTATTTAGAAAAAAAGGCTATAACTACTTGTATTTATGTTTTTATTTATCAATGGAATAATCCACTGCCTAAATTGAAATCGTTTCCCAACACTTATACTCAACTTACTTTTCAGGTTCACACGATCGATATTTGAAACGACTCTAGCGTGAACAAAATTTAACACATAGTAAATCATCGTTTACTAATGTTGATAATAAAGAATGAGAATTAATTATCGGAACAATTAGGATCTAGTGAAATTCAATGAAAAGGTAATAAAAACAAATGTATCCCTTAGTGTGTAACGTCACAATAAGGAACTTGAATATGTGTAGGAAGAATAATGCTAAGAGGAACAGAAAACCATGTTCATCGATCGCACAACACATAATTGAGGCAGGGCATAAGATTGACATGAAGACAGCCTTCAAAACATTGTATAGAAATTTTCAGTTAGAGCTTTGGAGGTTTGTGTTTCTACACATTTGAAATCGTCAATCAATCATTGTTAGAACACCATTAGAAACCTGGAAGCACTGGAAGGCTGTTTAGTCCTGGTATGAGACTCATCAGCAGTGCGCATCCATGACTCCTGCTCCTCGCAGGATTCCAACCCGGAACCTTCGATATTGTGCGCGAACGCCTAACCACCGGACCACTGGGCTGGCATCCGATGGTGTTAATGTCAAACTCTGATTGATCTAGGGATTTTGCGCGACCTCACCCATTTGTCTTCGGTAGTTACTGCCTACAACCGACAGGGTTGAACTCCGTTGGGTCACGTCTTGTATAGAAATGTTGAAGGACGAATTTTGAGGTTTATGTAAGCCTTGGCTATTCGTTAATTAAAACCTCCCTTACGTGTGCAGAAATAATAGATATCTCAGAAATATTTTTTTATAAACAAGTACATCAGTAAATCAGCAAGACAACCCGTTAAATTTAGTTTGTGAATTACGTTATCTTCTTATTAAAAAAAAACAAAACTTGAAAAAACAGTATATCTTTATATTCCCACTAAGATTTCGATTGTTAATATCAACCTTATCTCATTTCATTATTGATATTTTCATTTGATTACGTGATTAGTTATTCACTTCGGCATTGTAGGCGAACGCTTCCAGGTTTCTAATGGTGGTCTAACAATGACTGATTGATGATTTCAAATGTGTAAAAACGCAAACCTCCAAAACTGTGCCCCCCAAAAAAGTACCAATTTATCTCGATTTTTTTAGTTGAATTCATGAATCTACCCCAAATAACTAATACCATATATACAGTATTCATGTTTTTGATTTTGTCTGCTATACTCTGAATAGTATTCACAAAAATATGTAACCATGATGTTGACAGTAACGACAAAGATAAGATATCATTTAAAGATGAAAAGACAGGAATGAAACTGTAGGAAGGTTAAGATTTTGTTAATTTAAAAAAAATTGACTTGAGCAACAAAAAACTGTTAGTCATCAGTGTAAAAATACAGTTACTCGTTTCAGGCGAATCTTTCATCCTATCAAAGAATCGATAGTTAAAAGTTTGTTGATTAAGAAAACCATTTAAATACGAAAATCCAACAAATCTAAGCCTTATTTAAATCAAATGTAACTTTGATCATGTTTCTACCAAACTATCTTTAGGTATTGAATTAATGGGAATCATTCTAGATTCTCATACAATGATTCGTTGTGGACCTGACCCAATTGTAACAAAGAATCTTTTGAGATACAGATGGAATAAACTACACTTAATGGAACGATTAATAGAATCTGGTATCACTGCTACTGTATTGAATGATGCTACAGCTGCATTTATTGCAACAATAATTATAAAAATGGGTCCAAATGCACCGAGGCTGTGCCATAAAGATTCAGAATCATTTGAATATCTTAAGGACTTAGATATTTTGTTTCCTAAGGCAAAATTTATTCATATGGTGCGAGATGGAAGAGCTATTATTGCTTCTGAAATATCGTGAGTTGTCAAATAAATTTATATATATATATATATATATATATATATATATATATATATATACTAAATAACTGAGACGAAGTAGAACTTATTGTCATTTTAATAAAATATTATTTTAATCAATTCAGAAGTCGCATCTTTTTGTTCCGACAAAATCAACACAAAACAGAAGAAAGTAGGTAGGCTGATCGATCTATTTTCGATGATTTTATTTTCCAATCACAATTCTAAACAGTAAAACAGGTTATGTAAAAAAAGTAGGACGCCAGAAAAATTCTTGGTCCAATTCTTACAGTTTCGATAAATTGATCAGGTTAGACATTAAAACCGTTAGATACCGTCTCAGTCGTCCAGAGGTTAGGCGTTCGCACACAATATCGAAGGTCCCGGGTTCGAATCCTGCGGGGCGCAGGAGTCGTGGATGCGCACTGCTGTTGAGTCCCATGCCAGGATGAAACGGATGTCCAATGCTCCTAGTTTTCTAATGGTGGTCTAGCACTCAATGATTCATGGTTTCAAAAATGTGTAAATTAATAAATGGTTGTTTCTAAAGTTTCAGGTTACTTTGAAGTCATTTTGCTTCAAGAAAAAGTGTCCATTTATTTAGGAAAGTAGACTTATCTGGATTGTGATTACCAGGAGATTCGATCAAAAAGGTACGGGTTTACGTATCGTTCTGTTCTCGTAATGAATATTCTCTGACTATAACATGTATCCAAGCATCTACAGTTAGAGATAACACAAAAAATGACAGTTTGAGTTTAGGTTGCTCTTGATAGATCGTTTATGTGACTCATGTGAAATAGTTCAATAAATCAAATTTAGTCAAGTTTTTCTCAATTTTTGAGTTTTTCTGTGATCCAATTTCCTACTAAGTTTTGATATCGATTGATTTGTCTTTCTCAACCTTATGAGGTTTAAAGTAGTCAGATGTACCCATTGATAGATATTTGTATGTTTTATTTTTCCAGTAGAACTATACGAATATCTTGTTAGGTTGTTCAATAACATAACAAAACTGTTTTTATTGATCATTTAGTTTAACTTACTGAACAGAAATTCAAACAACTGAGAACATTTCTAAAGTGTAATGGATACATTTGTTTGGCGTTCCTTTATTTACGGAATGACATTCAGTCCTGATGTTAACATTCTCTTGTGAATTGTGTTCCAGTGTGCTTTGTTAGAAATATCATATAGATATGTGTTGTGTTCAAGAATATAACAAATTACAAATTACATAAATATATATTGATCAGAGAAAATTGTTATATCACTTACTTACTACATAATAGTTAACTGAAGGCATCTTATACTACTTTTATAAGTTGTTAGTTTACAGCATTCGATCATTAACAACTCCATAAGTGTTGTTTATTATGATTACAGATTAAAGTAGTATATATATTTTGTTCAGTTACATGGCCATGATTATCAGTCAAATGAACAAGTACAAGAAAGTTACTATGTAAAGTAAACTAAGCTTTTCTTTCTTCATTGTTTATTCCTTCAGTAAAAAGATCAATACTAGCTATACATTGACAAATATCACTGAAACATTTTTAACGTGGGATGAATTAACAATACAAATGTTAGAAGATTGTGGAAATATTGGCCATGAAAAATGTTTAACCGTGCATTATGAATGTTTAGTGTTAGATCCACTCAGAGAAGTCCGGAAAGTTCTTGGTAAGCAAGTAATTCTACTTTGTATATATATATATTTCTGTATTTGATTACTGAATTCAAAGGTCCTTATTCAGTACGCGTCACTTGTGTGTTATCCTCAAAAATTAGAACTTCAGAAATATTGAGCGCGAATTATTGTCACTTCGACAGAAAAGAGCAAATACATTCAAATAAATAGGTTTTGATTGCTTCGATAGTGCAGTATATGATTTTTGTATCATATTTCAGGGTATAAGATCGGAGTCGAATCACTGTAAAGCTTCTCCTCTATCTAAGAATTTATCGATTTATTTGTAGTATTAAAAAACACTGCTTAGAAAACAAAATTCATCCAGTTTTTTGCATGAAATCATGAATTTAATAATTTTGTTAGGATAAACTTAACAGTAGAAAGAAAGCAAATAAACTGGAAAGTATAATTAGCCGATGACTCTTTCCATAGATCGTCAGCAAACAGACAAACAAACAAACAAGTTTAGTAGTAAGCATAAGAATGAGGATCCGCAAATCAGTGTTAAGTACTTGACTAAAATGAAACTCAACACTCTTAACAGTTTTAGGTATGTTGAAAGATAAAAATATTTGAAGGTGAGACCGCACCTCTAACTGTGAAATATTTTTATATTGTACAGTTCCATCCGAAAATAAATAAATCTTAAAACATCTCATTTCTTATTACATGCTTCCTCACTTTCCGTACTACTGATTAGGTTTTACTGATATGCTTAACAATAGTTAGTAGTTTGCATTGTAGTTTTCAATTTCTGTAGTTCGGATTTGATGTTTGGTTACTTCGTCATAGAAAAGGAATACTTCATTTCAACATACTCGATTCGACGTTTTACACTACTAATCGTATTCCTGTTGCTGTTCTTTACTATAAACTGAACTAGATTTTAATTTTACTCGTTATTCCAAGTTTTTTATGATTCTAACTACTTGATTGTGTTTGCATAACGTTGAAATGACTCCTGACGCACTTACTGACTTTTTAATAGTTCCCGTAATTCTATCCATAGATAAACATTTAAAATGTAGGCTCTTAACATGATACATCCAGCTCAGAGAACGAAACACAAACACAAACATGATACTACGTTTGGCCGTGTTAACAAAGTCTGAATAGTTCACACATCAAGGTTTTCATATTCCAAGTATTTTAGATTTTTTGGCATTACAGTTCTCTACATTCAAACAAATTTCATAATGTTGTTATAAAGATACTTGATGTGTAACCCCTGTATTGGACTAATGTTACGTAAGCCTGAAACTTGTTAGGACTTTGCATGATGGGGTTGTGAAGATTGTTAAGTTTATTTGAAACCATGAATCGATCAATGTTAGACCAACATTAGAAACCTGGAAGCACTGGACGGCTGTTTCGTCCTGGTATGGGACTCCTCAGCAGTGCGCGTCCACGACTCCTGCACCCCACAGGATTCGAACACAGGACCTTCGGTATTGTAGGTGAACGCCTAAGCATCAAAAAAACTTAACGATCTTCACAACCCCATAATGCAAATTACCTGTGCTCACTAGTGATTAGCTTCGTGAGGAGTCTTCTCCGAGTTCTAGTGGGAAGATGTGACCAGTGAAGTTCAGCCTGTTCGGGTGTAGACATTAACTACCGAAGACTGTGTATGAGGTCGCGCAAAATCCCTAGATTATTCAGAGTTAGAAATTGACACCGTCGGATGCCGGCCCAGTGGTCCGATGGCTAGGTGTTCGCCCACAATATCGAAGGTCCCGGGTTCGAATCCTGTGAGGTGCAGGAGTCGTGGATGCGCACTGCTGATGAGTCTCATACCAGGACGAAACAGCCGATCAATGCTTCCAGGTTTCTAATGTTGGTCTAACATTGATCGATTCATGGTTTCAAAATAACTTGTTAGGACTGTATTTTTAAACTATTGTTAATTTCATTTTTTTATATTTTCCAGACTTTCTTGAATTGCCATGGGATGAAAAACTATTTAAGTATGAAAAATACATTGTTAACTACTTTATATTAAAATGATTAGTATTTAAAATAATTAATGTATA
The DNA here is from genome assembly GCA_944470395.2 of Schistosoma turkestanicum. NCBI lineage: Eukaryota > Metazoa > Platyhelminthes > Trematoda > Strigeidida > Schistosomatidae > Schistosoma > Schistosoma turkestanicum. Next base: position 21,075,419 of record OX103972.1, on the reverse strand, counting down.
TGAGAAAATTTCACTGAATCAAATAAGATAGCAACATTTGAAATAAAGTGAAAATTCCCATATAGACATGTAGAAATCGGGCAATGGTGAGAAGACATTATTTCTCATCGCTTAGTTTTTCAACGTGTCTCTACATTACATAGTATAATTAATACCAATTAAATGGTGGTGTATTCAATAACATATTGGAAATTTGAAAGGATTCATGAGAATCATTATGAATGATTAACGAAATAATTAAAATAGGATTCGGTCAATCTCCTAATCAATAAATTAAATAGCCTGAAATTGGTAGAATTGAAATTGGCAGACTACGCAACATTCAGCTGGAAAGTTGACTGAATTTTGATAAGAATTCCAATCTGAGTAAAAAGTTGTCTAAGAAACGGTGGATTGGAATGTTACAGTTACTTGAGTGCAAGCAACCAAATAAAATTTGAAGAAGTCAATGTGTTATGTCTGCACGTAAACACGTTATTTTGATGTGCTTGAACTATTACGAGTTTGCCTAGTCGGAAAACGAGAACGAGGATCGAGGATCCGGAATAACGACATGCTACGCAAATCCGATTATCTCAACCCCCAGATTGAGTAAAATAAGAAGACTTGATATGAAGTAGAACCTGTATTCTACAAGCGTCCAGAAAGTACGAGATCCGAGTCCTGAAGAGAATAAGGATCCCAGACTAGGGATCCGAGACCGGGTCCTGGTCTTGGTCATAAAGCGTTACAGATAATGCGTATTGATGCATTTTGGTCGAATAGGAAACAGCATTGAAGTCTGTGACACTGACAGTTAATACGACCAATAAGGAGCAACATTTGAAGTCACACTGATAGTCAGGACAACCAATAAGAAACAACATTGGAGTACGTGACATTGATATCTAGGACGACCATAAGAATGACCAGTAGGAATTAATCAATATGAATTGACCAATAATTCTCTTAGGATATTGGAGGAATATCCTAACACAATGAAGAAGCGGAAATAAAATGTCATTTGTAACCCACCTTAGTGTTGACTACCTTGATGACGATTGCCCAATTATTACAAATGCCTTGTGCTCCTGGAAGTCTAGTTTATTATTATAGATTTCGGTAGTCTGAGTCATATTAAATCATATATTTGGTATGTCACAACCTACAAGCATTTTTCTAATTGAATGGATGAACTAACAAAAAATAAATACTTCAATAACATGATGACCAGGTGAAAATTTATTTGTACAGTTGAAGCGAAATTATTACAATTTTTTATCTGGAATAATTTTTTGAGTGAAAAAGCATACTCTATCTAATTTTATGAATTGCAGACATTTTGGATAACCAAAAGTCTCTAACTGTCAGTTTGATTGAAAATATAGGAGTAAAGTAACAGATTAAAAAAACGGATCGATATGAGGGTTTATTTATATCAGATACAGTGTACAGTGCAAAAAGACCGTTTTAAATGTTATTTTATAGTGTTCATTTTTACTAAATAAAGTTGAGGGGTTTCATATTGAATAATTATTATAAACTAGAGTTATATCATCACTTTAGTTACAAACACATGTTGTCAACTACACAGACTGACTTATATGATGTATACAAATTTAATACACAATTATACTATCCAAACAACTTCTAATTGAAAAATCTTTCAACCAGACCGAAATAAATAATTTTACAATAATTAACTTATAAATTTATAGCAGTTCCTATTTGTATAACAGAAATATTCATAAGGAAAATTTTCAAATATTGTTTACTTTGAATAGATTTAAATTATCATTGCTCACTTATGTACTCGATTTCATGTTGATTGCTTAACACTGCCTTACCAGATACAAAACTGTTTTCAATCAAACAGTCAAGTCAATTCATAATCATTCCATAGATGCATGGTCTAAAGCAAACTCAATTCTATCAATGGATTTTATTACATTTATGAATGAAAATAGCATTGTTTTGAAAGAGTTGAATTATCTTACAGATGAGATCCCACCGAATTATGCCACCATATGCAATAAGTGATAAATTACAATTGAAATCCTAGAATGAATATCAAGATACATCATAACTTGAATTTGTATTTTATATATAAAAAAGAAACATCATTAACTATCTGTATTTGTAAAGCCTCGTGTTTACATAGAAATTGAATTTTTGCATGTAAAAATTATATATATATATTGTTAGTTATTTTATAACTAATAGTAGTTATGCATGACTAACCAATCAGAGTGTGGTTAGGCGCCCACCACGTGATGTGTCTGACGTGTCTGTGAACCTTCTTTGTTGTAAATGACCTACAAATTGATTGACATTATTATCTTATTATATTGATGTGACTCATAACTGTACTCATTTCAGTAAGACACGCTATATTGGTCGAAACAGATCAAGTTTAAAGCAAAGTTGATCTTCTTCTAACTATAGCTTTCCTATAGACTCTGTGCTTGCCAATATTGCGTTTACTGTTCTAGAATTACATCTGTAGGACAAATTAAATCCTACATATATTAGTTCAGAGTAAGAACTAATCGTCTCACAGTAAATAATAATGTATTAGTTTCAATGAAATACTTATGTAACTTGTTTAGCTTTCTTTTACAAGAGTTGTCAGTAAGCGAGATTATATTTATTTTGATAAAATACGGTAAGAACCAGCAAAAAATGTAAATTTTCTTTAACAATAACGGAATAGTGAATAATTAAAATGAAAATTAAGTATTATCATTGACAAAAGAACTGAATTATTGAAAGATATAAACAATTAATTAATCCATTTTAAATGAAGATGTGAAACTGGAAAGTCAATATTTGAATTTAGAGTGAAATCAAAAATTTAAAACAGGACGAATTAAGGTTAATTTTAATCCTGGAATATTCATTGCTTGCCTACAATCTGTAATATATTCAACTTCGCATGACAAATAGAAAGCCAGTGAGTTTATCGGATGCAATCTGGATAGTTTACGTCTAAAATTTATCTTAATAGTCTGTGAGTTGAGATAGAAAAGGGACGTGTTAAATTGTTTTATCGTTTCCGTGCGAAATAGTAAAGAAGTGAAAACTGAACCAAATCGTGAAAAATTAGCTAAAAAGTTCAGGATGATAGATGAATGTTAAAGCTTCACAATCATTCACATAAGTGCATTTTCTCCTAATGTAAATTTAGGTTGAACAAAGCAGTCTGTTTTCAGGCCAGTGTTAATGTATATATAGACTATACAGTTCGAACTAAATAATCAAACTTTAAATATATTCAGCAGATTAATTATTCAGCAAATGCCACAAATAATATCAGTGGACATTTGTTTACAATAACCTGTCTTCTCAATAGCAATGCTTATAAAATTTCTGAAATAATCACGTGTACTTTTACCCAAAATGAACTGACAATCGAAAACCAACGCAATATACAACTATGGTGGACGATTGTTTGACATCAATTGATGAACTCATATAGTTCACTGACTGCAAAAAATTAATAATGAGACCACATAATGGAAATTGTAAACTATATACTCGAAGAGGTAATGTTATTAAATTTTCAGTAGGATACATGTTGCAATCACTGCATAGACTTAATTCAATTCAGCAGCAGTGTTCGGTTGCCGTGTCATGCATTAATGCATACTTCTATCACTTATTATCAACAATCACGATTTCACAATTAGAATTTCAGATAAGGAATGAGCTAAGAATCAGAATCGTCTTTGAAAGCTAAAATTGATAGCTCTACTTTAGGCCTTATCAAATTTTTTAAACGTGGTATTGACGATGCTTTTTTCACTTAGTGAAGCCCACGAGATGTTTACAAATAATTATCATCTTCATCTAACATTTCTCCACATCCAAAAACTTACAGTTAGCGTCTGATTATCCCCAACACTGAAAATACCAGTAAATAGCATAGCAACTTTTGTATCTAAAGATTTCATATTTTTGAATCAAATAACGAAACTGCATACTGTCTGTATCAAAAGTAAAATCATGAAATTCAAGAGGTAAGATGCGAGTTAGATGATGGAAAGTAACGGGAATCAAAATAGTTAGGACTGTTGTAAATGCCAGTATTGGAATTAAAGAAAATTACATGTGCACAACAGAGAGTGTTGTATTTGGAAATCCAATCAGCGAAAGAATTACGTACAAAAAATATCAGTGACTAGTCAAAATACCACAAAATGACAACATGATATTTGGAAGAAAGCTAACTGTTTGACGGGAAAACTAATAGCCCAATGATGTGAAATACAACAATAACAATGTGTCGCCAAGCATATCGTGTATGACTTGTCGAATTATTTGAAAAAACGAAATACGACTGTAAATCTCACGAGCTAAATTATAATCCTGGCTCGAAACCTTATGCAAGATTTTAGACACAAAAAATTAAGTGAAATAAAATCTGGTGAATAAAACGCCACTTCAACTTCAGTTAAGGCAGAGCTTGAACAATCACTTAATATACACATTTCAAATATCAATTCGTTAGGTAACTACGACATCTATTGAGATCAAATTCCCTGAGAAAAGAATGCAATTTACGAAACAGATATATAGATATACACACAACACCGTACGATTAACTATGTAACCTACTGAAGCTGTGTCGATCATAAAATGAAAGACATTAAAATGTAAACGAATGACATAAATATAGAGAATGTGAACATAAAACATTTCTCAGTAAGTACGCTGTTATGGAAGATAACTAACTCAAGTTTTAGGAATGGAAATGAATATGCTGAGTGTAATCGGTGTATATGAATAGTTGGAAATAGCGCTTCGTTTGAACTTGACTTCTCAAATACAAGTAACGAAATCAAAACTAATAAACTACGACAAAAACTCAACAAAAAGGGTTTTGGTGAAAATTGCAACACAAGATGCAAAAAACTTAAAACGTGAATATAACTACAAAACAATGAGTGGGTATCAAACAAAACACCAGTCTATCAAATAAGTTTAGACAACCAAAACGATTGCAATTCTGAACCTGGAAATAGTATCCAGACAAAACTTTAACTGTAACTAAAAAATACAGTGGAACAAACCTTTCATTAAGACAATCCAGATTAAAAAGATAAGACAATGTAAGTAAGAACATACATATATTTATTGACTGCAGTATAGACATTTGGCTTCAGCCATCAATAGTTGAAACGGTGTAGAAAAACAACAGAACCTAAAAGCACCCGTAACTCGTCACACAACACTCATCTCAACAACTTTTTTTTCGTACTGTTCACATCATTTTCACTTCGCCCATCCACCACCTTCACATTCTTCTTTCCCTCTTCATTCTTTTCTCCAATTGATCCACCCTTTTGGTTGTCCTTGACAACTTCATTGTCATCCTCACCAACATCATTATCCTGATCAACTTCTTCGTTCACACTCTTCACTGGTTTTCCACTTTTCACGTCCACCGTCTTCTCATCAGTAGGGACAGCAGAGTCACCTGCATCAGCATAAACATGATCATGTAACATGACCACACAGATTAAAAATAGTGTCAACTTCAGGAACATGATAGAACAGTTGAACAGACTAAACGTTTACTTGACCGACAGAACGTTAATTCTAAATGAAATGATTTCACTAGTACACATTAGCATATATATATATATATATCATATAGGCACATAAAATTGAAAGTTAATCAAATCGACTAAAGTTGGTGTGTGAAAGGTGTAATGGTGCACAGTCGTAATCAAAATATCTGAATTTTCTGCTAGAAAGCCTTAATCAGGGAACGTGGTTGTTGATCTCATGAATTGATTTGAGAATCGACAATACTTTGTCACCCTTGAATGATTTTCTATTGTTTTCTCACTGATAAGTTAATTCTTTCATTTTGAACAGAAATCGTCATGCTCCCTGACCAATTGAAATCCTTTCTCCGAACTTGACACCCACCGGAAATTTCGATGTGCCCTAGGTGGACTCATTTCAAGAGAAGGTCGTCGTTAGTTAGGGTAGCTAACATTCACTATTTTCTTCTTCTTGTGGTTAACTGCATTAAGAAGAAGACTGAATTTTTCTCATGACAAAGTCACACCGAAAATCCTATCAACACACTTCACAATGACGATTTCTGTTCAAAATGAAAGAATTAACTCGTCAGTGCGAAAAAAATATTTTGATATATATTTATTTTATAATGTAGAAATATTCAAATGACGTGCTTATGAGTGTTGTGCTACTTTATCGTCTCATTCAGAAAGAGCACATTCTTGTTATGTGGTCTCGATCCGTATTATATCAACCTACATAGAGTGTTAAGATTAAAGACGAAATGGTATGAATATATTCCAATAGGAAAGCATTGGACACTTTTCAACTAAAACTTTTGTAAATTATGGAAATGATATAATGAATGTTTGCTGTGTATTATGCTGAATTGACATTTCCAATCAGTTTCATGGGTGAGAAACAGTTAGACTCTCAACAAACAGAAATTCTATAAATCATTTATACTTATGCATGTTATGCAAAATACTCGTCGTATTCAATGCAGATAAAGAATATTCGCACATTCTTTCACTAAAACAGATCGATTGTCGAATTTGACTTAGTTACACAAACCTTAAAAGACAATGAGAAGAGAAAAGCATCTACATGGAAAACTCATTTATTTGTAAGAAAAAAAGACAAAAATAATGAAGTAAAGGACATTAGAGTGAATAAACAGTTCGAGTGAAGTAGCACTCATTCTTTCAGTGTCATCTTGTCGAATAAATACTCTCCAAGTCCACTTCCAACTCGATCCGTCTTTGTCACGTAGTCAGCAAATTGTTTGATTGCATCATGTTGTTCATGCAGATACTCACTCTCAATCAAATCGGTTAACGCCGGATCATTGTTCTTCGCAGCTACTTCATGTAGTTTCAACAGTGACTATAAGAGAAGTAAATAAACAAATCGATGAGCTTTTGCAGTGAGTGGATGGATATATCACAGGAATGTCTTTCAATAAATGTTTTGAAATCTGTGAAACGCATTCAGTTTTGTTGTTTAATCTGTTAGAACGGTAGAAATGGATGAACTGTTTGTTGCTTGATGGAATTCGAATTTGTTTGACAATAGAACATTATACAGCATGACACACAAATGCTGTCGAATTGGGCATTCACCTGGAATCAATTATCAGAACACTGGCTACTCATAAGTTCCGTCTTCACAATGAAACAAACAACATCAGGGCTGTAAGAAAGTTGTGGTGGTGAAATCGGCTTCCTATTATTTTGTGATTGATATGTGTTACACAAGCCATTAACGTCACAGTATTCTTCACAAATTCACTCAATAAAACTATTTCCATACTTGTGAGAATACTATCACCAAGTACCACTCACATAATTCAATGCTTCAGATTGATTCGACTGATTTGAATATAATCTCAGTACTGTAAATTCTGTACTACTGAGAGATGAGGTTGTTTATGAAATACCAAACTCTACGGGTAGTTGAATAAAATATGTTAGAAAATACTAGTGAACTGAAGTTGCACTCACCTCATTCACTGCCTTCTCCATTGACAATGCAGTATTCATCGCATCCTCCAAACCACTGAGTTCTGTCTTGGTGGGACACTTGATGTCACTGTACTGAACACGACCACCACGTTTGTTCTGATATTTCGCCAACTTCTCAGCATGTTCACGTTTCTCACGTGAAGCCTTTCGGAAGAATTCAGCTGCTTTCGGGAATAACACATCATCTCGATCGAAGTAGGTGAAGAATGCCATGTAATCATAGGCAGCTTGTAGTTCCATGTTGATTTGTTTATTGATGGCATCTTCACATTCCGTAGCGAAATTCTGTCTAGCTCTCGATTCGGTGCATGCATATTTGGAAGCTCCTCTGCTCATTGCGTCTGATTGGATGCGGAAATGTTGAGTTAGATAATTGACCGTATGATGTAGTGATATGCACCTCTCTCCTTTTATACTAATGAATCAGACAGGCACGTGATGTTAAATGTGTGAATGTCCAGTGATAGGATACGTGAAAATGTTGGTTGCTTGCGATTGGAGTGAGCAACAGTCAACACAACTCTACTATCTGACTTGATGTAGAGATCAGTTTGTGTCATAATTTGATTGGTGCATGATAAATTTGAAAGGTTACCTGATTGTTTCACATGTTTTCATAATTTGTGTGTTATTTTCCGATTGGTTTTCACATGGCAGTTAATGTGTCATAAGTTTGAATAATTTTCGATTAAACTGTATCAGATTTTTATGAGCTAATTAATGTGGAAATGTATTTACTGGGATTGCATCACTTATTCTTAAGATACAGATTTTTAAATGATGATAATGAGTGTAGATTTCAAGTATCCTTTAGAGGTGAACGTTTAGAGAGAGTATCGAAATATGCCTCAAATATTAGACTGTACATGCCGTTAAAGTTTCAACTATCTAGTTGCAAACAGCTGTGATGTTTTCATGAAATAGTTGATTGTGATTTGTAAGACGGAACTGTATTGTTCGATAGAAGTGGTATAATTTTGATTGTTTGTTACCTAGACTTTCAATTAATTCTCTATTCTCCTTCATACAAGTTGAAGAAACGCCGTTACGCCTGAAATCATATTCATGATCAAGTTAATGCATTGATCATTCAAGAAAATTACATAAATTCTCATTCGTGATGATCATGATCATCTCACTCATGTTGATCTCTATGTTGGTAACTGATATTAATGAGTAGTGAATTTTTCCTCCTTTCATTGTCATATACTTCGCTACTGTTTTCTTGTCTGGAGACAGTTTCCCCCCAACTGACATAGTCCAGTTTCCAGGATCCTTCTGATTTTAGTTCATCTCAATGTAGTCATTTTATCGTATCACTTTGAGACTTCCCTTGCAGATTATCATTTCTTTAGCAATCTTCATGATTAATATTGAAGCTATCAACAATCAACAATGACGTTTTAAATTGGGATAAAAAATGCTGTCTTTTCGGTGGAGTAATAGTCTCATTGTCTTTCTATCGTTTTTCCAGTTGCAGAAATGCTACATTCGCTTTGCTTATCTGAGTCGAAACGTCCGCCACAGATCCACTTTGCCGAAATCCAGTTCTGTCCAGATGGTGTGTAAATGTTTCCATATCTTGCAGTGCATCTCCATCATATGTGATTTGGACGATGCATGCTTTGTCATACCTCAGTTTCTTGCTTTTTTCATATGTAATGTAGTGGAGGCTTCTGCTCCAATAGTCATCTTTTCCCGCATTTGTTGTTGCGTAATTTGATAGAACATATAGATAATCTGCTGAGTACAAGTCATCCAGTTGCTTCCGAGCCGTTTGCTGTATTCCGTGCTTCTTCTGAGGTATTGAAATTTTAACAATCCACGTGACCACTAGGAGTAAGAGAAGAGATTTCACGGAATCCAAACTGTTGTGTTCGAAGTTGGGCGTCTACCGAATCTTTCATTTGTTCATCCACACTCTGTTGAAGGCATTTCCTGGTATTAAGAGAAAACCGATATATATTTATATTCCTCACAGTTTCTGAAATCTCTTTTTTTCACATCTTGATCATGTGTCCTTCTTTCAAGATTGTTGGTACTTAATCTTCCTCCCAAATCTTTCTGAAGGGAATGTGGAGAACCATTGCAGTTACTATTATGTTTGCTGTCAGTGCCTCAGCTTGTATATTGTCTTGATTTATATGATGGCCATAATAATCTCTTCATTTATTAGTGGGTGCAGCTGCAATGTTAGGTGGATGTAGTGAGATTGGTCAATTCAAGAGTTCTTCAAAGTGCTCTACCTAACTTTTTCGTTGTTTTCGAATGTTGCTGAATTATTTGCCTTCCTTACTTTCCACTTTTCATTCTGATGTATGATAATTCTCAGTGTGCTTCTGTAGTGATTTCACTTTTATGGAGAAATCACGATTAGTAAACAGCAACATTCATCATTGCGACCAACTGTTCTAGCGAACGTTTAAACAAACATTTTGTTTATTCGTACTTTTGTACCACAATTTCCTTCTTCGCCGTCATCATCTTGCTCCTGCTGTTCTGTACCTTTAGCGCATTTTCTTCGGTACGATTTCTGTATTCTTACGATACCACTAAATCGTCAGTAAATGTGCTTATTTCATCTGGACTATCCTGCCAACATTATCATTATAGCTCTTGAGACCTGAACGTAGTTGGTTTGTAAATGTGTTGAAAGTTCTCTACTCGAACATCTACACTATTTCGTTGGATCACATAGTTGCTAAAAGTATCATTCTCTTGCATACTTTTCTGTTATTATACCTGAATAATCAACAAATTTTCGCTTATCTGGTCTGCTGCTCATCACTTGCTCGTTTGTTTCTGTGCATTCAGCATGTGCCGCGGCTTTCTCTGCTCTTGTTCGGCTGATATTGATTGCAGCCACATTATTCTTGCTTTCTTCAATCTTATCCAGTGTATCGACAGTGAAAAATTCCTTGTGATGGTGCTGTCTGGCGCCCAGAATTTCATGACACATTGAAGTGATTGCCTCTTTGATCCGTTTCCGATTGTTCTCCATGATTTTCTCTCTACTTAATAGATCGTGAATGGCTTGAAACCTATCGCTATGGGTTATCTTGAATTCGTTGAGATTTTTTGTATTACTAAACTTTTGTGATACTAATCGCCTACTTGTCCCGTGCTCCGTGAGATTCAGTCTCATTTTGGCTACCATCAAGTGATGATCTGAAGTTTAGTCGGTTTCTCTCTTCACTCTTACGTCCTCAATCGGGCTTTAAAAGTGATTGGGAATCCGGAGGAGAACCAACCGAAAAATATTAGGCAGCACATTAAGAAGTCGATGAAAAAGAGACTACATACAATTGCTTGACTGTACACACTGATTTCGTAAGTGTTATGTGGTGTTTAAATCTTTATAGTTCTATCGTCCTACTCAATTATCCTTCAAATTCTAACACTATGAATGAGTTCAGCATAACCAAAGAAAATCAATTGATTCAGAACTTCACTTGGAAACCATTAAATGTTTGCCATTAGATTGTTAAATTTTTCGAAATCAACACTTCAACGCGAATATTGACTTGTTGAATATCGAAACAATATTTTCACATCGATGCTGTTGGATTACAATTTATATAAATCTATTTCAATGTTATCATGAGCCTATAAATGTGTTTGATATTTCGTCTACTTACAAATTGCAAATAGTTCATCTAGTTGGGATAAAGCTATTCAAGAATGTGAATTGCTTACTTAGATCACTTAAACACATTTCACATATCAGTGAATAATCTAATCAACAAACATTCATCTTTAAACGAACGCTATCACATTGCATAACAACTAATCATTGAGGATGGAAAAACTAAGTTTCACCAAGATCAATAATAATTTGAGCCGAATCATACACATCAACTATAAACTTGAATCAAAAATGATAGTCAGAAATGTCAGACTACTATTACTCAAATAGTAATAGGGAACGATCTGCTAACCTCTCTAACAGAACACTTTCATTCAATATCTGCTCAAACGTATGTTTCACTACCATATGCATATGGAAATAATTAAAACGTCCTACGATTACTACCGATTTAAAAACTGAATGCAACATTTCAGGATTCCTCCAGAAATATGGCCACCAGTTGAGATACTCACCGTGAAATAAAAGATGGACATTGACCTGTAAAACTGAAAGCTAGTAAAGGAATTATGCATGATAAACCTGGAGATACACTGAAGATTGATAAACAAATGATAATCGGTAAGGGAAGTCTCAACGTGATTCGATAAAATGACTACATTGAGATGAACTGTAATCAGAAGGATCCTAGAAACTGGACTATGTCAGTTGGGAGTAAACTGTCTCTAGACAAGAAAACAGTAGGGAAGTATATGACTATGAAAGGAGGAAAAATGCACTACTCATTAATATCAGTTACCAACATACAGATCAACACGAGTGATGCAAAGACTTGCGAATAAGATGATCATGATGATCACGAATGAGAATTTATGTGATTTTCTTGAATGATCAATGCATTACCTTGATCATGAATATGATTTGAGGCGTAAAGGCGTTTCTTCAACTTGTATGAAGGAGAATAGAGAATTCATTGACAGTCTAGGTAACAAAAAATCAAAATTATATTACTACTATCGAACAATAGAGTTCCGTCTTACAAATCGCGAACAACTACTTCATTAAAACATCACAGATATTTGGAACCAGATAGTTTAAACTTTAAAGTCATGGACAGTTTAGTACTTGAGGCATATTTCAATACTCTTTAAACGTTCACCTCTAAAGGATACTTGAAATCTACTCTCATTATCATTATTTAAAAATCTATATCTTAAGAATAAATGATGCAATCTGAGTAAATACATTTCCACAATAATTAGTTCAAAAAATTCTGATACAGTTTAGTCGAAAACTATTCAAACTTATGAAATATTAACTGCCACGTGAAAACCAATCGGAAAATAACACACAAATTATGAAAATATGTGAAACAATCAAATAACCTTTCTAATTTATCATGCACCAATCAAATTGTAACAAACTGATCTCTACATAAAGTCAGATAGTAGAGTTGTGTTGTCTGTTGTTCACCCCGATCGCAAACAACCAACATTTTCAAGTATCCTATCACTCGACATTTACACATTTAACATCACGTGCCTGTCTGATTCACAAGTATAAAAGGAGAGAGGTGCATATCACTATATCATCCGGTAAATTATCTAACTGAACACTTCCGCATCGAATCAAACGCAATGAGCAGAACAGCTTCCAAACACGCATTCACCGAATCGAGAGCTAGACAGAATTTCGCTACGGAATGTGAAGATGCCATCAATAAACAAATCAACATGGAACTACAAGCTGCCTATGATTACATGGCATTCTTCACTTACTTCGATCGAGATGATGTGTCATTTCCGAAAGCAGCTGAATTCTTCCGGAAGGCTTCACATGAGGAACGTGAACATGCTGAGAAGTTGGCCAAATATCAGAACAAACGTGGTGGTCGTGTTCAGTACAGTGACATCAAGTGTCCGACCAAGACAGAATTCAGTGGTCTGGAGGATGCGATGAATACTGCATTGTTAATGGAGAAGGCAGTGAATGATGTGAGTTTGAAAACTGATTGCTTTTTAATAATATGCAGTCTAGTGTTGATTTAAACGAAATTGTTTTCGCCCTAACATCACTACTACTACTTCTATGGGATTTGAAATAACGATAATATTTCGGTGCTTATGTTGTATGGTAACTTGAACTGATTGATTAGCTACGAATATCTATTTTGCTTATGATTGTGTGATTGACATAAGATTTAGGTTTTGTTTATATTTACTGAAAAATGTATTCCTAACTCGAAACCTTACTTTCAACAATAAACTCTCTGGCTGTTGAAATCTTAATCTAATTTTAGTATTAATTTTTTCGAAGATTTCATCAGAATATCATGCTTTATTAAGCAACCATTGTCCGATACCCCTACCGATACGTGTCTTACATTCAATGCATTTGAACTCCAATCGTCATGGCTTCTTCATAAAAATGACAATTATCCCTCATACGTACACACTTGTCACAGAATCTTTTCAGTTCATACAATTAACCATTTAACAATCACTTATTTATTTATACTTTTCTTCTAGTCATTATTAAAATTGCACGAAGTTGCTTCAAAGAACAATGATCCAGCATTGACAGATTTTATTGAAAGTGAATTTCTTCATGAACAAGAAGATGCAATAAAGCAGTTCGCTGATTATTTAACAGAGATACAACGAGTTGGTAAAGGACTTGGAGAATATCTATTCGATAAATTAACATTAACAGAATGAATTTAATTCTCTATTGAAACGATACTGTTGATCATCATAATTACATTTGTTATAGTGTTGTTTATTTTTTTGCTATTAAAAATTGTTTGTAAATATATATCAAACATACTCCAACAATATACGTATATATATATATATATATAATATATTTCTGACAAACGTTGTCTTTTCACTACATCTATCAAGCTTTTAATTGATGTATGATAAAAGCATTTCTGTGAATGATTGATAAATTAATTGAAAACAACTAACTGAACACTTATTAATCCTGTGTAATATCACTTACCTAGATGTAAAACGCTAATCCATGGCTAACCATCAAGCCCGCTGCACATGCACATTGCTGCTTTTAAGGCAGCGCAATGATTCTCACTGTAGACAACAGTAATCACCCCTGCTCCAATCGGGAACATACATGTTGTCCAGTTTGGTCTGCAGACAGGTGGACGTCCAAAAAGCACGCACAGGTGCAGTGGCCCCAGCTCGGGCACTTTTGAATCTAAAAGTTCCTTCCAACCAGTCCACTACCCACAAACCCCAATGGGCAAGTGCTGCAAGGCGGACTTACCCATCTGGACCTGGCACCCCGAAGCGGATTGCCAAGCCACCCAAGCAGTTCACTAGCCAGCAGCCATTCCAACCGTCTGGCCTCCAACTGCCTTGCGCTTATACGATCGATCGGAGTCCCCAAGGCCCAACATGAAGCTAAAGGTCGAGTTTGTCTCACAAGGTCAGCCGGCACGTACACCTTTCCATGAGGAAGATGTCATGATCTCGACCAAGCGCAAGCGCTCAGCCAAACAGGGTTCATCCCACTACGTAAGTGGGCAGATATCATTGGTCTCCAGTACCAGTTCAGCACTGGAACCCCGGAACCCTACTGAAGACGATTATTTAAGGGGCTTCGACACCAGTTCACACACTACATCGTGTAAGGGACAACCACATAGGGTCGGGGTCAATAATCCAGGATGTCTACGGCTGCTTCCCCAAACAGAACGTCTAGGGCCGCCTTCAATCATCCTGGAAAGCTACATTCCTTCCAAGGTATCTGCTACTACGGAATGATAGAGGACAATTCCTCAAACCATTATCGAAGTTTACCTACGCTCGATGGACGGGATTCAGACTTAGAGACACTCAGTCCTAATCCCACAGAGTGGCTAACCGCATCCACAGCCTTGCGACCATGAACACGTACCATTTTTCTTGGACCATACTAGGCACGGTATCCTAAGCTTTCGGAACGGCTTTTAGCCGCAGCGCTGTAAACAACACCACGTTGCCTGGTAGGACCACGAAGAGGTAGCCGTCACCACAACTGCCAAAATGCTCCATTTATGCGCGTCACCTAATATACCCATTCAATTAGATGACGGGGCATTTGGCTACCTTAAGAAAGTGATAGTTACTCCCGCCAAAACGTTAAAGTAGCCAATATACTTGAAGTGCAGATAAAATAAAGAAATATAAATTTCTTGGTTCTTAAAATCGAGCAGAAAGTAGAATTGAACCTAGCTGAGAAGAAATATTTCTAACAGTTTGTATCTTTTCCTAATATTAACGGTAATATCCACTACATGGAAATTTATTTCAACTTCAATTAAGAAGTACATGATTAATCTAAACAACTTGATGCAAATCAGAGTTTATAGCTTGTATCTGAACCAGAATTACAACATTTAAGTAGTAATAGTATTTTATTCAAAAGAAAAAAATCGAAATAATCATATACAAAGCAGATATAAATAAATTATACATAGGTCATTTACAAAGAATCAATGATTGCATGTTTAAACTTTATTTTACAATTAATTATAACAAGTAGTTGTTAGTTCAAACATATTGGATGTATTTTAGGATAATGATGGATGATCGATTACATTGCACAAGCTGTGAATGCATGTACAGGTTTATTAGTAGTGTGATCTGTTGATATGGCATCAAAATAAGATTATAATAAGATCAGTACAACTTGCAAACAGTGAACAAAAGAATTCATTGTCAATCTAACACCTTTTTTTTCTTTTAGTTAATGACAATGATTCTACAAAAAATAATAAAATTATGGAAAATATGAAAAATAACAAAAATCTATTTACAAATGAAGTCTACATTGAATACTTTCCCACAAGTTTTTTTAAATGAAATAAGTTTGATTTCCATAGGAAATATTGAATTGAATTATATTTTTAGCATTTTAACACATTGAAAAAAGCATGAAGACTAAATGATGAGATTAAAAATGTACTGAAAGTGTTATATTCGTTAAACACGACTGCTTATTCAGTTGTCTCAATGTTGGAGATGTTAGATCCCCAGAACTCGCTTGATAAATGCCTTATTTTGGATTTCACGTTTGCGAGCATGCGCTGATCAGTTGACCTTGAGATTTCATTTCACATCAGGAAAATCCATGGCTGTGATTGGCTACTGTGTATTTTAGTGTGCTATTTTCGTAACTGTCCCATGGACGTTTCTCTGATGTATAAATAAACGAGAGTTATGTGCTTGATTGTATTGTGATTGCTGGATGTTGTAGAATATACTTCTACGCTTACTAAGACTTCTGTTTTACAGTTTGGGATTTAAGGTAGCCTAACTGGTTGCTGGTAATTGTCTCGTTCGCGTTTATCGACTAAGGTGAACTCGTAATAGCTTCAAGCGTACCTAGTGACGAACATAGCACTCAAGAAATATGATAAAGTCTGTTAGTGTTTAAATGACCTCTCAAATTTAATCAGTAATTTAATCAAAGGAAAAAAGGAAGGCCAAGGAACACATAACGCCGAGAAATAGAGAAAGAAATGAGAAAAATGAACGAGTACCGGAAAGAACTGGAAAGGGAAGCCCAGGACAGAGTTGGTTGGAGAAAACTGGTAGCCGGCCTAGGCTCCATTATGGGGTAACAGGCGTAAGTAAGTAAGTAAGTAAGTATGTAATATAATCTATTTATCTTTCAGTGGAAGATAATTTCTACTCATTTTATTTTCAAGAGGGCATGATAATTCTAAAAATTTATTCAGTTATCGAAATTCGCAACTTTTAAAAGAATATACATGACACAATATTTATTATGCTTTATTTTACTGCATGGATGACAGATATTTAATGAAGGCAGATAGGATTTAAAAAAAGTGGGGTAAAATTTATGCACGTGAGGAAATGATCGAATGAAGCTCTTCTGTCAACCACGTGACGAGGTTTAGGCTTCTATTAAGGATTATCGAGTTATCAGCTGTTCACCAAATACAGGTAGCTGAATTAAACGTACTATCATGAGATGAATTGACATTTACAGATTTTAAGTAGCTTCGTTAAAACCGAAAAAATATTTCCATGGGGTCTTGAATTTTTTAAAAATCTTATCATTATTCCAAATTTATCTGTTCCTGTCAACTACTATTCAATCAACTTCAAAAGTTTTCTTAAACGACCAACTATATGTCACATTGTGTCGAACAATAATAATTTGAGCATAATAAAAGTTTTCCATGATCTTGTAACAAAGTACCGTCATACTCCAGTTCATCATGACTTGGTATGTAAATAACCTACTGAAGGTATTAGTCACATTTATTTGTTATTTGAATCAACTAAAATCGAAAAATCAATAAGTTTTAATCGAGAATAAAATCAATTGTAAGCACAGCCAAAATTATTCAATAAATTAGTTGGCAAAGCTCGAGATCTACAAATCGTTCAACAACATGCATTTTTTTCGAATTAAGGCTCGCCATTTTAGTGGCCCGCCATCTGAATAATAAATTTATGAACATTTAAATATGCTATGAAATAAATATCCCCTTCAGTTTCCGTATATCATAGCTAGGCGAACCTCGTTTGTGCAACGACGTTATTAAAAATCCAAATACAGATTCAGTCAGATGAACTTATGTCAGGCAATCGTTCATCCAGACAGACACGAGAACAAACAGCGTAGAAGCGAATCAAATAAAAGCAAAGCATAGCAAAGCGAGCACCTGTTTGATCTGTCGTTATTTCTTCACTCATATGGAAAGGCTTGACTTTCCCATTAGTCGTTCTTTAGATAATATTGGACAAAGCAGAAACAGAGTAATCGATAGAGTCTCGTTTATGTTCAAGTTTGCTTCACCTTGTTCGATGATTCCGTAAGTTGAGGATCATATTTTGAGAGTCCGAAAAATTTCAGAAATTGGAGCCAACTCAATGACTAAGCATCATGTTCAGACAAAAAAATAAGCTAGACATGCGATGAGCGAAGTAAGCAACACACACACAGTCGAATAAAAACAGCCAAGATATGAGCGAATAATTGACAAGGTCAAAGGACGAGTGAATAAAAACTGGCGAATAATAGTTTGATTACATCGTCCAAAGGCTGAGCAATCCCTGTGGGCTCAACATAAAAGTATACACACTACAGATAACATGGATTTCAATTATTTGGATACTGATACTGTTTCAATAGAGTGATTGAAACATTTCTATGTCTTTTGAAAGAATCAATGACTAATTCATGCTGCAGATTCTAGCCTTTGGTATTGATCAATTTCATTGGTTAATTTTATATGTTACAGATTGTTTTTGTTAGACGCTTGTAAAAGCTTCGAGGCTAGTGCCGATGCCAAGCCCGGATAAAGGAGGGTTGGGTTGGCGATCCCATCACACCAAAAAACTAACTAGCCAAAAAAACGCTAACCAGAAAAAATAAATCAAATCATTTTAATTGTGCCCTGGGAGTTGGAAGAAGAATTATGACGTCGCGTGATGAAAACCGCGTTCCCTCGGAAGTCACATGGCCGATGCCTCTTCTGACAACCAGAGCAACCATTCTTTTAGATGCATGGAACGTTCGAACAATGTGGGACACTAGAAGACTATTTCAAGTTGCTGCAGAAATGAGAAGACACAACATGGAGGTGCTTGGAATCAGCGAAACACATTGGACACAGGTAGGACAACTGAGACTAGCTTCAGGGGAAATGCTGTTATACTCTGGCCATGAAAAGGAAAGTGCTTCACATACACAAGGAGTTGCACTGATGATGTCTAAACATGCACAAAAGGCACTAATAGGATGGGACTCTCATGGATCCAGGATCATTAAGGCATTGCTCAAAACAAAGAAAGAAGACTACAGTTAACGTCATCCAATGCTATGCACCTACCAATGACCACAATGACGACGATAAAGTTTAATTCTACGAAAGGCTGCAGTCGATCGTCGAAAGATATTCACCAAAGGATTTGATGATTCTAATAGGAGACGTAAATGCCAAAGGTGGCATGGACAACACTGGATATGAAGACATCATGGGACGACATGGACTTGGAGAAGGGAACGAAAATGGTGAGAGATTTGCAAAGTTATGTGCCTTCAACAAACTGGTCATCGATGGCACAATATTCCCACATTACTGTAAGAACTACAGAGGCATCACTCTACTATCGGCACCAGGGAAAGTCTTCAACAGGGTGTTGTTTAACAGAATGAAGGACTTTGTAGACGCCAAACTTCGAGATCAACAGGCTGGATTGTTTATCGATCAATCGTGTACCGAAAAAATTACAACATCACGGATCAGTGTGGAACAATCAGTTGAATGAAAGTCACCACTGTACATCAACTGCATTGACTATAAGAAAGCTTTTGATAGTGTGGACAGGAAAACACTACGGAGGTTTCTTCAACATTATAACGTACATGGGAAGATAGTCAACGTCATACGTGATTATCATGATGGATTAAACAACAAAATGGTGCACGGACGACAACTCACAGACTCGCTCCAAATGAAGAGCGGTGTTAGTCAAAGTCTATTACTCTCAGGCTTTCTCTTTCTCCTCGTGATGGACTGCATTATGAAGACATCAAAATCTGTAGGGAAACAAGCTATACAATGGACAGCCAAGATGCGACTGCACGATCAGGACTTCGCAGATGATATGGCTCTCCTACTCAACCTACTCAACTTTTCTGTGTTCAATATCTAATCGAGACTGCTGAGTGTTGGTTACTTAAATTAGCCATAAAATAGTTGAGAAAATGTTTCTTCCTTCTAATCGTCATCTGAGCTGTGAAATCGTCTTTATTTCAATTGGAAGTGATATTTTAGTCAAAAGTAATGAAATTCAACAAGGAATTGGGTTTTCAAGAAGTTTCTACGTTCAATGCTATTTTTGCTCGATTTTAAGAACCAACAACTTAATATTTCTTTATTTTAGCTGCACTTCATGTATGTTGGCTACTTTAACGTTTTACATCTAGGTAAGTGATATTACACAGGATTAATAAGTGTTCAGTTAGTTGTTTTCAATTAATTTATCAATCATTCACAGAAATGCTTTTATCATACATCAATTAAAAGCTTGATAGATGTAGTGAAAAGACAACGTTTGTCAGAAATATATTATATATATATATATATATATACGTATATTGTTGGAGTATGTTTGATATATATTTACAAACAATTTTTAATAGCAAAAAAATAAACAACACTATAACAAATGTAATTATGATGATCAACAGTATCGTTTCAATAGAGAATTAAATTCATTCTGTTAATGTTAATTTATCGAATAGATATTCTCCAAGTCCTTTACCAACTCGTTGTATCTCTGTTAAATAATCAGCGAACTGCTTTATTGCATCTTCTTGTTCATGAAGAAATTCACTTTCAATAAAATCTGTCAATGCTGGATCATTGTTCTTTGAAGCAACTTCGTGCAATTTTAATAATGACTAGAAGAAAAGTATAAATAAATAAGTGATTGTTAAATGGTTAATTGTATGAATTGAAAAGATTCTGTGACAAGTGTGTACGTATGAGGGATAATTGTCATTTTTATGAAGAAGCCATGACCATTGGAGTTCAGCTGCATTGAATGTAAGACACGTATCGGTAAGGGTATCGGACAATGGTTGCTTAATAAAGCATGATATTCTGATGAAATCTTCGAAAAAATTAATACTAAGAGTAGATAAGGATTTCAACAGCCAGAGAGTTTATTGTTGAAAGTAAGGTTTCGAGTAAGGAATGAATTTTTCAGTAAATATAAACAAAACCTAAATCTTATGTCAATCACACAATCATAAGCAAAATAGATATTCGTAGGTAATCAATCAGTTCAAGTTACCATACAACATAAGCACAGAAATATTATCGTAATTTTAAATCCTATAGAAGTAGTAGTATTGAGGTAAGGGCGAAAACAATTTCGTTTAAATCAACAATAGACTGCATATTATTAAACAGCAATCCGTTTTCAAACTCACTTCATTCACTGCCTTCTCCATTAACAATGCAGTATTCATCGCATCCTCCAGACCACTGAATTCTGTCTTGGTCGGACACTTGATGTCACTGTACTGAACACGACCACCACGTTTGTTCTGATATTTGGCCAACTTCTCAGCATGTTCACGTTCCTCATGTGAAGCCTTCCGGAAGAATTCAGCTGCTTTCGGAAATGATACATCATCTCGATCGAAGTAAGTGAAGAATGCCATGTAATCATAGGCAGCTTGTAGTTCCATGTTGATTTGTTTATTGATGGCATCTTCACATTCCGTAGCGAAATTCTGTCTAGCTCTCGATTCGGTGAATGCGTGTTTGGAAGCTGTTCTGCTCATTGCGTTTGATTCGATGCGGAAGTGTTCAGTTAGATAATTTACCGGATGATATAGTGATATGCACCTCTCTCCTTTTATACTTGTGAATCAGACAGGCACGTGATGTTAAATGTGTAAATGTCGAGTGATAGGATACTTGAAAATGTTGGTTGTTTGCGATCGGGGTGAACAACAGACAACACAACTCTACTATCTGACTTTATGTAGAGATCAGTTTGTTACAATTTGATTGGTGCATGATAAATTAGAAAGGTTACTTGATTGTTTCACATATTTTCATAATTTGTGTGTTATTTTCCGATTGGTTTTCACGTGGCAGTTAATATTTCATAAGTTTGAATAATTTTCGACTAAACTGTATCAGAATTTTTTGAACTAATTATTGTGGAAATGTATTTACTCAGATTGCATCATTTATTCTTAAGATATAGATTTTTAAATGATGATAATGAGAGTAGATTTCAAGTATCCTTTAGAGGTGAACGTTTAAAGAGTATTGAAATATGCCTCAAGTACTAAACTGTCCATGACTTTAAAGTTTAAACTATCTAGTTCCAAATATCTGTGATGTTTTAATGAAGTAGTTGTTCGCGATTTGTAAGACGGAACTCTATTGTTCGATAGTAGTAATATAATTTTGATTTTTTGTTACCTAGACTGTCAATGAATTCTCTATTCTCCTTCATACAAGTTGAAGAAACGCCGTTACGCCTCAAATCATATTCATGATCAAGTTAATGCATTGATCATTCAAGAAAATCACATAAATTCTCATTCGTGATCATCATGATCATCTTATTCGCAAGTCTTTGCATCACTCGTGTTGATCTGTATGTTGGTAACTGATATTAATGAGTAGTGCATTTTTCCTCCTTTCATAGTCATATACTTCCCTACTGTCTTCTTGTCTAGAGACAGTTTACTCCCAACTGACATAGTCCAGTTTCTAGGATCCTTCTGATTACAGTTCATCTCAATGTAGTCATTTTATCGAATCACGTTGAGACTTCCCTTGCCGATTATCATTTCTCTATCAGTATTCACGATGAATATTGGCTAATCCATGTTTACATGATTACATGATTATCCTCTTGTTTTTCAAACTTTCTATGATCACTTTCATTGCAAGTGTTATGTTTTAGTAAAAACGTGTATGTTTTTGATTGTGCAGCTTTGAATGGAATTCGCAGGAGATAGAATTAATTATCTCACAATATTTATCAGTCTCTACTAAGCAAAATAAGCTCCGAGTCCAACTAATATCAAGCCTCATTATTAACTCGATATTCTTTAGTTGTTTCGTCGCATCACATGGTTGCCTGATGTATCATTCTCTTTCATCGTTTCCTGTTATTATACCTAGATCTTCAACATATTTTCGCCTATCAGTTCTGCTACTCATCACTTGCTCGTTTGTTTCTGTGCATTCAGCATGTGCCGCGGCTTTCTCCGCTCTTGTTCGGCTGATATTGATTGCCGCCACAATAATCTTGCTTTCTTCAGTCTTATCCAGTGTATCGACAGTGAAAAATTCCTTGTGGTGGTGCTGTCTACCGCCCAGAATTTCATGACACATTGAAGTGATTGTTTCTTATCCGTTTCCGATTGTTTTCCATGATTTTCTCTCCACCTGGTAGATCGTGAATGGCTTGAAACCTATCGCTATGGGTTATCTTGAATTCGTTGAGATTTTTTGTATTACTAAACTTTTGTGATACTAATCGCCTACTTGTCCCGTGCTCCGTGAGATTCAGTCTCATTTTGGCTACCATCAAGTGATGATCTGAAGTTTAGTCGGTTTCTCTCTTCACTCTTACGTCCTCCATCGGGCTTTAAAAGTGATTGGGAATCCTGAGGAGCACCAACCGAAAAATATTAGGCAGCACATTAAGAAGTCGATGAAAAAGAGACTACATACAATTGCTTGACTGTACACACTGATTTCGTAACTGTTATGTGGTGTTTAAATCTTTATAGTTCTATCGTCCTACTCAGTTTTCCTTCAAAATCTAACACTATGAATGAGTTCAGTATAAACAAAGTAGATCAATTGATTCAGAACTTCACTTGGAAACCATTAAATGTTTGCCATTAGATTGTTAAATTTTTCGAAATCAACACTTCAACGCGAATATTGACTTGTTGAATATCGAAACAACATTATCAATTTGTTTGATATTTCGTCTACTTACAAATTGCAAGTAGTTTATCTAGTTCATCGAAACAATATTTTCACATCGATGCTGTTGGATTACAATTTATATAAATCTATTTCAATGTTATCATGAGCCTATAAATGTGTTTGATATTTCGTCTACTTACAAATTGCAAGTAGTTCATCTAGTTGAGATAAAGCTATTCAAGAATGTGAACTGCTTACTTAGATCACATAAACACATTTCACATATCAGTGAATAATTTATTCAACAAACATTCATCTTTAAACGAACGCTATCACATTGCATAACAACTAATCATTGAAGATGGAAAAACTAAGTTTCACCAAGATCAATAATAATTTGAGCCGAATCATACACATCAACTATAAACTTGAATCAAAAATGATAGTCAGAAATGTCAGACTACTATTACTCAAATAGTAATAGGGAACGATCTGCTAACCTCTATAACAGAACACTTTCATTCAATATCTGCTCAAACGTATGTTTCACTACCAAGTGCATATGGAAAATGATAAATCGTCCTACGATTACTACCGATTTAAAAACTGAATGCAACATTTCAGGATTCCTCGAGAAATATGGCCACTATTTAAGATACCCACCATGAAATGAAATATGGACACTGAACTGAACAACTGAAGACTATCGAGTTAATAATGAGGCTTGATATAGTTGGACTCGGAGCTTATTTTGCTTAGTACAGACTGATAAATATTGTGAGATAATTAATTCTATCTCTTGCGAATTCCATTCAAAGCTGCACAATCAAAAACATACACGTTTTTACTAAAACATAACACTTGCAATGAAAGTGATCATAGAAAGTTTGAAAAACAAGAGGATAATCATGTAAGTAACAAACATGGATTAGCCAATATTCATCGTGAATACTGATAGAGAAATGATAATCGGCAAGGGAAGTCTCAACGTGATTCGATAAAATGACTACATTGAGATGAACTGTAATCAGAAGGATCCTAGAAACTTGACTATGTCAGTTGGGAGTAAACTGTCTCTAGACAAGAAAACAGTAGGGAAGTATATGACTATGAAAGGAGGAAAAATGCACTACTCATTAATATCAGTTACCAACATACAGATCAACACGAGTGATGCAAAGACTTGCGAATAAGATGATCATGATGATCACGAATGAGAATTTATGTGATTTTCTTGAATGATCAATGCATTACCTTGATCATGAATATGATTTGAGGCGTAACGGCGTTTCTTCAACTTGTATGAAGGAGAATAGAGAATTCATTGACAGTCTAGGTAACAAAAAATCAAAATTATATTACTACTATCGAACAATAGAGTTCCGTCTTACAAATCGCGAACAACTACTTCATTAAAACATCACAGATATTTGGAACTAGATAGTTTAAACTTTAATGTCATGAACAGTTTAGTACTTGAGGCATATTTCAATACTCTTTAAACGTTCATCTCTAAAGGATACTTGAAATCTACTCTCATTATCATCATTTAAAAATCTATATCTTAAGAATAAGTGATGCAATCTGAGTAAATACATTTCCACAATAATTAGTTCAAAAAATTCTGATACAGTTTAGTCGAAAACTATTCAAACTTATGAAATATTAACTGCCACGTGAAAACCAATCG
Organism: Schistosoma turkestanicum; assembly: GCA_944470395.2. Classification (NCBI taxonomy): domain Eukaryota; kingdom Metazoa; phylum Platyhelminthes; class Trematoda; order Strigeidida; family Schistosomatidae; genus Schistosoma; species Schistosoma turkestanicum. The sequence goes on along the minus strand of OX103972.1, from coordinate 21,050,148 downwards.
GAAAATAACACACAAATTATGAAAATATGTGAAACAATCAAGTAACCTTTCTAATTTATCATGCACCAATCAAATTGTAACAAACTGATCTCTACATAAAGTCAGATAGTAGAGTTGTGTTGTCTGTTGTTCACCCCGATCGCAAACAACCAACATTTTCAAGTATCCTATCACTCGACATTTACACATTTAACATCACGTGCCTGTCTGATTCACAAGTATAAAAGGAGAGAGGTGCATATCACTATATCATCCGGTAAATTATCTAACTGAACACTTCCGCATCGAATCAAACGCAATGAGCAGAACAGCTTCCAAACACGCATTCACCGAATCGAGAGCTAGACAGAATTTCGCTACGGAATGTGAAGATGCCATCAATAAACAAATCAACATGGAACTACAAGCTGCCTATGATTACATGGCATTCTTCACTTACTTCGATCGAGATGATGTATCATTTCCGAAAGCAGCTGAATTCTTCCGGAAGGCTTCACATGAGGAACGTGAACATGCTGAGAAGTTGGCCAAATATCAGAACAAACGTGGTGGTCGTGTTCAGTACAGTGACATCAAGTGTCCGACCAAGACAGAATTCAGTGGTCTGGAGGATGCGATGAATACTGCATTGTTAATGGAGAAGGCAGTGAATGAGGTGAGTGCAAATTTAGTTTCGTAGCATTTTTCAACATATTTTTTTTTCAACAAACCATATTGTTTGGTTTTTCATAAAGAACGTCATTTCTCGATACTACAGTCTTTACAATACTGAGATTAAATTCGAATCAGTCGAATCTATCTGAATCATTGAATTATGTGAGTGGTACTTGTTGATAGTATTCTTAAAATTATGGAAACAGTTTTATTCAGTGAATTTATGAAGAAAACTGTGACACTTATGTCTTGTTTAACACATGTCAACCACAAAATAATAGGAAGCCGATTTCACCACCACAACTTTCTTACAGTCCTGATATTGTTTGTTTCATTATGAAGAGGGAACTTAGAGGGTTAGCCACTGTTCTGATGATTGGTTTCAGGTGAATGCCCAATTCGACACCATTCGTTTGTCATCCTGTATAATGTTCTGTTGCAAAACTAATTCGAATTTCATCAAGTAGCAATTCATCCATTCCTACCGTTATAACAGATTAAACAACCAAACTGCATGCATTTCACAGATTTCAAAACATTTATTTTAAGACATTCCTGTGATATATCCATCCACTCACTGCAAAAGCTCATCGATTCGTTTCTTTACTTCTCTTATAGTCGCTTTTGAAACTACATGAAGTAGCTGCGAAGAACAATGATCCGGCATTAACCGATTTCATTGAGAGTGAGTATCTGCATGAACAAGAAGATGCAATCAAACGATTTGCTGACTACGTGACAGAGACAGCTCGAGTTGGAAGTGGACTTGGAGAGTATTTATTCGACAAGATGACACTGAAAGATTGAGTGCTACTTCAGTCGAACTGTTTATTCACTCTAATGTCCTTTACTTCATTATTTTTGTATTATTTTCTTACAAATAAATGAGTTTTTCATGTAGTTTTTTTGTTCTCTTCTCATTGTCTTTTAAGATTTGTGTGACTAACTAAATTTCGACAATTGATCTGTTTTAATGAAAGAATGTGCGAATATTCTTTACCTACTTTGAATACGACGAGTATTTTGCATTACATGTACAAGTCTAAATGATTTATAGATTTCCTGTGTGTTGAGAGTCTAACTGTTTCCATCTAAAGAAACTGATTGAAAATGTCTTTTCAGCATGATACCCGTAAGAGCATGCATGATACACAGCAAACTTTGATTATATCATTTCATTTGAAAAGTGTCCAATGCTTTCCTACTGGAATATATTTATTCCATTTTATCTTTAATCTTAACACTCTATGTAGGTTGATGTAAGATGGAACGAGAGCACATAACAAGAACCTGCTCTTTCCGAATGTGGTGATAGAGTAGCACAACACTCATAAGCACGTCATTTGCATATTTCTACTACATAAAATAATGAATTTATCTTGAACCTATTCTAGACGTTAACATTTATTATAAGCAAGTAACCAATCGCATAATAATAGTTTCTAACATTTTATATTGTTTATTGACAGTTTAAACATATTTTTTTCATAAACTTGATCATTATTGTAGTCCACGATGTGGCTAATCGAAACGTTTCCGATTAGCCAACCTCAGATATTCCAGTATCAACGTGAATTCAGTTTCCCGAATTGTCGGTGTATAAGAACACAAAACCGACATATGAAGATTGCTAACGGTGTCAGAAAACCGCCTATTGCTGTACAGACAATGCATGTTTATAGAGTTAGGACGACCGTAAATATTGGCCAATAGGAAACGAGATGTGAAATATGTGAAACATGTGAAGTGTGTGAGACCAATAAAATATGCGGAACATGTGAAAAGTGTGAAAACATACGATTTTATGTTCAGTGATGGAATGTGATTTAACAGAATAATTTTCAGGATATTTTTATGAATATTCTAACACCTCCGTTTGGAAAAATTAATAGTGACGCAACCGAGGGTTTACTTGCTATTTCTTTGGTTGTCTGAGTTTGTGTTTCGACCACGTTCGAGGTAACAAACCTGACGCTGAAGGATGTCCTATTTGAGTAGATGACTCAGTAGTCTGTGTTGGAGTTATTGGCGGAAGTCGAAAAGTATCCAACAGCACATCGAGTGGGAGGCGTTTCGTAATTTCACCTTTTCCTTTAGCTTTTCTTGGCCTTAGTTGATTATGGTGCCTGGTCCGGATACCTTGGTTCACCCTGACATCATGCATGACGTTGCCATGTTTCCTTGTGACTTCACCCTCTATCCATCTATCGCATCTGTGTCTGTAGTCCCGCGCATACACTTTCGCACCAACTTCGTGAGGAATCCAATTAGTCTGCATCTGAGGGCTGTGCTCAGCCAATTGCGTGGGTGTCATCGCACTATGAACTGTTCGTAGCTTTCGTCCCATAAGCATCTCAGTAAGGGATTTGAAGTTTGGTAGTAAGTCATGCTAGTCGTCCTGTACAAAAATAGAAATCGTTCTATGATATCGTATGTGGTCTGCTCCACACGTACTTTCAGCATGGCTCGTTTAAATGAGTCCACGAACCTTTCAACTTGTCCATTAAATTGTAGGTGATATGACGTAGAACGGACATGGTTGATCGAGTTTTCAAGCAGAATTCTTGGAATTGGCTGGGTGTGGACTACGAACCATTGTCTGTTACGATTGTTTCTTGAAGAACATACTGAACGAATTTCCAATTTAGGAGTTTGGTGGTTCGAGTTGCAGAAGGTGGCGACATCAATGTGCACTCGCGACCAGGTTTACTTACTTTGGTCAGGGTAGTGGTACCAACTTGGGAGGATTCTTCACAGATGTTTGACAATGTGTACATCCTTTGACTAAGTCGACAATCTGCTTATCCATGTTCGGCCAAAATGCACAGTTCCGAGCAATGGATTCCATACGGTTTATCTCTGGGTGTTAAGAATGAAACTGGCGTTGAAGCTTGGAACGTAGGGTTGTTGTAATTACTACGCGATCACCGAACATCAAGCAGTCGATAACAACATAGATGGCACTGTGACGGTTCGCCAGATGTTACATATCACCACTAAGCTGATAAACTGGCGATCGGCTCAGAACATAGGTGATCGCTTTTTGGATACTTGAGTCGTCTCTGGTAGCTTTCCGAAAATCTTCAGCAGTACCAAGCATTTCTCGAACTGCACTCGCTAACAGTGTGCCAATGATCTCATCTTCTGTTGATATTGTGACTGAGTCTGCGTTCTCATCAGTGGTAGGATGGTTACTGATAAGTCTGGAAAGTGTGTCAGCCTGACCGAAATCTTCGGAACGTCGATACTGGATGTTGAAGTCGTACACCAGTAAGGCCAACGCCCAAAGTTAAGAACGATTAGCAGAATAGTCGGGATTGCGTCTTTGATCGAAAGATTGATAACAACTGCTTTGGAAGTCTGCAGTATAATGTTGTGTAGTGGCAGTGGTTTGTATCTGAATGGAGATCGTCGAGACAGAGTTCTTCGAACATATCTAAACCCAGAAGGTTGAGAGCCGACTTGGTGATGTAACGCGTTTCACTCAAGGCTAAACCTCTGAACGAAATGCAGCATTCGAGTTCATCGTGAGGGTGGATATGACCCTCCTAGGCGCTGAAGGCGGTCTGAGAGGAAGAGTTGATTCGTGGTTGGTCTAAACTTCATCAACATTTTTCCGAAAGATTGGCGATATCCGATGCAGTATCCAACTGCAACCGAACTGGCTAACTATTGATTGAGATAGTTGGAAATTTGAATCGAGTACCAGCATGGTTGTGGAAGACTGCTGCTACACATTTTGATGAGGCAACTGGCTTTTTGGGAAAACGACGCTGCATCAGTGCATTTCGATGGATATTGAATCGGTCTGATTGATAAAGTCCGTTCTGGTGACCAACCTTCTGACAGTGATCACACACATACTGTTTGAACAGACAGCACTTCACATAACGCCAGCCTCCACAGTGCCAACATGGTGAGTGGGGGTTTATTCGTGTTTATTCGACAATCACAATTGACCTACAACATTCTTTTTAAATAAAAAGACCAAGCAAGTATCAATCATAAGCTGATTATTTGTACAGACAGTAATATCAAACAAGTTACTAATTTTAGCTTGTGATAAAATCACATTCCTACAGTTTACTTAACAAACGACGATGAATATCCGTTTAAAAGCAACGGAAAGATTACAAACAAACATGTGAAAATATGTGAAAGCATTGATGATTATCTCAGAATTGATCAGTCAATCGTCTGGGTAAAGTGAGACAAATACACAATTGATGAATAAGTGGTTGTTAGTTTCCAACAATAATATTTTGGTCGATGTTTACTTCACTATTTGCCTAATAGATCGGAAATTCTTTTACAAATGTGTTAGTAAAAGCTGTACTATTGTCAAATAATGTCACTTCATACAAACAAACTGGAAATGTATATTGAATAAAATTGTTGATATCAATGCAATCATGCTCAAACGGTGTACTTTGGCTTATTTAACCATTTTATTCTAGAGTAGCCGATCCCCCTAGTCAATTTAACATGAACTACAACTCTTCATTAACTATGCTACTACATACAACGGATACTTTGGAGTGCATTAGTATTTCACCGGCAGCTATTTGCAAGTATTTTACTGCTACAAACTCAGAAATGTTTATTGATGAATGTGTTCAGTGAAATTGAGAAGGTTAGAGCTTCGGACTAGTGTAAAACTCTTTATAACTAAATAGTTGTTTTATAGCTCTTGTTAGGATAAATCTGATTCACTCTGATAGGCTCCTTATTACAAAATAGCTAAAAGACCACATAATCCACAGTGAAGCATTGTAGACAAGTTGTAATTAAACTATAAAATTGAGTGATGATTATTTATTAAACAAGCATCTTTTCAACAGTAAATTCAAATGAGGAGATACTTGAATGATGAAATAGTGAGGAATGTCAGATGAAAATTGTTCGAGAAACTAATTACAAAGCATTTTTGCGTGATAGGTGAACACTCGCTAGCAATAAGAGAGAAGAATAATAATCATGAAAATAAAAACCGAAATAGAATCACCATACAATATTAACATTTGCAACGAAGTTAACAAGTCAATATTTTTCAATGAAGTCACGTGAAGAATAGGTCATTTAGATCAAATTAAATCAATAAAATTAAATAGATGGGCGGATTGTAAAGATGATAAACAAATATGTTTCTAATCTAGAAAAGTAACAATAGATTCTTCTATATGATCAATATCGTTTACATATATAAACATTTTTTAAATTTACAGTCTGTTGATTAGTAGGAAGTTAGTAGTGATTCAGAAAGACAGCATCAATGTCAGACATTTGCATTTCTGTTGGTTTATCGACTGATACTGAAAATACATTTCTCGCTAAATTCTCAAATCAGATTTCGTCGTTCACGGGAAATTTTTTCAATGATCTCTCATCTTAGAAAAAAACCCACTAGAATTTCGGATTGCTGTTAATGTATACAATATATGATCTCGTTTATAGCTGGTCAGTGTTCGTTCTTCAGAAACTTGGTGCTTCAAGTCTTTACAAACCTGTTATAAAGATTACTGTGATTAATAGGCTAAAATCAAAATATCAGGTGAACACATGTAAATTCATTGAAATTGATAATACGAACCGTTTGACAATGAATCATCTGTTCGAAAGTAGCCTGAAAATCCTGGTTTCGATTCTGAACTGAGTAAGATACTGCTCAGGAACATGATATTGAAACCAAATAGTCATCTGACTCCTCCTTTTGCATTGTTTATATAGATAAAATCTTCGATTCATAGTGTAGTTATAAACTCTCAACCCCAATTTAACAAGTTACTATATGAGAATTTTAATCACATATGAAACGAATTACTGAAAAATTTAACATTTTTTGCATTCATTTAGTAATAATATACTGTTAAAGTTTGCGTTACATGTTGCTAAATTAGTCACTTATTATCTAATTCCATAAAATATAACCGTTTTCTCTGATATTAATAGCATACATATTGGAAACTGATTAATAATGTCATGTGATAAATTTATTGAAACGTATATGATAATTTTTTTCAAAATTTCACTAGTAATGAATATTTGTAGGCTTAATTGGGTTACAGGACATCGGGTACATTTTTTTAATCCAATAAATTTATCTCAATTAACAACTTCGCAAAATTTTTGACATTCTATGTAACTACATTGAATTATTAAGTTCCAGATTTTTGTATGTACATGTCAACGAGATTAGGTGACATAAAGTTTTGAATACTCAACTGTAATATTTACTATGCTGTAAATATAATGGGTTTGAATCCCATGCAGACTATCAGTTACATAAAAATTGAAAACATTGGTGTCTGCTTATTTTCGCCAAAACGATGCTTAACGCCTTGACTTTCTTCAATCGCTTTCAGTCATGTAACTACAACACAACCTGTACCATGTAAAATTAACCAATGAAATTGATCAATACCAAAGGCTAGAATCTGCAGCATAAATTAGTCATTGATTCTTTCAAAAGACATGGAAATGTATCAATCACTCTATTGAAACAGTACCAATATCCAAATAATTGAAAACCGATTTATCTGTAGTGTGTATACTTTTATGTCGAGCCCACAGGGATTGCTCAGCCTTTGGACGATGTAATCAAACTATTATTCGCCAGTTTTTATTCACTCGTCCTTTGACCTTGTCAATTATTCGCTCATATCTTGGCTGTTTTTATTCGACTGTGTGTGTGTTGCTTACTTTGCTCATCGCATGTCTAGCTTATTTTTTGTCTGACTATGATGGTTAGTCATTGAGTTGGCTGGAATTCCTGAAATTTTTCGAACTCTCAAAATGTGATCCCCAACATACGAAATCATCGAACAAGGTGAAGCAAAAGCTATGTATGTACTAGACTCTACCGATTACTCTGTTCCCGCGATTTCCGATTTCGACCGAGCAACGACTAAAGGGAAATTCAAACCTTTCCATATGAGTGAAGAAATAACGAAAGATCAAAGCGTTAGATCATAAAGAGTCTTTCGTAAAACATTTATTTAAAGGTGAACCTACTCCATCGTTCTCTGTTCAACATCTAATCGAGACTGCTGAGTGTTGGTTACTTAAATTAGCAATAAAACAATTGAGAAAATGTTTCTTCGTTCTAATCGTCTTCTGAGCTGTGAAATTGTCTTTATTTCAATTGCAAGTGATATTTTAGTCAAAAGTAATGAAATTCAACAAGGAATTGGGTTTTCAAGAAGTTTCTACGTTCAATGCTATTTTTGCTCGATTTTAAGAACCAACAAATTAATATTTCTTTATTTTAGCTGCACTTCATGTATGTTGGCTACTTTAACGTTTTACATATAGTTAACTGATTTTACACAGGATTAATAAGTGTTCAGTTAGTTGTTTTCAATTAATTTATCAATCATTCACAGAAATGCTTTTATCATACATCAATTAAAAGCTTGATAGATGTAGTGAAAAGACAACGTTTGTCAGAAATATATTATATATATATATATACGTATATTGTTGGAGTATGTTTGATATATATTTACAAACAATTTTTAATAGCAAAAAAATAAACAACACTATAACAAATGTAATTATGATGATCAACAGTATCGTTTCAATAGAGAATTAAATTCATTCTGTTAATGTTAATTTATCGAATAGATATTCTCCAAGTCCTTTACCAACTCGTTGTATCTCTGTTAAATAATCAGCGAACTGCTTTATTGCATCTTCTTGTTCATGAAGAAATTCACTTTCAATAAAATCTGTCAATGCTGGATCATTGTTCTTTGAAGCAACTTCGTGCAATTTTAATAATGACTAGAAGAAAAGTATAAATAAGTGAGTAATAAATGGTTAATTCTATAAGTTGAAAAGATTCTGTGACAAGTGAGTACGTATGAGGGATGATTGTCATTTTTATGAAGAAGCCATGACCAGTGGAGTTCAACTGCATTGAATGTAAGACACGTATCAGTTGGGGTATTGGACAATAGTTGCGAAATAAAGCGAATGGATTGGTATTGGATTTGTAAACCACTGGATGCCGGCTTAGCGATCTAAAGACTAAGCGCTTGTATCGAAACTGAAGCTCCTGAGCTTGATACCCGCTAGGGTCAAGAAATATTCGCATCACTTCGTTCTTATAAGTTCTTAAATGTTATGAAAATGCACACTCTTCTGAAAACGGGAAGGGTTTAGAGTTAGAAATAAATTTTTCGGTAAATATAAACCAAACCTAAATCCTGGGTCAGTCAATCAATCAAAAGCAACGTAGAACTTCGTATGTAAATACATCAGCTCAGGTTGCCATACCACATTAGCATAGAAATGGGATTGTCAATTCAAATCCCATAGTATTAGAGGTAGTGAAAAAATCAGCAGTAATCGGAGAGATCAAAGATATTATTCAACAAGTATACACTTAGATCCTTAATCTAAGTAAGCCAGAACGATTAAAAACCTTTGATTGACCTAGAAAAGCTTAATGAATAGGCAGGATCAATAAACTACTTTTATCCATAGATCGAACATTCTTATATGTTGTCCTCAGTAAAAGTACAACATGCAGACGGCCTTGAGCGAACTATCAGCCAATCAGGAAACGTTGCCTGATTATAATAGCTATCATTTGAGTAAATAATTCTCACATATTATTCCTTATAGTTAAAGAAAAATACGAAGCTTATGTATCAGTTGTCGGGCAAGTTTTAAGGTTTTTATCCCACAGAGTTTCTGTTATTAACTAACACCAGCTATAATTCAAAAAGGTTAGTGTTATATGCAGAGTAAATTTGGAATACTGGGTTCGGTTCACACACTTGATAAATCTAGTGTTTACGTTTACAGTGAGAGATAGGAAGGGGAGAATACAGTTTCGTTTCACTCAACACTTGACTGCATATTAAATCACAAGAAGTGCTTTAACACATATTTTGGGAGTAAGTATATTTTGTAATAAAAATTAAGCACCATCTTCAACTGACTTTCTGGTTGCAAAATAGGAATTTTTATTGATTTCAAGCTCTTCGAAGACCAAATATTGCCGACTTTTACTTCGTTAATAATGACATACGAGTTATTTATCAATGTACTTTAAATTTAACGAAGATAATCGATACTGTATCTAGATTCTTTTTGGTTTACTGAGGATTTTGGGTATATCATGATTTCGCCGTATATTCTAACTGGTTTTGCTGGATAAAGATCTCAAAATCATTTTAGTGGTTACTTCAATTTTACAGATCCAAATTAAATACGTAGTCTGATTATTAAAAAAGGATACTAAAAAACGGCGACCGGTATTTCTACTTACTTCACTAACTGCCTTTTCCATTGACAATGCAGTATTCATCGCATCCTCCAGACCACTGAATTCTGTCTTTGTGGGACTCTTGATGTCACTGTACTGAACACGACCACCACGTTTGTTCTGATATTTGGCCAACTTCTCAGCATGTTCACGTTCCTCATGTGAAGCCTTCCGGAAGAATTCAGCTGCTTTCGGAAATGACACATCATCTCGATCGAAGTAAGTGAAGAATGCCATGTAATCATAGGCAGCTTGTAGTTCTGTATTAATTTGTTTATTGATGGCATCCTCACATTCTTTGGAAAAATTGTGCCTTGATCTTGATCCACTCATGTTTTTTTTTAGATTTAAATGACCAACTAGACTATCTTACAGTTGTTCAGAGTATCTGCTTGAGCTGCCAACCCAAGTTATATTCGCAGACCTTGGAATCGATCAAAACTGATTCAATCTGAATTAGTCCAATCCTTTTATTAGTTTCTAAACAGCACGTGTGTCTGTATAACAATTCACGTGGAGTGGTAAACCTGTGAAATAAACACATATTTCCAAAATATTACTTTAGTATTCAGTGTTTAGACAAATCCTTTGTATTTATTTTTAATGCCTGTTTGTACACTAATAATTTTTGGCTATTCTGACTGGTTGAAACGATCTCGGAAATATGGATTAGGAAACAGTTTACTTTCATACAAGCTTTCATACATTTCTTTTACTCGTTTCCCTATTGGCTGTTTCCTGTTAGTGAAAATTTTATTTTTTTCATAATCTTCAAACATGAAATTATTGTTTTTTTTTAGACTTATATCAATTAAAATCACAATTATCAACTATTTTAGCAATGAATCAAGTATACTTATATGATGTGTGTTTCAGAGAAGATCCTGGTGAGAACTTGTTAATATTACTTCTCATGATTATGAGACGTCCTGACCACAGAATGTAAGACTAGTTGGAAAACATTCAATTAAATGTTTACTTTTATTGCATCGATGAAAGATTTCTTTGTCAAAACTATTTTACATCATCAGTTAAGTATGTAACTGTAATCAGTATAAACAGTTCTATTTTAATTCAAAACTTTCTGTTCTCGGTGGTAATCGCAAATTCTTGTATGAAGTACGCATAACTTAAAAAGTTTTTAAACATGACTGTTGTAAAACGTTTTCGGTGTTTTACATTCAAATTATGGAATACTTCATGGTTTTTTAATTAATTTTCCATAGTGGATCAATAATTTTATATTACGTTCATGTTAGTTTAAATAAAAAACCAATAGAGATGAACTAACTTTTCAATAATAAAAAAAGTAGAATGGAAGCTATTTTTATTAAATACTCAAAGTGTACAAATCCATATCTGTTAAAAAGCAAATACTCTCTCGTTTCTTGTTTCTTAAGCTCTTTAGGAATTCATATCGTCAAAAAGAGTTGAAGTAGCATTATTGTAGCTTTGTGATAAAGTTACACATTTTGCCAATGGTTTGGTTTTAAGATCAACCCCTTACCTCATCTAAATCTTGTTAAATTTCTTTTTTAAACGGTTACAAGTCACACAATATTAAATCGAAACTTCCATGAACACCATCGGTTCTAGATGTAACAATTTGGTGGTATCATTCTAGTGTTAGTCACTTCTAATTATAAAGAATTAACTTTAACTTTGGTTAATTATTATGACTGTTTCTTTAAAGTGTCCCTTGTGAAGTGTCATTATAATTAATTACATATCTTTGCTTGCATAAACACTTCTTCAATTAATCTGTTGCCAAAAGTGACAATTATTGTCCAATAGTTTTTGTTTTAACTCATATCTTTGTTATTGAATAGATATTCTGTAATTTTATCAATATTCTACAATAATACTCTTTGTTAATTCAGTATATCGGATAAATCTAATGACTAGATACTTGTTTGATAACTAGCACGTAAAGAAAGCAATGAACAATATAATCGAATCAATTTTTGAATATTTGTCATTATAATCAATTAATGCACCTAGAAACGAATAATTATCACCGTTGTAAAATTAGTGTTACTAGTTATCAATCTCCTATTACATCAATATATAGATGTCAGTTCAGTCCAGTAGAGCACATGTTAATTTAAACTAAAAATCCTACCAGTAAGATAAAATGTAAAGTCTCATTCATTGTGGCATGATTTTTCAATCTATGTATCTATGATACCTCTGTAATACTAAATATATCATACGTTTTTAAAATAATTCACTTTTTTGCTGAAAGTAATTATTCGGCAGTCACTTTCTTTGATGTTTCAATCAATCAAATTAAATAATATAGAATATATTTCCTCGCTATCATTAACCTATTTAGGCTGCAGAGAAAGTCATCTTAAGGCTTAGAAGTTTATGAAGATCATTTCTTTCGAAGATAATATTTGTCACCAGTGGATAAAACCGAATAGCAGACAAGAAATCTTTGTTCGTACTATGTGATTCATCATCTCTGAACATTCTTGCACGTAAACGAGATAAAATGGCAACCATATCTTAAGATGACTGAGTAAAAAGTTAATGGTCCACAACTTTAACTTCAATCAATTTTAGATTTAGTGAAACAGTAATTCAATGAAACCAGTTACAATCATTTTAAGCTCTGGATTAGTTGAACCAAATTCACGGATACCAATCTTTAATGAAAATTATCTTAGAGTTGTTCCACATCCCATCATCATGAGCACCTTACAGGATATTATTAAGCATAGTAAATACAGAAGTTAATTTTAAGTAATTTTTATTCAGAGTTTATAAACTCTCTATAGTATCACTCGGAGTAGAGCTTCAATATTTTAAAAATAATTTGAATTCATTTCAATAAAATTTGAATGATTTCTATTTTTATTACCTATATCTCGGCTATATCTGTTGGAACTTGTTTAGTGAGTACAATTTTAAGAGTGAAAATTTAAAGCTTTATTGATCTTAAATTTTTTAGAATGACAGTTTTATTTTCAGAAAGTCTGCTGATTGACTTTAATTACAGTGTACACAAAATAACCTTGAATATTATCATATCATAAAGATTATCATTTTTCAAACTATCGTGTTACAGAGAAAAGATAGAGAAATTAAAAAAAAATTAGAAAATGTAAAATTGTTCATATTTTGTGTATTTGTATAGATAGATAGACAGACAGACATACAGACAGACAGAAGCAACACGGAATTTCGTACGTACGTGCATCAGTTCACGTTGCAGTACCGCATTAGCACAAAGATCGTGGGTAACCGAAGTGTGGCAGAAGGCCAGTTGAACTGATCCCTGAATGTGTTCTGTCCATCGATCCAATCTCCTGGATTGACAATGAATAATATTCTCATCCTTTTCCGAGAAATTCTCACTCACATTTGGATTCCTGAAACCGGTTTCCTTGATAGGTCGAAACAACTGTCTTACGTTTCCTATCGCCGCTGCCTTTTCCATTGCTCTCGCTTTCGCTACCCACCACTGTTCTCGATCATTGCGTAGTCTTTTTATCAGTCTGCACTTCAGCTGACTCCACTCCTCACCAATTTCAGAGCAGGTGGAATGAGTTTTCGAGAATCCATCCACGGCTTCTTCCTAGACATATGGTTTACCTTGCTAGCAGATATCACTGCTGTTTCCACAGCCTTTTTGATATCATTCCAACCTACCTCGTCTGAACAGCAGTCAGTGGGGGCATAGGCAGATACGACGAAGAGGCAACGACAAGTGTCCCTATCTTTACGAGTCTTTACTGTCCCGTTCAGTCGAACAGCGCATAAACGACTATCTACTGGGATCCAGTCAAGGAGAGATAGTTCAGCTCTACGACTCAATGCTATGCCTACGCCAGCAAGACTCCTGGAAGCAGCATCAGGGCTTCCAGATAAACGAAGCGTAAATCGAGCTGCTTCTTTATCTTAACATGGTGATGTTAAATGAATGACGGTACTCGGATCCTGAATGCGCGTTTCGGAGACTCAGCATACGTCGATGGCGCGAGATCCTAAGGTCCTATCTAAGGAAGTTTGTTGTCCTATTTGACCAAATGTTCGAACTCTAAATGCACCAACATGTAATTTAGAACGGGGTTTCAGGATACCAGGAATAACGTTTCATTTACTCGCATCGCTTTCATTAGCGGTGCAGTGAGATAAAGGAATGTGAGAAGAGCTGGTCATCGAGATAAGGGGGATGTTAGGGGTGTAGGAAGGATTTTTTTAGTGACCATTTGGTCTCGTGTTCTGTCACAGGTATGAGGGCGGTTGTCACTTCCCGGCTACCCACACCGTGGAAGGCTGTTTCTTGAGGAACCTGTTAAGGAAGGTGGATTAGTGTTGATCTAAACGACCTGGGAGCGTGACCGCAGAGTCCAAGAGACAACTTATTGAGACCGGTCACACACAGCCTTTTTATGAAAGGTTTTTTGAGTATTAGCTCCGCTAGGGTGAGGTGTGACATTTTTAGGGTCGACCTTTTCTAACCCTTCCTTCCTTGTGAGAAGGCAGCATCGCTGCAGATGCTGGTTGTCCGAGGGAAACACCTTACTTCTGTCACACTCCTCTGCAGTCAGCAGTATGACTTCGCCCTCAGACCTTGAGTAACAACTTTTAGTCTCATCGTTCTCCAATCAACCTGCCTGGCATGATAGAACCCATAGGAACATGTGTTCTAACCAATATAGCTCGGTTGGGTCATCCCGAGAAGCAGTCCCGACCACCACGTCAAGGTAGCAGCTACGGTCTAGAGTGCATTTGTTTATGTTATAATCTAGTCTGAATGTCTGCCTACTGAATGTTCTATTTGTTTTGTGTGACCATTTCTCTCTAGAAACAGATGACATAAAACTGGAGGGATCACATCCTTATGATAAAATCTTACAGAGCTAATATTTATAGTAAATTAAATGTTTATGACCATTATGTTTTTCTCTTACTGTTAAATTATTATACCTGTTACTAAAAGATGAACATTTTATAAATCATAAGAAATAATACCTTTTCAGTTTGATTGATTATAACAATATCTCTAGTGCCTTTCATTTCAGTATTAACATATTTTGATTCATAGTTAGAAAGCATTGAAATTTATTTCACTAACTACAAAAAACTAAGATAATCAATAATGTCCCAAACTAGTGAATGGTACAATAAATAATCAATGCATTAGCTAGTTAGTCATTTCTCAGAAGTATGGGTTATTTTTCATTTCAGTTGCCTTTCTGATCATCCTAAAATCGAAAATTTTGAAGTAATTCATTTTAGAAGAATAAGTTTATCTTCAACACAGTCATAATTTCTCGTTCTACAGTATAATTAAATCAGGGTGCAACTGTTTGAAGTATAATATACGATAATAACAATTTATATTCTTTTATTATGTTTGCTACGGAGGTGTATACCATTCATAAAGCGGCTAATAAGTGATATGCAGTGAATATGCAGTAGACTGTCTCCCTGTAGCTACTCCAGAATTGAAGAATGTCGGATCTGAATGTATGGCGCGATCAGAGTGTTTTAAAGTCTAGAAAACATGCGAAAGAAGACCTCTAATAATCTGCTTGTTTTGTAAATGAATGTTTGAAGATAATGTGTACACGTTTTGGTTAGTAAACAGTGTATGTTTCAGATAAATTGCTTGTTTCATTTGATTACACCGTCTTTCTTCATTACACTGTAGTGGAACTATTTCGTCGAAATAATATGATTACGGACGTACAAATACTTATTATTGAACATATGTAACATTAACTGTTTTATTGTATATCATTTGTTTATTTATACTAAAAGTCACTTTTCGAGCGCCACCCACGCCATCCCTGCGGATCTAACGATCGTCTCGTGTAATCATCGATTGTACAAGCTGAACACGTGATATTATTCTAATATCACTCGATTTTCTATCAATAAACGTTGATATCCTATATACAATCTTCTGTTCTGGAGTTCGTTTGGACGTGTAACCTTCACGCTTCAACAACACCATTATTGCATAGATTACAGTATCTTCATATGCAGGAAGATCTTACATTGTGCATAACTGTTGCCTTACTGATTAGCCAGTTGATACATTCTGCACTTTCAAATTGTTAATCAGTTATTTTAAGAACTATTGATAGACTTTAAAAAGTATTTACAAACAGATTTGATTGTTTTACAAATCAATGCAAAAATTAAATCATGCTATCGAATACACACTTTTTTGGCAATAAAATATTTAGTAGAAATACCTTATCTTGTCCAGATAGATATTTCGTAAACAACTTTCATTCAATTAAAGTATGTGCATAATTTTTACATTAGCCATCCAATGTGTGATGGACTCATCATGTTTTGTTACTGTTTATATTCTTATTAGAATTATCTCAAAACTAAGCAAATTTATCATAGATATTTATGGTAAACAGAGCACGTCTTCATAAAAAGTAACAAACTTTGTTATTTTTCTAATGTATAGAACATCAGAACATGTGCTAAACATAATTAATAATCCACTTTTATTATTCAGAAAAACTCAGTATAAGTAAGTATAAGTATTAACAGTGAAAAAGTAATTTGAAGTTTTGAATAACGAAATGACTTGATATGAGCAATCAATTAGAAACAATAAGCAAACTCTCCTTGAACCCTCTCTAGAGCTATAGTAGGTAACAGCCCACGGGGTTGTTGACTTCATATTTTTAAAATAACACTAATAAGAATCTCTAACCAGAAAAAATCTGTTGAACTCTGTTCTGGGGGTAAAATGTCCAAATGTCTAATATCGAGCTCCAATGGACCCGATGGACATCGAAGTCAGATACTAAGATAACTGCGAAGATCTTCCATGTGCTATTTACAAAGACATAAAAGGAAGAACAGGTATTAACATACTGGATATAGAAAAACTACATCAGGATACAGGTGAAATAAGATCTTAGTTAGTGGGAGAACCAGAGAGGCGTTACACCAACGTAAGTGTCAAAGAAAGTATTCAACAGAATAATACTAAATAATACTTATGAATTCATTTGTTACTCAACCTCGATATCAACAAGCCTGATCTTGTAAGGATCAATTAAGTGACTATAAAATCACACATTATAGACGATTATTGTTTAGTTTATTGAACAGGACTCATCGCTGTTTATAAGCGTTCTTTATTATGAGAAAGCATGCAATCGATTTGATAAAAGAGCCTTGCGGAATATTTGAGATCATCCCCATCATGCAAAATTTCTACAAGGGACTGAATTGTAGATTAGTGTATTTAGAGCAACTAACAGATATAATCCAAGTGGATACTCAAGTCAAATTAGGCTAGCTACTGTTGCTTTTTCTCTTCCTGCTAGATGCTAACTGAATTATGAAGACCCTCAAAACTTAGAAACAGCAGGGAATACAGTAGTTACATTGTACACGGCAGTCATTCTATCCCAACCACAGTAATAAATGCAGGCGAACATAGTTGTTTTGTAAGTGGACTCTACAGAAGTAGATCTCACCATTTTCAGGTGACAACAACTCGAAAAAAGAGCCTAGAATAGAGTTTCACAGAAGAATCCTTCGTTGACAGCTTATGCTTATATATATATTCAAACAAATATTCACCAAATTGTTTCCCAACACGCTGAATTTGTATCAAGTTATCAGCCGTTATTTTAATGAATTCTTCTTTGTTTTTTAAACATTCAGATTCTTCTATGAACTCACATAACCCTGGAACATTTTATTTTACAGCTTTCTCATCATGTGATTCTAGTAGGGCCTGTAGATTTGAGAAAAAAAATAATTAATCAATAAAAGAATAATTAAAAAATAGTGCAAAAAATGTTTGAGAAAGTAAGAATTTTGTAAACTGAACAAAAAAAACAAACATAATGAAATAAAACAAACAACGATTCACTTTTTCTTTGTTCAAAACCTCCCCAAGATTCATTATATTTAAATGTATAGTTTTTACAAGTATGATTTTACATGGAATATACATAAAGTAATTCCGTTTGTTAATATTTAAACTTCGTTAAGGTTTTTATGTTTTAAGTAAACCATTGAATTGTTGAGTTAAATACATAAATAACGATAATGAACATGTGATGATGGTTAGATTTGGAAAGTAATATGAACTGTAAAAAGAACATCATGTGATAAACAAAATTCCTAACACTTGTTTTAGTGACAATGTTAATGTGTCAGAACAGGATATTGGAGCCAGATAAAAATTTCATTTTACTTCCTCATTTCTATTTAGACGATCTAGATTCAGTTTTGCATGAAGTACTTTATGATCTAGGCAAAGTAATTCACAACTATTTGATTTTGAAATGGATTTATTACTGGATCATTCTATGTTTAGTTCTTTTCTTTGAAAATAATTGGTACAGATCATGTTTTATTATCATGAAGATACCATCAGTGTTTCTTAGTTATATTTTCAGTCTGAGTATGTTCACGAAGATATTTACTTGAAATTCATCCGTAGATAGATTTGCAAGTATAGGTAATGCAAGGAAACCAATCGATACCTCATAGTTCTGTTATAAGAATAATTCTATCTACTGACATTGATCAATTATAATTACATTAGCCAAGAAACTAAGTTACGTAATTAGCGGCTGAAATTATTAAGAAAGGAACAATTAGGAAGGTATTCAAAT
Organism: Schistosoma turkestanicum; assembly: GCA_944470395.2. Classification (NCBI taxonomy): domain Eukaryota; kingdom Metazoa; phylum Platyhelminthes; class Trematoda; order Strigeidida; family Schistosomatidae; genus Schistosoma; species Schistosoma turkestanicum. The sequence goes on along the minus strand of OX103972.1, from coordinate 21,031,599 downwards.
TGTTTAATATTAGGGGGTGGAAGTAATAAGAAAAGTTATAATATTTATGCAAAAAATTTCAAAGACAATTTCTAGTTCATTTAATGATTAATTGATCAATAAGTATTCATCAAAATAGAGCGGCGTAACACAGGTAAATGAATGGCGATGGAAGTTCTCATTACTGAGAACTCTTCTAACAGCTCAAATACTTAATTAACAGATACTAGATAATAATTTTTGGCAGCCAGTTTTCAATCTGATATATACTCTTGCAATTCTAGACTTAATTAGGTCAAAGTGACTGCTTACTAGTAACTAGATTTTAATAGTTTCTTGATCAGCTTTCCAGCAGACATCAACTTCAAGTGAACTTAAAAAATCTACTGAGGTGAAATTTCATGGAACATTTAGTTTTAGATTTAACAAAGAAATTATTCTTCAAAATATGTTACTTAACAAAAAAAATTAACTGCTTTAGTGACTCCTCTATCAGTCAACCTACTTGATAGATCGACTTTTTAGTGCATAAAGTAATTTCGAATGCTTCTTCAAGATTGTTTTCTGAACTCCTCTTCAATTCATGAATTTTATAATGACCATCATGCTTATTCTAATATTCCATGTTTTTCGGCAGATTCATATTCTCGATTTAAAGCCTTTCGAAATAATTCAACTACTTTCGGAAATAACACATCATCTCGATCAAAGTAAGAAATGAATGCCACGTAATCGTAGGCAGCTTATAGTACTGTATTGATTTGTTTATTAATGACATCCTCACATTCTTTGGTAAAATTCTTTCTAGCTCTAGATTTGTTCATCATTAATTAGAAAACAGAATTACATTAATTATTAACGTTGATTTACTTTTCATTAAACATTATTGGTTTCCATTATTTTTATAATCATTACTATTAAGCACATAAGGTGAATTGATTTTTTGTGATTAAAATAGGTCAGTAAGTAGTGTACATTTTAGTTATAAGTTAATCATACATCCATTTTATCATAACTTTTCAATAATTGAATTTATTTCGTTAATTTGTTTAAAACTACATAATATGAAATCTATCCTTGAATACAGTAGAATAACTAGTCAGTATATGTAAAATATTTTTTTATTTTAATGAACATAATTCCAAATTACTTTACGTTACAAAACTGAAAAAGTATTTAAGATTAATGTAAAATAGCAGATATAAAATGTTTTGCTTTATTTTCAGATTCGTTGAAATTATCCATGATAATATGGTTTTCTGAGGGTTGAACTCACAATATTCTAATCAAGTAATTATTATATTGATATTAAATAAACTAACTAATTGTAGATGCATATATTCTCTGCTACTTTGAATGGACACTGACATTAAGGTCCATGATTATGATATAGGTTAATTCATTTTATGGAAGGAAACGAAACTTAGTTGTTTTAATAAATGATTAATAACATAGATTTTATATGACATTTCCAATCGATACCTGGCAGTTTTAAAGAACCACATTACTCAAAAAACCTAAACGTATTTAAAACAATTTTCTACACTACGTATTCAGTCACTAGTGAAAGTCTATTGTTTAGATATACTGAAACTATGCTTATTAATGACTATTCGCAAATAAGTGGTTAGTTTTAATTATATCTATCCTTTAAGGTTTTAGAAGTACATATCTGATGTTCATTCATAATTAACGGTAGGTAATGAACCATTAGAGGCTAATCAAAGCATCTTTTTCCAAACTGTGAGTTATATTTATCGATACTATGAACATGAAAATGTATCATAGATTTAAAATTACATTATTTCACAAACTAATGTCATGAAATGTATACGTAAACGAATTTTACAATTTTTCATAGAAACGTTTAATATGTATAGCTTTCAATTAATTTAGCTTTTTATGTAGCATTTAACGATCAATTTATCCACTTAGATAGATATAGGTTTGTTTTTAAAACTGATTCCCAGTGTAATACAAAATTACATAATCAGTGAATAACTGAAACAAATCGTAAGTTGAATTACATTGAACACTTTTATTTGTAACTTAAAATAAATTAACTATTCATATTTGGTTTAACAGCGTATCACATCATTCATTAAATTGATTTTTAAAACACTAATGAAAGGGAATTTCACCTTTTAGATAATTCACTTATGAACAAATAAATATTATTTTATGATTTAACAGCCGACATATCCAAAACATAATGAGTGTCTATGTGTCCTCAAACTGATTAAAGAATATATATATATATATCACTGGAGTTGAAAGTCTTAGTTTTTTAGATTGGGTTTAGAATTGTTTGTTGGATATTTAATCGACTACATAGTTTTGTATTTCAGAAATCATTTTTTACATGACTAGAGTAACCAGGATAACATCAACTGCAGGATTAAAACAACCGTTACAAATGAATGCCAAAGGAAACTTTCATAGTAAGTATTTTATCAAAGCATCTAAGTTTCATCAAATTTGTGAAGAATTATGGTTTATGAGATCATTGATTCCAAGCAGAATATCATTTACACTAACTCTACTAAGGTTAATTGGATGTTTTAACTAATTCCCTTATAAAAAATCATGATTTTGAAAAAATCATTTATCCATCGCTACAGAATATCGTGAATTAAATTGGAACACACTTTAAAATGGTGTTTTCTATACTGAAAGCGAATGGATGAAAATGACTGAACATTCTTATTATTAATGTAGGATATCAGTGTCAAACAAATGACTGACTAATGGAGTAAAGAGACTAGGTATAACTTGAAAAGTCGTGAAAGTGCAACTAAATCTTGACTGGCTGGTAACTTTATTTCGACCGCAACACTGACAAATGACACGAACTCTTTAATCCGCACAAACAGCATGTATCAGAAAAGACTGATCATGCAAAATCTAGGAAAATGAAAAATTATTTAGTACAAATTATACTGATTTTTGTATAACTGTTTTCCATTAAAGCTGGATGTGCTAGTATAAACTAGAGCCAATTTATGAATGAGTGTCAATAGAAGAACTCTTTTGTTAACCAAATGAAAGCTAATAGCTTCAATATATCACCTTTTTAGACGCTTACACAATATATCAATTTATCAATTCTTAACAATACAGCCATTATATTAATGCTGTTAACGGTTGACTGATATAGATTTCAAACAACTAGTAAGTGATACAGTGCTAATTATTTCTATACAAGTCAAGAATAAACGATTTGGCACAAAACTGATTAATTTGTGAATGACAAATCGAAATTTGTTAGAGAAAATGTTTTTAAATAAGCAAAGAGTAGCAACCAGAACAAAATTAGGATATTTTTTGCGAATAAATTTTCTTAATATGCTTCTAGTTTGTTGTGATGAGATATAAAAAATACCAGGAATTTAGTAAAGCATAAGTTTCTCAAAAAAGGAATAGCTTATGACTCGAATAAATAAGGTAGGCATTCTAGGCATATTATGAGAAAATATCTTATAGGTTTATAGAGATTGCGTAATGACTAGTTAAATTTGACTGTCTGTTGACGTGCATCGATGTCTTAAGACCTACTTGAATCAAAATCATGTCTTACGGTCAGTAGTTAACCTGGGTTATACCATCCTCACGACCAGGTGACATGCTGAATACTCTGAATAGTTAACAGCAGATATGAGTATCTGCAATTACCAGAAACAAAAGGTAGAACCACTGCTGTATGTACTTTTCCGTAACATGCAATTCATTGGTGTGCATTCGTTTTCCTTGACCAAGTTAAGGTTTACCTAACTCTGAACATTTATTGTCTGGCCAGTTGAATGGTTCGACTTAAACTCATTGACATTTCACTAATCCTACGTCTTAATCGCAAATACCTATGGTGAATCATGACTCAACTCCAACCATGAATATTTCCTGTTCTGCTTCACGCCTCTTCCTGTTTCTCCTTCCAGAATCGTCGTGGTTGTGGGCACAACAGTTTTTTGGCGGACGGTATTAGATGAATTCTTAGACTTCGTACACTGCTCCTCCTGACAACTGTTACCAGATAGCGCCAAACGGTGTATAAATCAGAAGACGAATACGGAGCACTGAATGCACTTATCGTCACACCACAAACAAACCATCACAACCACTGGCATACGAAGCAAAATGATATGTCAGTGCCAAAGAGCAAGCGAGGAAGTGAGCGAATTAGCGAGATAATGAACAGGATTAAAATGTACATATATCTATCAAGCCAAACGAATGATTCATTGAATCATCTAAGCTGCAATATCAAAACAAATAGAAGGAAAATTCACGTAGATCGTAAGCAATGTTCAGTCATACCTGTTCATACATGCGCGAGAATATTAAGAGCACAATGGTTCACATAAGCTACCGCAATACGAATGATCTGTCTGTCAAATAAGTTAATCGAAAAAGCTTTACCGAGTTGAATGTGAAGAAAGTCAAATGTATTTGAGGTACTTCATCACTGACAGAAACACATACAAAGGACATTACCTCCTCCTGCAGTTTGCTTAATACTCCCTATATATTCAGAAATCCGTTAGACTTGCTAATTCTAGAATGTTATCCGAAAAATTAGTTTGTTATCACCTCATCCATTCTTCTCATATACAACTTTGAAATTAGCATGAATCAATTCTCGAATACCACCCGTTCATTGCAACGCAATCGACTTAATCTTCATCAACCTTTGAATGGTATTTTCCAGTCACTGTAACGTTACTTATAATATTGTGTTGGAAACATTACCACTATAGGACAATTAACAATGTATTATGTAACATGTCAATATCATATCGAAAATTTGATGGCATATGTAAAAGTTTGATATTTGTTTTAGACCGTCACACTTCAAGTAACATATTGTTGTCCGAATACAAATATATTGTTATTATTATTATCACAATCAATGAAGGGAAATTTCATTTTCATTCCAATGAAAAAGGTTACACAAAATAGGTAATGAGGTGGCAGTATAAATTAACAGCCTATTCAAAACCATAACATGACACAGTATGGAACTAACCAAAGTAACAAAATTATTTCAGTACTGATTCAATACGAATGAATTAAAATAATTGGTTGGGAGAATTTAACCAGCATCTTGTGATTGCCTCATATCCACGGGTTCACTCGAGGCTAACAACGGTTGATCACTGAAGAGTAGCAAAGTTCATCGTTTAGAATGCTGTCTTATAATATCTATAAGCTCAAGAGAGTCACCAGAATGTGAGAACATTCTCCTTGACCTCGTTATGTAATAATTGCTCAAAATTACAAACCCCCTTAAGTTAATAAAAATGTACTCGCCATCATAAAAAAAAACGAAAATCCACAACTAATTCAAAAAATGGCTAGAACTAGTGCATTCTCGTGGCGAGACTGACACCTATTGGAAATAAACATGTACTAGGATCAGTGCTGGAAAAAACCAGATGCAAGATTAAAGATAAACGTTTTATGTTAGTTTGCGTAAATAATGTTGGCTACTTAAATGATTATTCGATTCTAAGGGGATTTTGTGAAATTATGCCAACTGAATACATATTTGTTATATGACGCGAATGTTTTAAATAAAATGACCTTGACAATACAGAGGCAGGTACGGGTGGTGATTTTTTTAACCTAGCGACTTGGAGATTGTTTTTGTAATTTTCGCCCTTAAAAGAATTTCAACTCCTAAGATATAGCCCTTATCTTTTAATAACTGTTATCTCAATATAAGTAGTGTCATATAACACGAAACGATATTTCTTCAACAAGTAAACTTACACTCATTTAAACTAACTGTACTTAACTTAATAATTATTATCACAAACAGAAGTCAACCACTTAAAAATGGAAAATGGTATCTCTCCTCGTTGAGTTGAGTTCACAGTTTTGACTTCTAACACGCATCAAAATTACTTTTTCACTCTATTTGACATAATTTCACTTAAAGTAACACCAAAAACATTGCTGTTTTCGCAAGCGTAACTTTAAATTTGTTTTATGGATCTTATTTATTTTTGGCTCTTTGCACTTCTTGACTTGTCAGTTTATGGTTCTTTTGTTTCTGGTTATCAGTTTTTGGTTCTACCTGTCTCTCTTCTTCGAAAACCTCTTCTCGACAACAGAACAGTAAAAATGAACATGTGTCTACCTTTGGGCTGTCGATACCCTGTTAAATGTGGTATGCAATATGATGATTGCATCGTGTGGTACCACGAATTTTGCGTAACTCTGACACATGCAGCTACCAAACGGTTCAGCTAAAAGAAATGTGTTTGTTCGTGCATATAGTTCTACTTGAATGTAAATATCTTGCTACATGGTGCCATTGCAGGCATATTATTACAAGTTCTCTAGTGCAACATTTAAAGGAACCGAACATCTAGAATCCAGGCTCCGAATCGTACGTGCTAGATCTCATATCAACCCATCTTGAGTATAGTGTCTCACACCTCGACTGTGTAACACTTCTAGGTAGGAATGACCATTTATTTCTAGTATTTAATCTCCATATCGTTATCGAAAACCATTTTTCAGCTCAAACAAGACCAAATTTTCTGAGGGCAAATGTAAAAAAATTATACACTCAGACCGGACATTAGAACCGTAATCTCCTATTTTATCCATTTGGGTGGTATTTAGAAATTTGTACATAAAAGTTATTGCACCTCACATTCTTTGGGCTATAGCAAGAAACCCAGGAACTTCTTCACCGTGGTGTGTAAGCGGTAGTGTGGAAGAAAGTTGAGACGTTTGACACTGATGACTGAAAATCCAAATATCTGGAAACCCGAAATGTTTGTGTTCCATTCCTCTGCAAGTCTGGAAGACTGCATGAAGAGAAGCTATGGAAAAGTCTATGGAATACCTGAAATTCTCATACTAATACAAAAAAAACCAGAGGAAAAGGAGGAGAAACAGCATACCAGCATTTGGGGAGATAGTAATAATACTTCATAAATTGAGGGAGACGATTGTGGTAAAATTCAGATATCCTGAAACTACTTTAGGGATGTATATATTATAAAACCACCTCTCTAATTTATACACACTCTAATAATTGCGGAACTCCATGTCCTCAGCCTTTTGAATGAGCTCGATTTAGGTAGATCTATGGGACCCGATGAAATGCATCCTAGTTTATTCAATGATCCAGAAAATATCATCGCAAATCCCTTAAGCACATGTTTTAGTCTATCTGTAAACCAAGGTAAATTACCAAAAGTCTGGAAGAACGCTATAGTAAGTCGTGTCTGCAAAACAGGTACGAGACAAACCTGAGAACTATTAACCGTAAGCCTAATTAGCTTGGTAGTGAATATTTTTTTTAAAAGTATCCGTAACGAGCTACTTAAGTAGCTAAACGAAAACGAAATTCCTTTTGAGAAGGAGCATGGCTTTAAAACAGGATATTTATGTCTTGCAAACATGTCATTAGTTCGTAGAATTCGGTACCCGACCGAAGCTGCTACCTTGACGTGGTGGTCGGGCTTGCCTATCGTCATGACCCAACCGAGCTATACTGGCTGAAACTTATGTTCCCGAAGGTTCTACCATGCCAGGCAGGTCGATTGGAGAACGATTAGACTAAAAGCAGCTACTGAAGGTCTGAGTGCGAAGTCGTACTGCTGACTGTGGTGGAGGGGTGTGACAGCAGTAAGGTGTTTTTCCCGGACAACCAGCATCTGCAGCGATGCTGCCTTCTCACCAGGAAGGAAGGAAGAGTTAGAAAAGGTCGACCCTAAAAATTTCACACCTCACCCTACCTCACGGATTTCCGTTTCCGGTGGTAAGGGTGCCCATTAAGAGCTTTCAAGAGCGAAGCTAATACTCTAAAAACCCTTCATAAAAATGCCGTGCGTGACCGGCCTCAATCAGTTGTCCCTTGGGCTCTGCGGTCACGCAACCAGGTCGTTCAGACCAACACCAATATACCTTATTTTTCAGGTTCCTCAAGAAACAACCTTCCACGGTGTGGGCAGCCGGGAAGTGATAACCGCCCTCATACCCATAAAAACACACGGGACCGAATTGGTCAAAATCAAATCCTTCCTACACCCCATAGTACCTCTCTTATCTCCACGACTAACTCTACTCACATTCCGTTATCTCCCTGCATCTCTGCTGCACACGATTCGAGTCCACGAAACGTTATTTCTGGTCTCTTGAAGCTCCGTTCTAAACTACATGCTGGAGCATTCAATGTACGGACATTATGTCAAATAGGGCGACAGGCATCATTGGCTAGGACTTTAGAATTCCGCTCAATCGATGTGTGCTGCGTCTCGGAAACGCGCATACAGGATCCTAGTAAAATTATTAATCTGATTTCACCTTGTCAAAATAAAGAAGCAGCTCGATTTACACTTCCTGTATCCGGTAGCCCTGATGCTGCTTCCAGGGGTCTCGCTGGTGTAGGTATAGCATTGAGTCGTAGAGCTGAACTATCTCTCCTAGACTGTATCTCAGTAGGCAGTCGCTTGTGCGCCGTCCGAATAAACGGGACAGTTAGGATTCGAAAGGATAGGGACACTTGTCGTTGCCTCTTCGTCATATCAGCCTACGCCCTCACTGATTGCAGTCCAGACGGTGTGAAAGATGAGTTTTACAGAAAGCTTTCGGACCTCCTCCAAAAAGCCAGGCACTCTGATATAGTAATAATGGCTGGTGACTTTAATGCTCAAGTAGGTAGACTGAGTGAAAATGAGACACCTGGGTGAATGTTATAGTGTCGTGGCTCAAAGAACAGACAATGGCGATCGTCTGTTGCAACTGTGCTCAGATAACCGCCTATTCTTAGCAAACACTAACTTTAGGCATAAGGAAAAGCATGTTTTGACCTGGCGACCCCCGGAGTCGTCTCAACGTTGGACACAACTAGATCACATCGTCAATAGCCACCGATGGAGGGGTTCGATAGAGGACTGTCGCTCGGCCTGGGGCCCATGTTTAGATTCAGATCATGCCCTAGTGCGAGCACGTATTTGTTTGAGCCTGCTTGCTGGACGTAGGAAAGACACCGTAAGGAAGCCTTTAAGGGCTTTACCTGATGATAATAAAGCTAAGAAAATATTTCAGGAGGAACTAGAAAAACGGTTAGGCGACCATGCAAGTGATTCCCATCCTGAGGCAAGTTGGGATGATATCAAGAAGGCTGTGGAAACAGCAGTGATATCTGCTAGTAAGGTAAACCATAAAGCTAGGATGAAGCCGTGGATTTCAGTCGCATCCACTGAACTGATGGATGCTCGAAAACTAATCCCACCTGACTCTGAATATGACGAAGAGCGAAGTCAGCTTAGGCGCAGACTGAGATCCTAGGTAGAATCTGTGAACTGGACCTAATCCCATCTGACTGGTCTCAGTCGCTAATTGTCACAATCTACAAGAAAGGACAAAAGTCTTCTTGTGACAATCACAGGGGAATCAGTCTAACTAATATAGTGTTTAAATTGCTAGCCTCCATTATACTTAAACGTCTAACTAGAGCTCGTGAAGAGCAGACTAGAGAAAACCAGTCTGGTTTTCGACCCGGACGTGGTTGTATAGACCACATCTTCACACTACGACAGGTTCTGGAACACAGACACACATTTAGACGTCCTACAATAGTCGTGTTCCTGGATCTAAAAGCGGCATTTGACTCAGTGGATCGTCAGGTTCTGTGGCAGTGTCTGTCATTGAAAGGTGTACCAAAGAAGTACATTAACCTTATACTAGCTCTCTACTCGAACACCACTGGTCGAGTGAGGGCTAATGGCGAACTGTCAACGGAATTCTCTACATCAAGTGGTGTCCGTCAGGACTGTCCACTCTCTCCATTCTTGTTTAACTTTGTCGTAGACATCCTCTTAGAGTTAACATTAAGCTCGTCAGATTTTTCAGGGGTTGACCTTCTACCAGGAAAATCTCTTACTGATCTAGAATATGCCGATGACATAGTATTATTCGGTGAAGACGCTGACAAAATGCAGAGTCTTCTCACTACCATAAGCAACAATGCGAGCATGTTCGGGATGCGGTTTCCCCCCCCCCCCCCCGAAATGCGAAATGTTGCTTCAGGATTGGGTTGCATCGTCACCTGAACTAGTGATAGGGAGTGAAGTAGTCGAACGTGTAGACCGCTTCGCTTTTCTTGAGAGTCTCATCAGTGCTGATGGCCTGGTGACTGACGAAATCTCAGCTCGGATACAGAAAGCTCGATTGGCTTTTGCCAACCTGCGTCACTTATGGCGTAGGCGAGATATCCGTTTGCTGACTAAAGGATGAGTGTACTGCGCAGTAGTTCGCTCCGTTTTACTTTATGGCTGTGAAACATGGCCAGTGAGAGTGGAAGATATTCGTAGGTTACTGGTTTTCGATCATAGGTGTCTTCGAAGCATTGCTCGTATATCGTGGAACACCCGAGTGAGCAACGCTGTTATTAGGAATCGGGTGCTAGGTAAGAATGGCAGATCAATCGATGAAGTATTGAAACTTCATCAGTTGAGTTGGTTGGGATATGTGTTGCGTATGCTCAACCACCGACTGCCTCGACGAGCTTTGTTTCGTAGTGTAGGAATAGGTTGGAAGAAAGTTAGGGGTGGCCAATCCAAAACATGACAGAAATCCATGAAGTGATTGACGAGTTGACTTAGCCATGTCGGTAATTGTCGACTACCTGGTTGGGGTCCGCGAGATGATAGTCACCGATAGTTAGAGACCTTGAATGACATGGCACAAAATCGTTCGCAATGGCGCCGGTGCATTTATTCTTTGTGTTCCCTCATATCCTAATCTTTTGTGTTCTTCAACACCTCTAGTTTTGACTTTCTAAACTTTCCTCACTGAATCATACTTCTTTAATAGTATCTTCTAATCCTAACCTCTCCGATTACTTCTAATACCTTTACTACCTCTTCTACTATTGGATTTGAATTGACAATTACATCTCTGTGCTGATGTGGTATGGCGACATGAACTGATGTACTTACGTACGAAGTTCTACGTTGCATCTGGCTCTGATTGGTTAGAGGCCTTGAACGACATGGCTCAAAATCGTTTTCAATCGCGCAAATGCATCCATTCTTTGAGCTCTCTCAAATCCTAATCTTCTGGATTCGTCAGCACCTCCACCTTTGTCTTTCTAACCTTATCTCACTGAATTATACTTCTTGAATAATATCTTCAAACCCTAGTCTTCTTCATTACCATTAATACCTCTACTATCTCTATTACTATTGGATTGGATTTGACATTTGCGTCTCTGTGTTAATGTGGTATGGCAACATGAACTGATGTAGTTACGTACGAAGTTCAACGTTGCAACTGACTGACTGAGATGTTGGTGCTCTCCTTAAGATCAGAAATTACATATAAATGTATCATTCATTGATTTTAAAAACTATTTGACGAATTCCCTCACAACCGGCTTTTGTCTAAGTTAAATGATATGGGGATCGGAGCAATTTAATTACGTGAATTTTAAATTTCCTGTTTAGAGACCAAAAAAGAGCATGGAATAATCCCAAATTCTCTAGCTGAGAAACTGTGTTTAGGGGGTAGCCTCAGGACACATTTCTGGGGCCACTGTTGTTCCTTACCATAGCTGCCGTCTGTACATACTGTTCGGGCTCGCATAGAACATATTTTGCTCTAGATCCTGACATGCCAAGCGGGTCGACTGTAGAATGGTAAGACTAAAATCATCAACTTAAGGTTTGAGAGCGAAATCGTAATGCTGAAAATAGAGGGACGTGACTGCAATAAGGTGTTTCCTTCGGACAACCTCACGTTACCCGACGAACTTCCGTCTCCGGTGGTAGGGCCTTTTCAGGAGCAGAGATAACACTTTAGAAGCCTCCCATGAAAAGGTCATGCGTGATCAGCCTCAAGTAGTAGTCCTTTGGGCTCTACTGTCACGCTCCCAGGTCATTAAGACCCATGCTTATCAGACTTCTTTTTCAGGTTCCTCAAAGAACACCAATGATGCGAGCAGCCGGAATGTGACATCCACCTTCATACCCGTAACAGCACATGAGACCGAAAATTGTTTACCATCAAATTCTTTCTCCACCACTTAATAACTCTCTTACCTCCATGAGCAACCCTTCTTTCATTCCTTTATAGCCTCGCACCGCTGATACAAACGATTCGAATATAGAAAATACAATTCCCGGTCTCGTGAATATTGCTCTAAACTACATGTTTTAACTTTTAATATCAGTCGGTCACTCAGTTACAACTTAGAACTTCGTATGTAAGTACCCAGTTCAGGTTACCATATCACAATATCACAGCAACGCAGTAGTCAGTTCAAATCTCATAGTGGTAGAGATAGTAAAATTATTACTGGTAATGGAGAAGATTAGGGTTCCAAGATATAATTCAAGAAGTATCACTCAGTGAGATAAGTTTAGAAAGAGAAAGTTAGATGTGATGACGAATTCAGAAGATTTGGATTTCATAGAACAGAGCGAGTGAATGCACCTGCGCCATTGCAAACGATTTTGTGCCAAATAGGACAACAGGCTGCCCTGGCCAGGACTCTAGAATCTCGTGTCACTGATGTATGTTACGTCTCCGAAACACGCATAAAAGATCCAAGTAGAATCTTTAATTTGACTTCTCCTTGTCAAGACGAAAAACTGTCACAATTTACGCTTCATCTATCTGGAAGCCCCTCTGCTGCTTCCCATCCCCCCGCTGGTGTAGGTACAGAATTAATTTGTAAAACAGAACTAGCCCTCTCTTGCGTATGCACTGACCGGCCAAATAGGACAGTGAGAACTCGTAGAGATAGGAAGACTCGCTGTTGCCTCTTCATCGTATCTGATTACGCTCCCACTGTCAGCAGCTCGAATGGGGTGAAAGATGAATTTTCCAGAAAGCTTTCCAACCTCCTTCACAAAGTTGGGCTCTCTGATATAGTAATAGTGGCGGATGACTAATGCTCCAATTGATAGCCTAAGCGAAAAGGAAAGACAGGTAGATCTTATGGTGTCGCGACTGATCGAAAAGATAATGGCTATCGTCTGCAGAAGCTAAGCTCAGATTACCTCTTTTTTCTGGTAAACGGCGACTTTAAACATAATTAAAAGCATCTTTTGACATGGTGACCCCCAAAGTTGACTTAACTTTAGACCCAACTAAGCCATATTGCTGTCAGCCACCGATGGAAAGGCTCGGTAGAGGACTGCTGCTCATTCTGTAGCATATGTATGGACTCGGGTCATATTGTAGTAAATAAATAATGTATTAAAAGTTAGGGGCTGCCGAACTAAATTCCGATACTAATCTATTAAATCATTGTCTGAACAATCTTAATAGGTCTAGCCTACCTGCTTGCGGTCCGCGAGACCGTATTAACCGATAGTTATATACTTTGAATGACGTGGCTTAAAATCTTTTGTAGCGACGCAATGCATCAATTCTTTGTCATCTCTCATATTCTAATATTCCGAATTCCCAGTGACCTTTTTTCTCTTTTTAAATTTACTTCACTGAGATCTACTTCTGGAGTCGTATCTTTGATCCTTTATCTTTTTGGTTACCTCTAATACTGCTACTCCCTCTACAACTATGGGATTCGAATTGACAACTCCATCTGTCCTCGCTAGTGTGGTATTACAACTGGAACTGATGTACGTACGTACCAAGTTCTATGTTATAGCTGATTAACTGACTGACCAGTGTTATTTCTCCTGCATTTAAATGACCCTCCTAATCTCTTACCTTCATCGGTTTTTTAGTATCCTGACGATATTAAGCAATGCAGAGCAATAAAAAACAAATTTGATAGTCTAAAGATTCAAATAACCTAAAGAAATTGTCTGGTCCAGAATTCGGCAGTTGGCGATAAACACTCCCAAGCGCATTAGGATGCATATTGGTCACCAAGGTACAAATACATACACTATGATTAACACTGAGCTACCTTTTTAACAGACACGCAATGTCTTCGGACTCCTGATTAGTCAAGACTTGAGGACTACTGCACATTAACGTGCGATAGCTGCCAAAGGTTTTAGAACCCTATAGTCTATTAGTAGAGTCTTTAGCTATGTTTATCCCAAGATATTTTGGGATTTTTATACAGTATTCGTTCGTCTTACATTTGAGTATTGCATACCTCCCTGCCTAAAAAGACATTGAGGTGTTGTAAAAGGTTCAAAGAACCGCAACCTACTTGATTTCCAGAATCTCAAAGCTGCCGTACAAACAGAGACTGGTTCAATTCAAGTTATTTCCTGTATCATATAGAAGGAGCATAGGTGACTTAATCACAGTTTTCAAATTACTTAACCATAAATTTGCGTTTGGAATATCCACATTTTCTTATCTTAAAAAACAGAGAATTCACTGAGACACTAATGAAGTTCACAAGCCCAGAGCAAATTACCTGTCATCTAACTACCGACTTTCCCATAAAATCGTTAATGAATGGAACTCGTTGCTCCAATACGTGTTTGCAGCTCCATCAAGCAAAAGCTGGATCAACTGAGAGATCAACATTGCTAGGACTAACACAAGTCATCCAACCTTCTGTCCTTTCCAGACTGAAACATACATATTCATAAATATGACTGGTCGTATGACTCTTGATATCTTAACATTTTTAAACGAGTTTTTTAGAGAATAATTATATATCACAATACCCTTAACTCCCTCTTAACATCAAATATTGTTGTGAAAAGCTAGTATAAAGCAGTTTTTTTTCTTTGAGCCTTTGTCTTGGTCTTAAGAAGTGGTTATGGATCTCCGTTTGTATCCACTGGGGTTTTTCTAGCCATTTGAGAACAGTTTTCCCTAGTGCCAGATAATTTTCAGCTTGGTTTTCTTAATTGTGCCTCGTTCACATTTCAAATAGTGTTAAGAAAAGTTCGTCAGTGATCATACCAAAGCACATGTCGGGAAGATGTACTGTAGCAAAGGCTTTAGCTTCATATACCAAGCAATTAGAGCTGGCACATAATTCATGTAGGCCTAAACCACGCTCTTTCAAGGCACTAACAGTTGTGATAATTGCGAATCATATGGAGTTCGGATAGGTTGGATTTCAGGCAGTCATATGCTGCCCATTTCTCCACTAGCGTAACTCCTCCAGAGCTTCGGCGAGTCATCAAACTTAATAAAACTCTATGGTATGGTATTGTAATGATAAAGCAGGACCAGCTAACTAAGGTTCATCTAGAATTATCGATTAGTATGAGCAATAAGACGGAAACCCAGTGCAGTTTCCCGCAAGACCCTAGTTGTCGACGCTTTCTGATTCCCACGCTTCCAATTCACGCCTAGATGAAATCAAGAAATAGAATGTACGCTAATACTATCTAGTCTCAGTAGGCTAATAAATCACTCCTAAGTTTTATTTGAATAACAAAACTTGTATTTAATCATGGGTCTCACAAATAAAAAGACACTGTTTCTTGACTCCTATTGAAGGAGGTCAAAAAAATTTGTCTTAAGATCAGAAGTAACTAAAAAGCATATTCTACATTCTATGCCTCGATTAATTTTCCTAACAGATTCTTAAGGGATTAGTACCAATATTCACACCCCGGAGGTGCTTGGAATCGGTGAAACGCATTGGATGCAAGTTGGACAACTGAGACTAGCTTCAGGAGAGCTGCTGTTGTACTCCGGCCATGAAGAAGAAAGTGCCTCACACGCACAAGGAGTTGCACTGATGCTGTCCAAACAAGCACAAAAGGCATTGATAGGATGGGAATCTCATGGACCGAGGATCATCAGAGCATAGTTCAAAACAAAGAAAAAGGACATTACAATGAACGTCATCCAATACTGCGCACCTAAAAACGACTACAATGACGACGTAAAAGATCGATTTTACAAGAGGCTGCAGTCAATCGTCCACATATGGGAGACCTAAATTCCAAGGTTGGCATGGTCAACACTGGATATGAAGACATCATAGGACGATATGGACTAAAAGAAATGAATAAAAACGGTTAGAGATTTGAAAAGTTATGTGCCTTCAACAAACTGGTCATCGGTGGCACCATATTCCCACACAAAGGCATACACAAAGCTACATGAATTTCACTGGATCACACTACTCAGGACCAAGTCGATCATATCTGCATAAACAAAAGATTCAGAAAGACCATGGAGGATGTAAAAACTAAGAGAGGAGCTGATATAGCCTCAGATCACCACTTGCTGTTCGCCAAAGTGGGACTGAAACTCAAGAAACACTGGACAACATCACAAATGTTTAATACGACCTTTCTTCGGGATACAGGAAAGGTCAGCGAATTTTAGATAGCCCTCAGCAATAGGTTTCAGGCCTTTCAGGATCTCAGTGGAGAGGAAACAACCATGGAGAACAATTGGAAAGGGATAAAAGGGGCGATCACTTCAACATGTTTGGAGGTTCTGGGTCTCAAGAAGTACCGTCACAAGAAATGGATCTCTGTAGGAGAAACAAGAAAGCTACAATCAACATCAGCCGTACAAGATCAGAGAGAATCAAGGCACAAGCTGAAACACAGAAGCAAACAGGCAAGTGAAGAGTAGCATCAAAGCTGACAAACGTAAATATGTGGAAGATCTAGCATTGACGGCGAAAAAGGCTGCAAGAGAAGGAAAACTCGCTCACATCTATGTTAAGCCAGAACGACTTGTGAAAAGCAAAGTACACAGCAACACTGAGGAGCAGCAAATCAGATGGGCAGAGCACTTTAAGGAACTCGACCAGCCCCACTGAACCCACCAAACGTGGAAGCAGCACCCACAGACCTCCCAATTGATAATTGACCCACCAACAATTGAAGAGACCAGCACGGCCGTCAGACGAATCGAGAGTGGTGAGGCAGCAGGACCAGACAAAATTCCAGCTTAGGCACTGAAAGCAGACATAGCAGTAACTGCAAAGATGTTGTACGTTCTATTCAGCAAGATTTGTGAGGAAGAACAAGTATCAACAGACTGAAAAGAAGGATACTTGATCAAAATACTAAAGAAAGGCGATCTCAGCAAGTGTGAGAACTACAGAGGCATCAATCTTCTCTCAATACCAGGCAAAGTCTTCAACAGAGTATTGTTAAACAGAATGAAGGACTTCGTAGACGCCCAACTTCGAGATCAACAGGCTGGATTTCGCAAGGATCGATCGTGTACTGATGCTACATTACGGATCATTGTGGAGCAATCAATTGAATGGAACTCACCACTCTACATCAACTTCATCGACTACGAGAAAGCATTCGATAGCGTGGATAGGAAAACACTGTGGAGGCTTCTTCGACACTACGGTGTGCCTGAGAAAATAGTTAACATCATACGGAACTCTTATGATGGATTCAACTGCAAAATCGTGCACGGAGGAGGGCTGGCGGACTCGTTCGATAGGAAGACTGGTGTCATGCAAGGTTGCTTACTCTCACCCTTTCTCTTTCTCCTGGTGATCCACTGCATTATGAAGACGTCGACATCGGGAAGGAAGCACGGTATTCAATGGACAGCTGGACGATCTGGACTTCACAAATTATCTGGCTCTTCTGTCGCACACGCCAGAACAAATGTTGGAAAAGACGACCAGTGTAGCAACAGCCTCAACAGCAGCAGGTATCAACATACACAGAGGGGAAAGCAAGATTCCCCGATAGAGCACAACATGCGCCAACCAAATCACTCTTGATGGAAATGCCTTGGAGGACATTAACACCTTGACGTATCTGGGCAGAATCATCGATGAGTAAGGTGGATCTGATGCAAATGTGAAGACGCGGATCGGCAAAGCAAGGATAGCGGTTCTACAATTGAACAACATCTGCAGCTCCAAACAACTGTCAACCAACACCAAGATCAGAATTTTCAATACAAATGTCAAGGCAGTTCTACTGTATGGGTCGGAAACTTGGCAAACTACGAAAGCCATCATCCATAAGAAACAAGTTTTCATCCACAGTTGTCTACACAGAATACTTCGGATCTGTTGGCCAGAGACCATCAGCAACAATCGGCTGTAAGAGAGAACAAACCAGATTGTAGCGGAGGTGGAAATCAGGAAGAATCGGTGGAAATGGATAGAACACGCTGAGAAAAGCACACAACTGCTTCATAAGAAAAGCCCTCTTTTGGAACTCTCAAGGTAAAATGAAAAGAGGAAAGTCAAGAAACATTACGCCTAGTAATGGAGTAAGATATGAGAACCATGGACAAAAATTGGACAGAACTGAAAAGGGAAGCTGAAGACAGAGTAGAGTGGAGAATGCTGGTTGTTAGTTATTTTATAACTAATTGTAGTTATGTCATAACTAACCAATCAGATTGGTTAAGCGCTCACCACGTCATCTAGTCTGACTGATGTATAAACTTTCTTTGTTGTGAATGGTCCATCGATTGAAGGATGTTATCATTTTATTTATGTTGCTGTGACTCATGTTTTTTATTCATTTTCTAAAGACACGCTATACTGTCCGGTACGTTTGCTCATCCTGCTTGATAATTGTAATTTCCTTACTTATTGTACTAAATTAATCGTTTTCTTTTTGTTTAGAAACAGATAAAGTTTAAACCAAATTGTCTTCTGTTAACTATAGTTTCACTGGGGACTCTGTCATCGGCAGTAGTTGCGTTTACGTCTTAGAATTACATCTGTAGGACAAATTAAATCCTACATAGTTTCGGACAGTAATTCATCAAAAGTTCATATACTAATTGCTTTCAAATGTCCACGGAGATTCTTAAAACTGTTCAGATTCCTAAATTGTCTCCCTACCGCTCGGAAACTCACAGTGAAGACCAGTTTAGAAGAAATAGCTACCGAATAGATCCTTTGTTAGAGTTAGAATTAGCAAAAATACGTTTAGCTCATATAGAGAAGGAAATTGAGTTAGAACGCTTACGTCAAAAAGGAAGAGAATATCGTAATCCAGTTGTGGCCGTTTCCGAGAAGAAATCAAATTTGTTTATTATGGAAAGTAACAGTGAATATGATAAAATTCAGATAAACCTGAATGGAAGAAACCCTCCTCGCACTAAATCGACAGATCAGGATTTTTCTAGTTCTCCTTCTAATCATTATGTTTCTCACACAGAGGCTTCCGTTGCATCACTCAAAGCATCAAATGAATTAGCTAAGTCACCTGCCGTTCTATCAAGTTTTGCTATAGCTAAGAAAGACATTCCATCTGATTGTGTTCTCGGATCAAATATTTCATCAAGCGTTGTGAATGCTGATGTGTCGAAAGATGCTTCGGTTAATTTATGGACATCATCATCTACAAGTCATGATTCTGCTTCGTGTCCTTTTACTGCGTTGGCTAAAGTTGTTACAGCTTCTCAGACAGACTGTAAGGATTCGAAAAATCTAGAAGATTCTGCTAAGGAAGTAGTTGAAGATAAACGGGAAGAAACGTTAACTTTAGCGGAAGTCGACCTAGTTGCAGGTGAAAGAGAAATGCCAGTTATTCGACAGCATTGCCGAGCTCATAATTCCGATGCTAATAAACAGAGGTGTAATAATCTTGGACCTTTTCATTTCGAGTTAAATGATGTACACAACAACGGTGCTGAAAAGAATAAAGAATCTCTCTGCAGGTCACGGATAGTAGTACGTTTAGTGTATAAATGCAGACTGTTGATTAATACTCTCAGTTGGTTACAAATGCCTGCTGCTCTAGTTGACTCACGAACTTTGAGAATGGTTGCAATTAATGAGGTGGGTAGTTATGTAATGGCTGCATGGCGCAACGACTTCCAATGTCTTGCTGAGGTTCTAGCCCATCGTCAGCGACATGGTACAAGAGCAGAGTATCGCATACGTTATATTTGGGATCGCGTTGTAGAATGGACACCCGTCAGCAAGTTACGCAAAGCAACTCAGTACGAAATCGATTATGTCTTAAAATTCTGTAAAGAGCAAGGTACACTATCCACAAATAAAATCCCTAGTAAATTTGATCTGCAGTATTCATGTAGTAGTAGCAATGATTCTGCATCAGGAACATCTCAAGCTAAAAGAATAAGGACAAATGTGTCAGAAAGCAAGTCAATAGACCGCACTTCGGATCCTGAAACACATCGCTATCGGTCACGTCCTACTCATGTAAGTACAAGTGGTTTCTCTGTCTTAGAAGACAAGAAGACTCTTCTTCCAAAATTATTTGATGAAATCATCGAACAGGATGGGATGGTTTGTGATAAGAGTGTTTTCCAGTTTCACGAAGCCTGTCGAAGACGTCGTGAATTGAAAAGAAAAGCTATCGAAGAGAACGACACATGTCCATATAGATTCGACAGTTCTGTATCTGTTTTGAGTCAAACATTCACCATCAGGTCAAACCATCAGAACAGACTTGGTCTTAATTCAAAACATAATTCTATAAGAACCGAAAATTATGCAGCGGAAGCTACAGTAGCATCTTCACCGGTATCATCGAATTCATTTTGCCAGAAAAGTGATGAAATAAAAGGAAACATTACCCTATGCGGACCCAACGATGTGTAAAAACGAACGCTGGGAGTAGAGCGGAATATCCGAGCGGATGAATCATTTGTCAGAGTTCACGTGTTTCCTGGAAACCTGACCAGAAGGAATATTTTGTCGTTTATAGCATTAATCTTTGATCCCGGAGGAGGTATATGGAAACATATCATAAAGTCAACGAGAAGGAAGCCACAACATGGAGACTCACCGTTAGTAAACAATACTAGTTTGCTGAGAAATCTTTGGGTGGAAGCTATAGTTAGAGAAGTCAATTATGGTCCCGATGGCCGATTCAGAATGATTCGATTGAAGAGACACCGTAGACATCAACCGAGATATACGAAACCTATGCCTAATGGAAGAGGTCGATTATTCGAGCGCGTCGGCAACGAGGTCTGGACGTGGTGACCGCTTCGGGGGGAGTGTTAGTTATTTTATAACTAATTGTAGTTATGTCATAACTAACCAATCAGATTGGTTAAGCGCTCACCACGTCATCTAGTCTGACTGATGTATAAACTTTCTTTGTTGTGAATGGTCCATCGATTGAAGGATGTTATCATTTTATTTATGTTGCTGTGACTCATGTTTTTTATTCATTTTCTAAAGACACGCTATACTGTCCGGTACGTTTGCTCATCCTGCTTGATAATTGTAATTTCCTTACTTATTGTACTAAATTAATCGTTTTCTTTTTGTTTAGAAACAGATAAAGTTTAAACCAAATTGTCTTCTGTTAACTATAGTTTCACTTGGGACTCTGTCATCGGCGGTATTTGCGTTTACGTTATAGAATTACATCTGTAGGACAAATTTAAAATCCTACACTGGTCGGCGGCCTATGCTCCATTGAGGGTGATAGGCGTAAGTCATAACTCAAACAAAATTCTGAAGTATATAATCCATTCTATGTTTGATATTTTGAACTAATGTATACCTTATTCAGTAAGCTTAGGCCAATAAAAGGCATTGGTTTTAATAGTTGGTCTTTCGTTCACCCAGGTTCCGCGTAATCTCGAAACTCAAGCGTACCTATTCCCTCAAAATGGATTACCTGTCGTTCTGCCGTGGTGTACTGATCGGAGGTTTGATGGGAGACTGTTATGGATTTGTGTATGAAGGCAAACCTGCAGTAAAGTTCACGATTCCTGTAGAATTGCTACAAAATTCAATCGATGGCCGTGTGTACAAATTTCCAGTTCTTAATTTTTGTCTTTAGTTGATACTAAGCAGTTGATGTACAGCGATGATACACAAATGGGTCTTGCGATTCTCAGGTCATTAAGGGCTAGAAACGATTTTGATGCAGAACATTTGGCTAAAGAGTAAGTACTAGTGGCTTTGTCATTCGAATTTTGAATTCATAAGAAAATATTGAGAACCTGCCTTCGTTATCTAATGTGTGGTACTTAATTTCTAATTATAGCAACTTACATTGATCTTATTCGACCGCCGCCGTACCTACAAAACTGGTTATATTTTCTACGAGTTTTGATAAAATTATTAAATTATCCTGTGATCGGTTGACAAAAGATATTTTTCTTAACGCGGATGCTATTGTAGAATATTACAGTGAGGACATTCTCACTTATATGGATAAAACAAAGGAAAAGCAAATTTTTGTTAGGGTAGAAGAGGCCTACTTTTGCTCAAATATTCGCAAACCGTATATGTAGTGTTTAAACTGTTATGAATTCCTGCCAACCAATGATTCACTTAGAGTCACCCACAATATCTTCGCTACATAAAATAATGGAAACTTTCTGATGTGTATCTCGAAAAGTATGTTTCCTTTCTGGCTATTTACTGTATTCGCTATCTTTCTGTAATGCATTATCATGTAGCTCACTTTATATCGATCTCAATATATGAGATTGTTTATTGTTCACCCCTGATTCACCATTCACTTTTCTGTTTAATTTGAACTTAAACTACTTTCTGTCACAACATCTATGGAATAATTTATCATGTTTGCTTGTAATGGTTTGTTCCATGTTTGTAGGTTCACAACTGACTATTTTGAAAATGGATCACATAGGTGTTATGGTGGATCTGTTGGACGTATATTTTCCTCACTTAAGGAGGTTAATTATAAAAATCCATATACTTATGCAGAGAATATATTTAATGGGACAGGATCGTATGGTAACGGTGGGGCTATGAGAATAGCACCTGCAGCATTATATGGATTGCAATATTCTGAACGTGAATTTGAAGTGAGCTGTCCTTCAATCAACTATACTTGCTGTTATATGTATGCTAGTTGCTTATGTACTTATAAATAATACTTTCGAACTGGCAGAAAATTTACTACAGGAAAAAAGATTAAGCAACATGTATCCTAAAAACAAAATGTTATGAATTTGAAAAAGCCTCAGTTAGGTTTGTAAGGTATTGGTCTAATCCTAAAAAATAACCACTCACATAAAAGTTTTAGGCTATCATTATCTAACAAGCGTCTCATTGGTTCCGCGATTACTCTTCCAGTTCACTCCTAGTCCGGTTTTTTCTACATATCTCGTTAGAATGAATATCGATATAATAAGTACAGGTTAACGTCAAATATTATTAACGCCAGAATTCAGGTTATCCCATAGGAGGTATATTGTAAACATTTGCTCGCGGATAGTTGAATTCCCATCTATACTTCTCAGTTAGATGATAGAGATTTGCAGCTCAGTTGGATTTTTGATGTTGCCAAGTTTCTTAGCTAAATAGTTTAGTTTCAGGACTCAGAAAACGCATCAACAACAAACTACTTTTTAATTTTATATCACGTTATGAACTTTTTTGGTATTGTGGATTCTCACTACTAGTGGGTCTCATACTAGAACGAAGCAGATGTCTAATGCTTCATGTCTCATGATAGTTGTCTTACGGAAATCATGTAGTGGTGGGAAACTTCAAATTCAATGATTTTCATAACTCTTTATATTTACAATTATTTTGGTTAATTACTCGGCGTTGTCATATCCTACCAAAAGGTACAATAAGTAATGCACATATTTCAGATTATAAATTTCTTTAAAAATTTGTTTTGATAAAAGATATAACTGATGTTCATTCATTGACAAGAAACTTTACTAGCTGTGATACAAAATGGATATTATAAGACTAAATAGAAGCTTTACTTTGTTTTAGAAAATGCTTTTCTGTGTTGTTGAGAGATAGATTGTTTATGAAATTTTAAGTTTTAAAGTTCAGTTGAAACTTAATTCACCTAGATTTAGTCGGCTTTAGGCATTAAAAAGCTAACCATACTCCAACTAAACCATCACGTGGTTTTAAACCATTATCTTCCGATTTATATATTCATCTTAAAACTGGGAAACATCATTTTATAGACCAATACCTAACTTTATCATTATATTTCAGAGACTGATTATCGATGTTACTCGGTTAACGCATACGCATCCATTGGCTATATGTGGTGCACTTCTACAAGCATTTGCTGTACAAATGATTTTCTCCTTAACTCGTGATCATTTACAACTGGATTGTTTAAATTTCATCGATAACTTATTGGCAAGATTAGAGAAAACAGAATATTTTGTCAATTTTAAGCATCCCACTTGGTTAAAAGCACTTGATGCTTATAAAAAGAAATTAGAAATAGTTAAATATCTTTTAGCAAATGATAAACAACCATTAGTTACAGATATTGTGAATCAGTTGGGTAGGTTTACTTTTTCACAAGAATGATTTCTTTTGCCTCTATTCTATACGTAAAGATATTTTTGATGATCAGTTTTATTCAAATTTCCAGTATTAATCCTGTAGAAGTTTGCTTTTCATAATAATTAGACAAACACTCATATAAGGCGTAAAATTTTCTAGACACTGTTTGAATAGATCTGGGAATAGAACTCAATACGTCAATACTAGTTGACGTACGTGTATAAATCAAAAGTATTGGCTTGGAACAAATTCACTATCAGTATTGACGTCTAAATTGGAAAATTCTGTAATCTCTAGTCAACAAAAAAATACAACATATGAATATTAATATCCTTACTATTACAGTGTGGAGATTCGAACTGATACATATGTATGCAGTTTCTACGTTTTCTATGAGTGACTGTTTAATTACTGTTGAATTTGATGGATTCATTAAAAAAAACCAACCAATATCCTTGTTATATTGTTACATTTTTCTTGTAAGACTTAAGTATGTAGCGCCCCATTGTATATCGCGTAAAATGAGAAGAATTCAACTGACAGTTACTTTTATGTGAAACAGATAAAAAATGTATTTCTTAAGATATTTTATAGGAATATCTGTTTATTTTGTGAAGATGCTTTTCTTTATAAACTGGTACCGGCTGAAGAACTGTTGGCGATCGAAAGGCTTTAAATACTTGTTTCATCGCGCAGTCTAGTACTCCTTGACAGTGCACATTCAAAACCTCACACTATATTCAGCTTAAATATCTTACCAAAGCCCCTGACTTTACTTGTTACTTTGCAATAGCTTTTCTAGTTGATGTCTATTTATGATGAAACTATCCCCCAAAGATAATAATGGTTTATAGGTTTTAGTTTACATATGCAATAAGGTTTTAGGGCATTCAGATTGTGATTCGATCAGTCGAAATATTTAAGCGAGATATGGCTAACATTATAATTCCTGTTAACAAACCAATATCTACATTCAATAATAAACAAACACTTTTTTTTAATTAATACCCACATTTTATTAATGTCATTTATGAAAGTAGTTTTCTATAGTCAAAAGCAATTAGAAAATTACCAGCACACGAGACCAAATTGGTCAAAATCAAATCATTCAGAAAATTACTGTGAAATAAATTTCATAGGATATACTCGCTGCTTACATTTTTTTTAAATTCTAGCAAATATACGGTAACAATTTTCGTTAGTAATCGGTAGGTTAGCTTCACTAAGAAAATGCAGTATTTCTATAAATTTCAAGAATTCTGTTATCTAAAACAACTTCAAATGGATATCCTATATTTAGTCACTTTGTACTTCCAGAGTAATACAAAGTTCACTTTTAAATATATATATATATATATTCGTAACTAATAATTTTTTTATTTTCTGTTAAATTCTAGGCAATGACTTGAAAGCCATCAACTCTGTTCCAACTGCATTATACGTATTTCTGCGTAGTTTAAAACCTATAGATGGAATTGAGTTTAGTGTAAGAGATTTTTGTTCATTTTTCTGCTGACATATTATTACTATTGTGTTATGTTATTTAATTCACTATTGATTCAATGCTATTCTGTCAATATTGTGAAGAATATTTACATAGTGAGGCGGTCACCCATCAATGCTTAAAACCCCATAAAAGAATCCAACTCACAACATCCAGTTCTCCTGGTGAATAATATATTTTCAGATTATCAAGTTAAAGTCCAATTGATCTTATTCCTAGGGTTTCTAAGGGTAGTCTTTATTATTCCATAATTTATTATTAGTTAACTGTGCAGTTTCGTAATTATTTCAAATAGTTAATAATCAGAGTTATCCTCTCAATGCTGTACTGTTTCATTTTATACAATGTGATATATATATATATATATATATATATATATATATATTGATTTGTTTTCACTTTGTCTGCCTCTTTTCTTAGTCAGCTCCTCTACGTTGTATTGTCTTATCAATTGGACTAGGTGGTGATACGGATACCATTGGTTGTATGGCTACTGCATTAGCTGGTGGATATATTGGCATTCCAGTTGACGTCAATTCAACTGTACCAAGAAACATTATTACACGTTGTGAACAGTACGGTGAACTTGAAGAATATGCTAGTTGGTTAAGTAATAGGCTAAAAATAAAATAAAATTTCATCATTATAATATGGCCAACCTGGAAAAAAAAGAACCCACTAAATAATCAAGTACCATTCAATCTAATCATACTGATGTAAAAATTAATTTTCAACTGAGTTTTTTTTTCATTGATATAATTCTGTGATTGAATCATTTGAATTAATTTATAATCTTCACTAAGTCTTTATGAAATTTATTAAATGATTTTGTATAGAAATCACTGAAACCTGCATCATAATTATCTTTTATTTATGTTGATGCCCTTAGTGAATTTCCCATACTCTCAATCCCATTTGTAGCTGTCATAAAATATCGTATTTCTTAGTGTTATGTACTGATTATTAAGCATATAATACATCACTCAAAAATTCTTCACTTCAAGTCAGTCAGTCAGTTGCAACGTAAGAACTTCGTACGTAAGTACATCAGTACATGTTGCCATACCACATGAGCACAGAGTCGCAAATGTCAAATCAAATACCATGGTGATAAAGATAGTAGGGGTATTGATGGTAATAAAGAAGACTAAGGTTCGAAGATATTATTCAAGAAGTATAATTCAGTGAGATAAGGTTAGAAAGACAAAGGTAGAGGTGCTGACGAATCCAGAAGATTAGGATTTCAGAGTGCTCAAAGAATGGATGCACTTTACCTTACTAGCAGATATCACTACTGTTTCCATAGCCTTCTTGATATCATTCCAACCTGACTCCGGATGGGGATCACTTGCATGGTCGCCTAACCGTTTTTCTAGTTCCTCCTGAAATATTTTCTTAGCTTTATTATCATCAAGTAAACCCCTAAAATGCTTCCTTACGGTGTCTTTCCTACGTCCAGTAAGCCTCAAACAAATACGCGCTCCAATATGGCATGATCTGAATCTAAACATGTGCCCCAGAACGAGCGACAGTCCTCTATCGAACCCCTCCATCGGTGGCTGATGGCGATGTGATCTAGTTGCGTCCAATGTTGAGACGGCTCCGGGGGTTGCCAGGTCAAAAGATGTTTTTTCTTATGCTTAAAATTAGTGTTTGCTAGAAATAGTTGGTTATCTGAGCACAGTTGCGAAAGACGGTCGCCATTATAACTATATCAGAGCGCTTAACTTTTTGGAGGAGGTCCGAAAGCTTTCTGTAAAACTCATCTTTTGCATCGTCTGAACTGCAGTCAGTGGGGGCGTAAGCTGATATGACGAAGAGGCAACAACCAGTGTCCCTATCTTTCCGAGCCCTTACTGTCTCGTATAGTCGGACGGCGCACAAGCGACTATCTACTGGGATCCAGTCAAGAAGAGATTGTTCAGCTCTACGACTCAATGCTATACCTACACCAGCGAGACCCCTGGAAGCAGCATCAGGGCTACCGGATACACGAAGAGTAAATCCAGTTGCTTTTTTATCTTGATATGGTGAGATCAAGTGAATGATGCTACTCGGATCCTGTATGCGCGTTTCCGAGACGCAGCACACATCGATTGAGCGAGATTCTAAAGTCCTAGCTAATGGTGCCTGTTGCTTTATTTGACACAATGTCCATACATTGAATGCTCCAACATGTAGTTTAGAACGAGGTTCAAGGAGACCAGGAATGACGTTTCGTGAGCTCGCATCGTTTGCATTAGCTGTGCACTGTGATAAATGAATTTGAGAAGAGTTAGTCGTGGAGATAAGACATGTATTAGGGCGTGTAGGAAGGATTTGATTTTGAACAATGAGGTCTCGTGTGCTGTTGCGGGTATGAGGGCGGTTATCACTTCCCGGCTGCCCACACCGTGGAAGGTTGTTTCTTGAGGGACCTGAAAAGGAAGGTAGATTAGTGTTGGTCTTGGAGACCTGGGTGCGTGACCGCAGAGTCCAAGGGACAACTGCTTGAGGCCGGTCACGCACGGCCTTTTTATGAGACATTTTTTGAGTGTTAGCTCCGCTCTTAAAAGCCCTTAGCGGGCACCTTTACCGCCGGAGTCGGAAATCCGTGAGGTAGGGTGAGATGTGACATTTTTAGGGTCGACCTTTTCTAACTCTTCCTTCCTTCCTTGTGAGAAGTTAGCATCGCTGCAGATGCTGCTTGTCCAAGGGAAACAACTTACTGCTGTCACACCCCTCCACCACAGTCAGCAGTACGACTTCGCCCTCAGACCTTGAGTAGCTGCTTTTAGTCTAATCGTTCTCCAATCGACCTGTCTGGCTTGGTAGAACCTACAGGAACATATGTTCCAGCCAATATAGCTCGGTTGGGTCATCACGATAGGCAAGCCCGACCACCACGTCAAGGTAGCAGCTTCGGTCGGGCTTCACTTCAAGTATACTGTTAAATTTGTTAATTTTGCTAGTAAGGGAGTAGTAGTATTGGATAGTTTGTATGCTGGGATTATCAGCTGTTTTCCATTTGGATAACTGATATGTATATATGTATATGTACATTTATTCTTGTTGTTTTTCTGACATAGTCAGACAATTTCCTTGTCATTTGTCCAAATATGAAATAAGATAGTTGAAGTAATTAATCTGGCAAATTGTATTGTATCATTACCAACTATCTTTTATGTCGTGTCGAATAACTCCGGGTTGTTCTGTTAACTAACGGTTTTTGCTTGCTTCTCTAACTTTCTTAATTTACACTCACATTTTCACTGATTGATAATCATAGTTAAATTAAGACCCGAAGTTGAGAATGCATGGAAATTTGTATTAAGTTCAGCACATTTCTAGGACAGAAGGAAAGCGATTAACTTAAAACCAACAAACACCGAATCATACACTTCATACGATGTTGTACTATTATACTTATGGTCATTTAGAGCAAGTTACTGTCCTTTTAAATGAAGATACGTAATCATGAGTTATTAGAAGTGTTACAACAATTCGCGAAGTAGTATTTTTGAAAGTGTTTCTTCATTTAATGGTCATGTTTTGGAGTTAGAAGCATTCTTATTTTCATTTCCTTTACTAGATAGGTGTGCTCATCAGTATTAACTGGTGTATTTGGATAGATCATTGTGATTTACTGCATTTTGATTGATCATTTCTACATTTTGGAATCACCATCATATGTTTGGTTTAACTTAATGAATCCTAGTTAGAAATAAATTGTTTACTTTTTTGGCTCTTCTAGAGTAGACTAACTGTAGGATTTTTTTTCATAGCTACTGTTTGGTACACTTTAGAATCTGCTTCTTTATATTTCTGTATTTCCTATTTTGCATCCGTCATGACGAGTTCGCATGTTCTTGTTCGTTTCAATTGATATCTAGATCGGTATTTGTTACGCTTGCACGTAAACGCGTCAACTTGATATACTTGAACTATTGCGAGTTTACCTAGTCGGAAAACGAGAGCGACGATCGAGGATCCGGCGACATACTACTCAAATCCGATTATCCCAACCCCCATATTGAGTAAAAAATAAGAAGACGTGATATGAAGTAGAACCTGTATTCTACAAGCATCCAGAAAGTACGAGGTCCGAATCCAGAAGAGAATCAGGATCCCGGACTATGGATCCGGGTCCTGGTCCTAAAACGTTACAGATAATGCGTATTTATACATTTTGGTCGTATAGGAAACAACATTGGAGCACGTGACATTGATATCTAGGACGACCATAAAATTGACCAGTAGGAATTAACCAATGGGAATAGACCAATACTTCTCTTGGGATATTGGATGAATATCCTAACAAAATTAATGTTTTAATAGTCTGTAAAGACGCCCGTTAGTTCCCATATAATCCTTACTCAAAATTTATGGAAACTACATTGCATATCTTACATTTGCGTTTACTAGTATGATGAATTTTTATTAATTTTAAATAATTTAACTGTCGATCAATGCACCATTGGACAATGATATAGTTAGCATTGCTTTTATACATAGAAACAAAAAAGAAGATTTGGATACAAGGTTGATGATATAATCGCTTATGCAATGTTCATTACCAACTACTGAGTAATACACTCAGCACCATTAGTGACGTAAAGGAGAGTAAATTAACAAAGCTTCATCAGGTCCAAATTGTAATTAATGTTAATGAACAAAACGACATATCTTGTGATTTCAAATACATTAAAATAGTTTATTACAGTTCTACATAGTTGTTGAATTGAGAGATTACTATTATAAAGCAGTTTACCGAAAATTGAATAATTAAGTTCGACCGAATAAATATCAGAGATACCTATCTTTCACGTTGATGGTCTTTTTCAAATTTGTTATTTCACTTCATATGTCCAACGTACTGAACTCGACAAAAATGTTCAATTAATATATCAACATTCGTGTTGGGATATGATGTATGCCCTATTCAACTAGTAAAATAGATCCATATATTAGCACTCTGTAAGACATCCCTTCAACTAAATTCATATTTAACGAAATTCGAGATATCAGTTTCATTATTAATCAGTGTTTTGGACTGCGTAACCGAGCCCAACTAAACACAAGACTTTAGGTCTGACGGCGAGCGCGTGACATTTGAATTATCGTGTCAACATCCAGTGACTTCAGTTTTATAACTTAGAACCATTCACAATAATGCGCACTGGCGTTGAAAGCTGGTCACACATGCTTGTTAAAGCATTTATATTTTGAAAATTAATGAAGTTCATTCGAATAGTAGTTCAAATAAGTAAAATGTGATAATTAGAAATAAAGGAGAGAAAAGTAATATAATAAGTCAAAAAAAGTCACACGAATCTAGTTATTGCAATAAATTGAGGATTATCAAAGTAGATCCAAGGTTAAACTGCTTTTCTACATATCAAAGAGACTTCAACTTTCTAATGGCCAAGGCTACTGCAATTATAAGAATGCTTCATCGAGAAATTTCACATGAAGATTTGAAAGATAATGCAAGGTCGACCTTATGGGCTGCTTTAGTTGTTTGTTCAATACCAATTACCTCGATTTTCTCCTCTCTGTTTTTATCGGGCATGAGACGCTAACTAATTCATATACCATTTATTTATGTACGATCCACTGTTTTCAGTTTTAGCATAAAAATTATGCTACTTGATTCCCCTCTACATAGTAACATAACATTCGAAGCGGAATTAAATAGGAGGTTCAATGTTTATTGACTTTTACATCGATCTAAAAACGTCTATGTTTACCGATTTCATAACACTGCCTCAGTTGGCAGTGTAGTACCTTCTCCACTTCTAAGATTCATCGGGTTAATCTATCAATTTTAATTGGCCTGCATTGCATTTTAAAACCAATATTTCATCTTAATTTGTAATTATGTACATAGATTATTGATTGCCAGTATTGCAAAAGTGACATATCAACTTACTTTCCATAATATCATATTAAAAATTTGTAAATTTACCAGTCAGAAATGATGAAGATCCTCAAACTGTAAAAGAAACAGCTGTTATACACAATGGTTCTCAATAATATTTTAACTGAGAATTCAATTTAATCAGGAATAACGTCCACTCATTTTTACCCAAACGAAAACAATTAATAAGAATAACTAGTATATAACTACATAGGAATAAGAGAGTTAATTTAACTGTTACCTTTAAATAACCGATGTAAAACACTAAATATATCAAAATGGTGATAAGATTAAAATACGAAATGTAGATGGGTTATAACCTAAGTTGTATATTTCATTCATTCAAAAGAAGAGGTTACACAAGACAAATGACACATAAATACTGTGTTGTAAAATGTAAACATGCTCCTTAAGAATATTTTAGGATCTATTTAATGAAATAAAAAGTTCAGATCGATAAGATAATCAAGTTTATACCAGTTAATAATTAATCTATTAGGTTGCTAGTAAAGGTCAGGTAACAAGCTAAGGAATAAAACTATCAGTCTGTTAGAAGTACACTAATATTGTGGTTGACTTTTTTTCAACAATTACTGTCAAGGTGAGAAAACAATTTTTGAAAATATGTCTGTATATTTCGTATATACCGACTAAACAGTTGGTTAATGTTATCTTTATGTCATCTTAATTTTAGGCTCACATTTGATTTCTCAAACGTTGATGCTAGTCGTTCATAAATCACTGTTAGTGAACCTTAACTTTGTTACTCAATTTTGTTTTAGCAATGTGGTTTTATACTTCACAAAACTGTTTTACAATAATCAGGAATTAGCCTAAATGACTGAGATTGTGAGTGGTGTTACAAATTATTAATACAGTAATTATCGTTCAAATCTTGGATTTCAGATCTACTTTATGAATAGTTTCACAAAACACATGGACAAAATCTGAGACTAACTTAACTTCCTTTCTTATACCAGAATTTTAAAATCTGGATAACATTAACACCCCGCTTCAGTTTGAATGAAGTTTAAGCGAATTCCAACATAAGCTATCACAGTTTACAACAATGCGTTATTTACCTGAATAGGTATTTATAACCTCTATTTTACCAATATTCGACAAATAACAAGATAGGTATGATATTGAATGTTCATAATTGTTGTTTCAACAAATTTTAAGCAGTTCATTTGATGCAAAAGAAATCTCGTGCATGAAGGAATATTACTAACATATTTCGATTTTTAAAAATCCATTAAATTTTACATTATGAATTGACAAGCACTTGTTTATTGAATTCATCAGTTTTTCATTTAGTATCGAATAGCAACGTATCACATCAAAATTCGAAAACATACCTTTCATCTCCAGTAGTCTGTTCATAATAAAAATTACTGGGACATATATTATGTTTAAGTAACACATTCCACGTTAGATAATATTATTTATAGATGCCCCTTCATTACTAGTTACCAGTAACTGATAATCGTTTCAAATAAGTTGAACATTATCAAACGGCATACTACAAACCATAAAGATTCCAGAACTCTTAAAATATTGACTTGGAAAGTAACAACTGATAATCATTGAATGGCGTTGCATAAGAGAAAAACTAAACGTCTAGCCAAAATCCATTTGACAGATATCTAAAACGTCTAGATATGGTAATTTTATCAACTTGCCACTCCAGTTTATGACCGATTACTTCCTTACACCTGTTACCACTAAAGGAGTATAGGCCACCAACCAACTGTGTAGTAAGCCTTCCTTCCCAGTCCCATCCAATCACTATCCATCCATTTCATGTTTGAAAAATTGCGACTTTCGTATTTGTTTTGAGTTTCAGTTGTTATTCAGCTGTAGAAATGCTGTATTCGCTCTATCGATCTGCAACTTCACATCTACATTAGATTCTCCTTATTTATCAAAGATTCAACCCAGATACGTAACAGTATCCATATCTCCCAAGTGTGATTTGAAGGGTGCATGTTCTGATGTATCGTGAGAGCTTGCTTTTTTCCTTGTGTATATTGAGCCTACTGCTGCAGAGGATGCCGCAACATTGTCTTTTGGTGGCTGTGATCAGCTCGAATGAGGGATGGTCATTTTAGTGACCCGCGATTTGATTTCAGTTTAGATAAATGATCGAGTATGCGATGAAATAAATCTTCCTGTACATTTCCGTATACTAAATTTAGGCGAACCCCATTTCTGCGACGGTTGTAATAGGAAGCCAAATATAGTTTTGCCGATAAATCTAATCCATGCATTCATTTCAACAGACATATGAGAACGAACAAGCAAAGCATGGCAGAGCGGATTGGAGAAGGCGTTTGAACTGAATCTAATGCCCGGAAGCATGACTAAGGTAATAATAGGCTAGAGATGTGCCAAGCGAGTGAGCATAGACACATACAATCAAATAAAAAAATTCCATACTGTTATTAAACTATAAAAAATTGTCGATAGCAATATCGTATAATTTGAACGACTAATCATTGAAGATAGTATAATGAATGATGAGGTTCAACAGACTGTCTTCTGAATGTTATTTCTTGTGGGGTAGAGGAGCTAGATCATTCGCGAAGACACAATACTGAAGTGAGATAGCAAATCAATTCATGATTATGAATCTCAAATGGTTGAGATTGCTGGGAAATATATATGCCAAAGCTATGTCAACTGAACATTGTTTTGTTGAAGCAGGTACTAGGTCAGCCAAACCAAATTGTGGAGTCAGTCCAT
Organism: Schistosoma turkestanicum; assembly: GCA_944470395.2. Lineage (NCBI taxonomy): Eukaryota > Metazoa > Platyhelminthes > Trematoda > Strigeidida > Schistosomatidae > Schistosoma > Schistosoma turkestanicum. The sequence continues at coordinate 20,997,372 of OX103972.1, read as the reverse complement.
AAATCCATTTCCTATTGGTTCGAGTTATCGGTAAACAAAGACTATCTGATTAAGGTGTGCGTGCCTCATGGAGATATTGTTCAGTAATGATTACAGTAGAGCAGATTTACGTATTCGTATTCTATTCGATCTAAATCCTAGCAAATTTTCAGTTCTGCCGTTTTGTCTTCTCGAATCATTTAGCCTTTCCCATTGTCATTACTGAAATTTATTTAATATTCATTCTGTTAATCGCCTCTTGTCAGGATCTTGTAGTATGTCAATTTAAGCTTACACACATTCATCCTAGGCTCGTTGATTACAACTGATAAATCCGATTTTTTCCTAGTTTCGTAGCCGCTTCATTAATAGGTTGAAATAAACATAAGCCCCGAAATAATGAAACATGAATCATAAAATTTTTGTATACAACCATGGGGAATAATTCACTCACGTACAAAAATGGATGAGTGTTACATGTGATACACACACAAGTATTGATGAAGTTACACAATTGACAAAAAGGTGTAATTTACTCAAAGCCAAAACTGAATTTATCACTTACTAAATGAACCAGATTCTTTTCACCATATTTATGGCTTTTGATTCTTTATTTATGGTAGGATTTTTAATTTCAATTTAACGTATAACATAAATGTGGAAATACACAAAATCATCAGTAATAACATAATTAGTGTGTATACATTATTAACATAAAATTAATGACGCACGAACATATAAAATAGTACAACTACATAGAAAGTTCAATTTTTTTTGTTTAGTTGAATACAACAGGGACACTAAAGCAACAATAAAAATTTATATGGTAATATAGTCGATCACTCCACAGAAATATAAGAACATTAAAAATTGAATGTAACTGAAATTAGCTGGTAAAACTAGAGATAGTAAAAAGCACATATCATATTGAATCATATGAAAGATGTAATATGAAGGATAGCTACATAATATGGCTATGTGAATAACGAGTATACCATCACGTAAGAATGAATGAAATGAGTTTGTTTTAAAACTTGACTGCACATAGGTGTCTTAAAATTGAAAATCCTAATTGGTTATAAAATAAATAATAATTATGACCGGTACATAAAAAAAATTAAACAATACAGATTAAAAAGAAAACGAGAGAAGAAAAAGATATTGAAAAGAACATATTTTTACCTTCATATAGAAGAATTCAGAGATGACTAATGAAAAAAAATCACTTTAGCACTTTACGAATAACGTATAGTTCAATTCACTTTCCGAAATAATATGAGGAATAAAATACAAAAGCATACGAAAGACAATTATATAAATATAAGTAGCATAAAAGATTGGTTTATTGTAACAGTGGTAATGATTAATTAGAACGACGAATAAGATTTGCACAAACAAAGCATGTACATGTTTCTGCACACTGGATAGATGGAAAATATGGAACAAAATTGTCAAATGCTAATTGAGGATAAGCATCAGCGACACTCAAAAATGCACTACATTAAAAATAGACAAAAAATTTACAGGTAAGAATAGTCAGTAGAAAAAAAAATTCTTCATTACAATAGAAATTAGGAAATAAAATCATTGTAAATATTTTTATCTAAAAATTATCAGGACCTATTAAGTGGTAACGCATAAGTATTGGATACTGAATATTCTCTTTTATTTATTATGTTATATTTATTGAAAAGCTAGATAGATATAGAGTGCAATTTTTGTGATCGATATCAGATTGCAGAAGCCATTTGAACTAAACTCTAAGAGAAATATAACATGTCTTATTAACATAAGCGTTGCTTATTAGTTATGTTTGGAATTGTGTGCAGCAATGAAACCTTGCATTTTTATGATAGATGCGTTTCCGTGAACAGTGGAAAAATTTAGTCTCATGACATTGTCTGTCAATGCCGATTTAGAATAATACAGTAATTAATTACTGCAGTCAAACTGTGAACTCACTTTGAACTCATTAGATAATGCGTTATATGTTAATTTTCATTATATGAAAAGGATCGCCATCAGCTTGACCGCGTCGGACTATTAGGCTATATGCTAAGCTTTTATATTTAATGACTACGGGACAGTACTAACGGATTAAAATGTTAGGAGTTCGATTAATTGTTTAAAAAACAGTAACTCAAATGTACTTACCTTAAGTAAAACAATAGGACTTTATTACACTTAAATTTCAACATTACAACAATAGTTTTGTTTTTACACTTCGCAATGAACTGCCAAAATTATTCATCTGAGCTACAAATCTTCACCATCAACTTAGTCAAACTTCAAACGACACCTGTACTAAACAATCTAACAGGCAATTTTATTCAACCGAAGTTTAGGCTGAAGAACCCCAAACAATTGTTAAATAATTTAACACAATGTACTACACTTAGATAACATTAACTTACCTCGAACAATATTTGGTAACAGACTGGCGACGCAAATAATGACCTCCGGGTGAGACACAACGTGAGGTTTGCGGATTAGATGGATCTTCCACATCAACATCAATCATTTGAACACTCTCATCATCTTTTTTTATACTTAGATTGGTAGGCTGATCAGATGTATTGGCATTTCCAACAGCCAAACGTCCACCACGAGCAACTTCGGCTATCAGTCGTAAAGCTATTGCATGGTAACGTAATGCAAGAGGAATTAGACTAGCCTCTTTATAACCCGTTATATGCTCCAAAATTGGAGGCCATAATGGTTGTCGTTGTTCTTCCTCTAATCGCAGTGCTTCGAGATCAGATTTGATTGAAGGATCTAGGCCATCAAATATATGGTTTTCAGCGACGGAATCAAACACAGAGGTTGAGACACTGTGACTGTGACTACTCGGTGTAGAATGAGGTGCACGCGTAAGTGTTGAAAAATTTATGCATTTTCCTTCATTGGATGATTCATCAGAATTATCACTTAAGGGAAGAAAAAGAAGCTTATGAAGTGAAATCGCGTCAAAATGAACAATAAAATCAGAGTATATATCTCATTCAAACTACTTGGAGATAAACAGTAATGCCAATATTTTGTGTTCTATATTCAAAATATTAAGAAAAACCAAATGCAACCAGTTAAGCATTATAGTAATACATGAGATTATTGAGATCTTCACATTGATACTCAAAACGATTCTAACCTATGAAAAACTTAAAAACATTCCCACACTGGAATTTCATCAAATATATGAATTAAAAAGTTTTTATGACTTCTTTATACTGAAATCAAGATACCTTTCGATAAGAAATAAGAAAAAACAATCCAAGATTTTCCTGATGATATCTACTAAACGTAAGGTGAGTAAAAATACATGGATCAAGAATATTATATTTCAAGATTGTGATGCAATTTTTTAGTGACATGTTTGCAAGGTGATACATGTTTCTATCAAATTGTAATTATTCATATAGATCATATTGATCCAGACGATAACATCAGTACGTGTGATCCATGAATATTTACTTGTATTTATCCCACTGTTACCTGTTTAATGGATCCAGTTATGAACGGGATTTCTGTTAAATTTATAGTGTCAGCCAGCTACAACGTAGAACTTCGTAGGTAAGTACGTAAGTTCAGGTAGCCACACCATAGAGACGCAAATATTGGTACTAATCACATAGTGTCAGAGATAGTGGAAGTAATAGCAGTAAAGGAGAAGATTAGGGTTCGAATATATGATTCGAGAAGTATAATTCAGTGAGACAACTTTAGAAAGAGGAAGATAGAGATGAAGAGGAATTCAGTAAATTAGAACTTGGGAGAAAACAAGGAGTGCATGAACCTGCACCATTTCAAACGATTTAGAGCCATGTCACTCAGTCTCTAACCATCGGTCCCAAATCATCAACTGATGCAATTTCACTACGTCGTCTATTGACCTGACATCCCTACCTAACGACAGCATTGCTTACTCGGTTGTCCCACGATACACGAGCAATGCTTCGGCGATACCAATGATCGAAAACCAGTAATCGACGAATTTCTTCTACTCTGGCTGTCCATGTTTCACAGACATAAAGTAGGACGGAGCGAACTACTGCACAGTACACTCGTCCTTTGGTTAGCAGACGGATATCTCGCCGACGCCACTAGTGACACAGGTTAGCAAAAGCTGATCGAGCCTTCTGTATCCGTGTTGACATTTCGTCAATCACCAGACCATCAAAACTGTTGAGACTCCCCAGATAAGTGAAGTGGTCCACACGCTCGACTACTTACTTTCCTATCACTAGTTCAGGTGTCACCGCAACCCAATCTTGAAGCAATATTTTGCATTTCGAGGGTGAGAACCGCATCCCGAACATGCTTAAATTGTTACTTTGGGTAGTCAGAAGACTGCATTTTGTCAGCGTCTTCACCGAACAGGACTAGATCATCACCATACTTTAAGTCAGCAAGCGATTTCCTGGTAAAAGGGCCATTCCTGAAAAGTCAGACGAAGTCAAAGTCAACTCTTTAAGCATGTCTACAACAAAGTTAAACAAGAGTGGAGAGAGTGGACAGCCCTGACGGACACCAGTGGAAGTAAAGAATTCCGATCACAGTTCGCTATAAGCTCTGAATCGACTAGCGGTGTTCGAATAGAGAACCTGTATAAGGTTAATGTACTTTGGTACACCTTTTAACGACAAACACTGCCACAGAACCTCAAGATCAACAGAGTCGAATGCCGCGTTAGGTCGAGAAATACTACTATTGTGGGACGTCTGAACATATGTCTTTGTTCTAGGACCTGACGAAGTGCGAATATCTGGTCTATACATCCACGTCCAGTTCGAAAACCAGCCTGGTTTTCTCTGTCTGCTCTCTACGAGCTCTAGTTAGTCGTCTAAGTAAAATCGATGATAACAATTTAGAAACTATATTAGTTAGACTGCTTCTTCGATGACTGTCACAAGAAGACTTTTGTCCTTACTTATAAATTGGGACAATCAAGGAGCAACAGTCCTCTATCGAACCCTTCCATCGGTGGCTGATAGCGATGTAATCTAGCTGGGTCCAACGTTGTGACGACTTTGGGAGTCGCCAGGACAACAGATGATTTTCCTTATGCTTAAAGTTAGTATTTGCTAGATACTGGCGGTCATCTGAGCACAGTTGCAGCGGACGGTCGTCATTTTCTGTTCTTTGAGCCACGACAGCATATCTACTTATCAGAGCGTCTAACGTTTTGGAGGAGTTCAGAAAGCTTTCTGTAAAACTCATCTTTCACCTCGACCGAACTGCAGTCAGTGGGAGCGAAGGCAAATACGACGAATAGGCAACGGCGAGTGTCCCCTTCTTTACGAGTCCTTACTGTTCCGTTTAGTCGGGCAACGCATAACGACTATCTACTGGGATCTAGCCTAGGAGAGATAGTTCTGCCCTAGGATTCAACGCTATACATACGCCAGCGAGACCTTGGGAAGCAGCATCAGGGCTTCTATACACACGAAGAGTGAATCTAGCTGGTTCTTTATTTTGACAAGGTGAAATCAAATTAATGATTCTATTTGGATCCTGTATATGCGTTTTGGAGTCGCAGCATCCATCGACGGCACGAAATTCTAGGGTCCAGCTAAGGAAGCCTCTCGCCCTATTTCGCACAAGCTCCAGATATTAGAAGTCTCAAAATGCAATTTGGAGCGTGGTTTCAGGAGATCAGGAATTGTGTTTTGTGAACTTGAAACGAATGCATCAGCGGCGCAAGGTGGCAGATGAATAAAAGAAGAGTTGGTCGAGGAGATAAGAGATTTAATAGGATGTGTAGGAGTGAGTTGATTGTAAACAAGCTGATCTCCAGTGAGGGTAGATGTCACTTCCCGGCTGCCCACACCGTCAGTCAGTCAGTCAGTTGCAACGTAGAACTTCGTACGTATGTACATAAGTTCATGTTGCCATACCACATTATTAGCACAGAGACGCAAACGTCAAATCAAATCCCATAGTGATAAAGATAGTAGAGGTATTAATGTTAATAAAGAAGACTAGGGTTTGAAGATATTATTCAAAAAATATAATTCAGTGAGATAAGGTTAGAAAGACAAAGGTAGAGGTGCTGACGAATCCAGAAGATCAGGATTTGAGAGAGCTCAAAGAGTGGATGCACCTGCGCCATTGCAAACGATTTTGAGCCATGTCGTCCAAGGTCTCCAGCCACTGATGACTTTCGTCTCGCGGACCCCAACCAGGTAGTCTACGTCTACACAGACACACATTTAGACGTCCGACAATAGTCGTGTTCCTGGACCTTAAGGCGGCATTCGACTCAGTGGATCGTGAGGTTCTGTGGCAGTGTCTGTCATTGAAAGGTGTACCAAAGAAGTACATTAACCTTATACAAGCTCTCTACTCGAACACCACTAGTCGAGTGAGAGCGTATGGCAAACTGTCATCTGAATTCTCTTCAAGTGGTGTCCGTCAGGGCTGTCCACTGTCGCCGTTCTTGTTTAACTTTGTCGTAGAGTTAACATTAGGCTCATCAGATTTTTCAGGGGTTGACCTTCTACCAGGAAAGTCGCTTACTGATCTAGAATATGCCGATGACATAGTTCTATTCGGTGAAGACGCTGACAAAATGCAGAGTCTTCTGACTACCATAAGCAACAATGCGAGCATGTTCGGGATGCGGTTTTCCCCCTCGAAATGCAAAATGTTGCTTCAAGACTGGGTTGCATTGGCACCTGAACTAGTGATAGGGAGTGAAGTAGTCGAGCATGTTGATCGCTTTACTTATCTCGGGAGTCTCATCAGTGCTGACGGTCTGGTGACTGACGAAATCTCAGCTCGGATACAGAAAGCTCGATTGGCTTTTGCCAACCTGCGTCACTTATGGCGTAGGCGTGATATCCGTTCGCTAACCAAAGGGCGGGTGTACTGCGCAGCAGTTCGTTCCGTTCTCTTATATGGCTGTGAAACATGGCCGTTAAGAGTAGATGTTCGTAAGGTTACTAGTATTCGGTCATAGATGTTTAAGAAGCATTGCTCGCATATCGTGTGACAACAGAGCAAGCAATGCTGTCGTTAGGAAACGAGTACTAGGTAAGGATGGCAGATCAACAGATGAAGTGATGGAACTTCATCAGTTGAGGTGGATGGGACATGTGTTACGTATGCCTAAACACCGACTGCCTCGACGAGCTATGTTTTGTGGTGTAGGAGTAGGTTGGAAGAAAGTTAGGGGCGGCCAGACCAAAACATGACTGCCCACACCGTGGAAGAAGTTGGATTGGCGTCGGTCATAGCGACCACAGAGCCCAAGGGACAACTGCTTGAGGCTGGTCCTTCATGGTCTTTTTAAGTGAAGTTTTTAACGTGTTAGCTCCGCTTTTCAAAAGGCCTTACCACTAGAGACAGAAATCCGTGAGGTAGGGTGAGATGTGACATTTTTAGGGTCGACCTTTTCTAACCCTTCCTTCCTTGCTGGTGAGAAGGCAGCATCGCTGCAGATGCTGGTTGTCCGAGGGAAACACCTTACTGCTGTCCCATCCCTCCACCACAGTCAGCAGTACGACTTCGCCCTCAGACCTTCAGTAGCTGCTTTTAGTCCAATCGTTCTCCAATCGACCTGTCTGGCATGGTAGAACCTAAAGGAACATATGTTCCAGCCAATATGGCTCGGTTGGGTCATCACGATAGGCAAACCCGACCACTACGTCAAGATAGCAGCTACGGTCTGGAAACTTATAGTGAAGCAAAACGAGTAATACTTTGCTACCTAGATGCATACACCATTTTTTAAAATAAGATTTCTAGTGATATTACGGTTTACCAAATTGTGTTAATGTGTATTTTTCCAGTTTGTAATATATATAGCAAACTTATATAAACGGTTGTTGAATGATTGATACATCTTCAATGTGTAAGTATTATCGGTCTCCATTTCCAAATAAATAAGTATCGAACTAAATTCTTAAAAATATATCAACACAACTCTACATGACGCGATAATAAGCTGAAACAAACAGTTAATAAAAATGGTATTTGTCACAACTACTTAAAAAATGGTAGAAGACTGGCATGATTCCTATCAGCCAATATGAACAATTTCTAAACATTATTGATCACATATTAAGACTATGGAAAAGTACGATTTGAAAACTAAAAAATATAATGTGGAATTCCAGCAACACAGATAAATTAAACTTTAGCCCACTCTGGTTGTGCTGCTGTGAAAAATGATAATTTAAATCGATAAATATTTAGGTTTGGTTTCACTTCTTGAAAGTTCTTCTGTTTGCTGAATGGTGTACCATCAGAACCTGTTTAAGTGACCTGATGTTTTTAAAAAAAGCAACCATACTGAATCTCAGGTAGTTTACGACATTCAAGGTAACAAATACTTCAAGAAAAGTAGAAAATGTACTATACTCATATACTGTGTTGAGTTAGATGTGAACATATTGACATAACATATTGACATATTGATCAATTACATATTGCTATTTTGTAATTGGTAAGTATTCATGAACCATGTATAAATTCTACTCATTACGTGACTAACGGTGCCCGGCGGTATAACTTCTAGATTAAATAACAAAATAAGTACATAACCATTGACAAATAAGAACAAAAAACCCATTCTTAAGTGTAGGCAAAAAATGTTACTAACTTTTGATTGCCTGTCAACCTTTCTTTTTAATAACTAGTTGTACAATCAGGATATTCGAGTTTCCCAAAAAAATCTGAATATTACAGAGCGCTTAAATAGTGTCTCACATCAAGACTGAATTAATTTTTTTAATTTTATCCCTGGAAATATTTTATTTACACCTTTTAATGAATTCTAGGTAGTGATAGATTGATTGAGAATAAATTCACATTCTACGGTAATTTTCGCACTAAATAATCATCAATTTTATTTCAGAAAATAATTATGTGACTAAAATGAAGAAAAGTATCGATACTTCATATCACAGAAATAGATAAATAGTTTTTAATATGTAAGAAATGGACGCTGTATATACTCACCAGGTTGTAGACAAACTGTAAGGAGTCTTTTCTGTGAATTTAGTCTGGAAACATTCGAAGTCAGACGAATTCGTAGCAGAAAGATCATTATGTGATTTCGGTAAATCTGCATTAGATGTAACAATTTGGTTTAATCGTGATCGTGCATTATCTTTATTGTTGGTTATCTGAGAGTTTTGACTTCGACAATGTGCATAGTATGCTTGAGCTAGAGGATTGTTTTGTATCAACTGCCTGAGTTGATGTACATCAGCTCTGCGTGTCCAATCTGCATAGGCAGGATTACGCAGAACAACTCGAGCCAGCCATAATACAGCTGCAGCTTTGCGTGATTCACGTTTCAAACTAATGGTATAACTGTGCATACCAGCTTCTAGAAGAAATCGTGATGTGAACTGAACTGGCCCGCTATGTGCATCTAAAACCTAGAGTATCAACAAAAGAAAATTAACCTCTCAAAAAAAATGCGTATAGAACTTCGTTTAATAGACAACTCTATATGCATGCAGTTTCATTAAGACAGCGAATATATGTGTATTTGCACATTTATACTTTTATGTATTTATAATGGAATATTTATAACTTTATAACAATCTTATGGAAAAAAATTGATTAAATTATTGAACTAGTAATTAGATTAGGCTGACTATTAATCTAATAGTTGAACAGTTCCAGTTACAAGTGAATAGATAGAAGTAATGTGTTGATTCAAGTTGAAACAGTACAAAAAGAGAAAACCAAAAGAAATGGGAAAAATACTTCGACAAAGAAAAATTAACAGCTGAGTTAAAAGGATATATTCATGAAAAGTTGCATAACGTTTACTACTTGAAAGGATCACCAGTATCCTGGATATTTTATTCAACATGACTTTATTGGCCAGTATCACGAATAATCCTAATCATCATTAGCTTTTTTACTTGACCAAATATGAACATTTTGATTAGTAAGAATCGGTAACTTTATTTGACTCATCATTCTTGTTTAAAAATCACTAGCCAAGCTGAGCATTACTCAACTTGCAATAAGCCATTGGAAAATTAAAACTAATAGTATGAATAATACTAATTGTTATTCTAAAACAAGATCACAAAAATATGAATTACCCTAGCATAGCGACGCAAAAAAACATAAGGATTTGGACGGTGTACAGCAAAATCAATCGCAATTAGTAGACGACGTTCAGCTTCAATGAATTCTTCTTTTGTATACGCGTTATCTGTTATGTACAAAAATTCATTCAAATGAGGCATTTGCCGTTCTTCATGTTTGCAAGCAACCATGATTGCGGCACAGGCCATTAATTGGATCTCACGGCTGCAGTATTTATAAAATAAAAAAGCATCATGCAAAATTCTTTTTAAATCAAATGTTAAAAGAAGTTGAAAATTTTTTTATAAATAATCAACTATATATGTCCATTGAAAACGAACATGACAATAACTTAAAATTCCAATATACATTTATGAATGTGACCACAGTACTTCGATTAAATATAAAGTGCCCAGTAAATCAATTATAACAGACGTGTAAAAGCCTATCATAAATGTATAACTGATCAAATTGCTACATGAAATGAACACAATGAGATGAAATTATCAAGATGAAGATCTGAGAGATGCAAATAGTAGAGGCATCCGTGGCAGTAGAAAATGAATGAATTCGTGAAATAATTTGACAAATGAATTTATTAGTAGATTAAATTTAGGAAGATTTAGAAGAAGAAAGAATCATTTAAAAGAATGTCTAAAACGAAGTGAAAATGAAGACACTAAACAGCCCTGAAGAATAACACGGAAGGTTACTTATTCATACTACTATTTGTTATAAATTCACAAAACCGAAAAATTAGACATTATGTTCACCAGTCGCTCTGAATTCTGTTTTTTCTGTAAAGATATAAATATGAAAAAATATATTACCTTAAGTGTCATATATTTCAATACTGACGATTAATTTTAATTAACAGATAAAACACATCAGATAAACAATCCCCTTGGATTGATCAATCTTAACAAATTTGAAGTCAACCCTCCTAACAGTTCCCAACTACTGTTGACAAATTATAAGATTTAAGTTAAACATGGTGTCAATCATGAAATCAAATGAGAATAAATAATTTGTCTCTTGGAGAACGGGATAAGTTAACAAACTTGATACGATAAAATAACCATGACTAAAATGGCATAAAACAGCTCTAATGCTAAATAGTTAGAACAAAGTATCCATGGTCTTGTTAATATTCTGATATCGGGTATTTGCATACTGATAAACTTCTTCGAATGTAGTTTAGTTTCTTTTTATTAAACTATTCACATTTTAACTAATTGTATGACTATTTGAATTAAATTAATGAGTCAACCAAATCTAATGAATAGAAAAGTAGTCTGTTGTGTACATTAGAAAAACGATTCTTGTTTAATGACGTTGACTATTCAAATATTATGTTAAAACACTGAGAACTAGGTGTAAATTTGATACATCTGTATAAAATTTTATTAAAACTAAACTTTAGAGAAAATCTAGAACTGATAATAATAAAACCAATTTATAGTTGTTAATTGAAAGAAAAAATTACCGAGCAAGTGGTTGACCACGATCTAAAAATGCATACAAAACGCCCCAAGCCAAATGTATTGTTTCATGATTCAATGCAAAATTTTCTTGGACCTCAACTAACCAATCGGCTAGTGTTGTTAACATATCAGCATTGAGATTAGGTTGTTTACCAGCAGCCAAAAAATCACTCACTTGAAAATCTTCCTAAAATATATAAATATAGAGATGCACTTAACACGATGATTAAATCAACCCAAGATACTGGCATTTAAAAATGTTCCTTGGTGCCCTAGCGGCCATCTGAATGTAAGGTATTAATTACTGACGGATTACAGTCATGAAGGTATCTATTATACTTAAAACAGTAACTCATCACTTGTAATATTGACTAGGAATCTCTTCAGATAGAACCTTACTTTTGCTTCTCTTGTCTGTTCATAGGCCATTATTCCAACAATATAGTCAGTAGCTTCCATCATGCGATCAACAGGAGAGCGATCCAAAGCTGAGATAGCGAAATCGGCCCTCCTACATTCTGCCAAAAGTTCTTCCAACTGGACACGATCAGCAAATGCAGCTCGAACAATGTCGCAGGCCAGCTGTAAAAAAATTCAATGAAATCAGTTATTAAATACATACCAAACAAAAACCAATTTAGCTTTATTATAGTGAGTCACTAACTACTACTAATACAATATTGAAATTAAGCCTTCTTGAAACCGAGTGAATTCACTGTTTCAGAGTGAAATGATATGGTTAATTTATAAAGCATAATAGTCAAGATATTTTGTTCAGTTTAATGGGCTTGATTTATGTACAGAAAAGAAAATTTTCAGTTGAAAATAGAGACATTTAAAAATTCATGTGCAAAAATTATGCATAATACTTACCTTCGATTCAAATGGTCGCCTGTCATCATCTGAATCTTCATCAATACAAGATATTTCTATCCGAGAAGTCAAGTCATATTCGTTACATCGAGGTCGTTTGGATATTGGTATTTTTCCAGAATTAAACGATTTACAAAGCGATTGTGTTAATGATTTTGATGTAAGCTTGGATTCCGCAACAATTGATTCAGTGTTTAAGCTGCCATAACCACTATCGGCACTTGATATCGAATTCAAATCACTATGACCCAATGCAGTTGAATCTAAAGATGAGTATTCAGCTTTTGTGTTTAATAATCCGTTATTTTTGTTGACTTTTGTACATAAGGTTTTTGAAATAAAAACAGACCAAGTCGGTTACTTTATGAAAAATGGACTAGCAACAAATTAGTAAGTATTAACAAAAAATATTTCCTAAACAAATCAAATAAGTGTATTTTTGGTTGAGCAACACCTGGAATAATAGCTTTTTTAGTGAACTCTCTATTTCAGTCAGTCAGCGACATCTTAAAACTTCGTAAGCAATTACATGAATTCAGGCTGCCATGCCACGACAACACACAGATGCAAATGTCGATTCATATCACAAAGTATTAAAGGTAGAAGTATTAGCAGAAACAGGAAACATTAAGGTTTGAAGATGTTATTCAAGGAGTATAATCCAGTGAAATTTGAGAAGAGAAAGATGAAGGTCAAGAGGAATCTAGATTAGAATTTGGAAGGACATAAAGAACGGATGCACCTGTGCCATCACAGACGATATTGAGCCACGTCATTCAGTCTCTAACAATCGGTTACCATTATCTTGCGGACCTGAACCAGGTAGTCTACACCTACCAACATGACTCAGTCCACTTATCAATGATTTCATGAATTTCTTCCATGCTTTGGTTTGCCGCCACTAGGTTTCTTCCAACCTATTCCTACACTCGTTCAGGCGCCGACGCAAGCCAATCCTGAAGCAAGATTTTGCGTTTCGAGAATCGCGTCAGAAACACCAGTTAACCACAAAATGAAATCATTGTAGAATTCGGTAGGAGACCAAATAATTGCTCCCATCACTAAAGATACCTTCCGAAGTGCCAATTAGTCAAATTTATCTTTGGCATCGTGAACAATACGTGGTGTCATCAGCAGTCTAAATTTCTTTGCACTGGTATCGTGTTCACTTTATCAAACAGACAAGAATTTTTCTAGCGAGTTGCATCATAGGATCACCGGACTTTCGGCTAAATATGAAAACCCGAATAAAAGTTGGAACAATTTGCACCCAGGGGAATATCTTTACCATATAATTTGGACTACTTTGGAATACCAACTACTTTGCCGTTATATTTAAAACTCAACTGTACTGTTATTGTATATGTTTGAAGTAAACCTAGTATGGTAAACATACTAGTTTATATTTACTGCCTTTACGACTGTCACAAGTGAACTAAATATGTATGGTACATCAACAAAAGTCTGTAAAATATGTGCAAATAAAAGTGATAATTTGAATGGACACAGTAACATTTCAGATTAATAAATGCTGAGTACTCCTTTTCTTCTCAGTATACAAGATTTATCCAATTTTAGTGGATACTGGAAGCTTAAGAGTCCTGTCGATTCTGTAGTAGCTGACAAGAAATTAACGCAACAGTTGTCAAGGGAAAATCTGACAAGGAACTTTCCAGCTAGTTCATCACAACACATAACAGCAGCTATTCGTTTATCAGACATTCATTATTTTAGATGACACACGAAAAACGAGAGGACTAATATTTTACTCCATCACATACCAACAGAAACTTACATCTAATCCTTGATTAGCACAGATAAAGAACGACAAATGATGATCTGATAGTATGACTCTTTATACAACTGCAAAATAAGTTATTGTATCGTAAGAAAAAGGTGGTTTTAGGGAAACCCCGACAGATGTTCGGGAACCTTAGGAAAAAGTTTTAGACCTGGACACAGACCAGATGTTCACACTTCGTCAGCTTATGGTGAACTGTCACCGGAATCGATTACTTCAGCGATGTTCGTCAGGGCTGTCCAATTTCTACATTCTTGTTTACCTTTATCATTGACGTGCTTTTAGGTAGGACACTTTTATTATGTGACTTTTCAAGAGTTGAACTTTTACCAGGAGATTCACTTCTCGATTTAGAATATGTCGATGACATAGTTCTACTTGAAGACGCTGACGGAATGTAGTCTTCTGGCCAGTTCAAGCAGCAATGCAAGTATGTTTCCGATGCGATTCTCTCCTTCGTAATGCAAAATCTTGTTTCAGGATTGGCTTGTGTTGGTGCCTGAACAAGTGATAAGGAGTAACGCAGTTAAGTGTGTTGATCGCTTCGCTTGTCTCAGGAGTCTCATCAATGCTGATGGCCTGGCGACTGACGAAATCTCAGCACGGATACAGAAGGCTCGATTGGCTTTTGCCGACTTGCTTCAAGTGTAACATATGCCCTACCACTGAAAACCTAGACGAGTAGTGTCGTCGGGATTAGAAGTAAAGTGGTAGAAGCGGCGGCCAAACCAAGATACAGTAACGATCTATGAAACCATTGACTATTGGACTGAGCCGTCAATAAATGTAGATTAACAGGTTGGGGCCCAAAAGACAATAGTACCCGATGGTTAGAGACTATGAATGAAATGGCTCAGAATCATTTGCAGTGACGCAGATGCATCCTTCCTCTATCTTCCTCATGATGTTTTTGTCTTTTTTAATTTAATTCACTGAGATATACCACTCGAATCATTTCTTTGAGCCTTAATTTCCAATACCGCTAATACTGCCACTACCTTTACTACTATGGGATTTGAATCGGTGATTCGATCTCTCTGTGGTAATGTATTATGGCGACTTGGACAGATGAACATACCTACCAATTTCAACGCTGTAACTAACTGGCTAGCCTTAGAAAAGACTCTGTCCTTGGTCATCCAGTACTAGGGTAATGGAGCGGATGTCTATTAGTTCGGATTTATCCAGCATGTCACAGATTTGAATCGTACGTCATCTATCTCAGTATGAGAAGACTTGCGATACCATGAGCCATACAATGTCTTGTAGCTGGACACGGAATCTATCCTTATCAAATAAGTCTTTTCAAAAGGCTATGAGACAATAGAAGAATAACAACCTATTTACAAATCAGTGGGTAAAGTTGCAACTAGGAACTATTTCTTAAATATTATGTTTGTGATAGTGACTGCTGGTGTTTAGATACTCACACAAACAATTATTGAGTTATCCACCTGCTTACTCCTGACCGTAGCTGTTTCCTTGACGTGGTGGTCGGGCTTGCCTATCGTGATGACCCAACCGAGCTATACTGGCTGGAACATATGTTCCTGCAGGTCCTACCATGCCAGACAGGTCGATTGGAGAACGATTAAACTAAAAGCAGCTACTGAAGGTCTGAGGGTGAAGTCGTACTGCTGACTGTAGTGGAGGCGTGTGACAGCAGTAAGGTGTTTCCTTCGGACAACCAGCATCAGCAGCGATGCTGCCTTCTCACCAGCAAGGAAGGAAGGGTTAGAAAAGGTCGACCCTAAAAATGTCACACCTCCCCTACCTCACGGATTTCCGTCTCCGGCGGTAAGGGTGCCCACTAAGGGCTTATAAAAGCGGAGCTAATACTCAAAAAATCCTTCATAAAAAGCCTCTGCGTGACCGGCCTCAAGCAGTTGTCTCTCGAGCTTTGCGGTCACGCACCCAGGTCTCTAAGACCAACGCTAATATACCTTTTGTTTCAAGTTCCTCAAGAAACAACCTTCCACGGTGTGAGCAGCCGGGAAGTGACAACCGCCGTCATACCCGTAAAAGCACACGAGGCCAAATTGGTCGAAATCAAATCCTTCCTACACCCACACATACCTTTCTTCTCTCCACAACTAACTCTACCCACATTCCCCTATCTGACTGCACCGCTAATGCAAACGATGCGAGTTCACGAAACGTCATTCCTGGTCTCTAGAAACCTCGTTCTAGTCTACATGTTGGAGCATTTAATGTACGGATATTGTGTCAAATAGGACAACAGGCCTCATTAGCTAGGACTTTAGAATCTCGCTCAATCGATGTATGCTGCGCTCTTCGTGTATCTGGTAGCCCTGATGCTGCTTCCAGGGGTCTTGCTGGCGTAGGCATAGCATTGAATCGTAGAGCTGAACAATCTGTCCTCGACTGGATCCCTGTAGATAGTCGCTTGTGCGCTGTGCGACTAAACGGGACAGTAAGGACTCGGAAAGATAGGGACAATCGCCGTTGCCTCTTCATCGTATCAGCCCATGCCCCCACTGACTGCAGTTCAGACGAGGTTAAAGATGATTTCTACAGAAAGCTTTCGAACCTCCTCCAAAAAGCTAGGCGCTCAGATTTAGTAATAATGGCTGGTGACTTTAATGTTCAGATAGAAGTTCGTGCTGATGATGTTGTTCAGAAGAACAATGAAAGCTTCACAACCGAAACACCCAGCTCAGAGAACCAAACACCACCACAATCATCCACCTGAGCTACAAGTTTTCTCCACCATCTCAATAACAATTACATCTCTGTGCTAATGTAGTATGGAAACAAGAACTGATGTACTGACGTACGAAGTTCTACGTTGCATCTGACTGACTGACTGACAAACTTTCAGACGTCCCACAATAGTAGTATTTCTCGACCTAACGCGGCATTCGACTCTGTTGATCTTGAGGTTCTGTGGCAGTGTTTGTCGTTAAAAGGTGTACCAAATAAGTACATTAACCTTAAACAGGCTCTCTATTCGAACACCGCTGGTCGATTCAGAGCTTATAGAGAACTGTGATCGGAATTCTTTACTTCCACTGGTGTCCGTCAGGGCTGTCCACTCTCTCCACTCTTGTTTAACTTTGTTGTAGACATGCTTATAGAGTTGACTTTGACTTCGTCTCACTTTTCAGGAATGGACCTTTTACCAGGAAAATCGCTTGTTGACTTAAAGTATGGTGATGATCTAGTCCTGTTCGGTGAAGACGCTGACAAAATGCAGAGTCTTCTGACTACCCAAAGTAACAATTTAAGCATGTTCGGGATGCGGTTCTCACTCTCGAAATGCAAAATATTGCTTCAAGATTGGGTTGCGGTGACACCTGAACTAGTGATAGGAAAGTAAGTAGTCGAGCATTTGGACCACTTTACTTATCTGGGGAGTCTCAACAGTTTTGATGGCCTGGTGATTGACGAAATCTCAACACGGATGCAGAAGGCTCGATCAGCTTCTCTAACCTGCGTCACTAGTGGCGTCGGCGAGATATCCGTCTGCTAACCAAAGGACGAGTGTACTGTGCAGTAGTTCGCTCCGTTCTACTTTATGGCCGTGGAACATGGCCAGTAAGAGTAGATATTGGTAGATTACTGGTTTTCGATCATAGGTATCTCCGAAGCATTGCTCGAGTATCATGGGACAACCGAGTAAGCAATGCTGTCGTTAGGAAACGAGTACTAGGTAGGGATGGCAGGTCAATAGGTGTATTGAAACTTTAGTTGAGGTGGTTGCGAAATGTGTTTCGTATGCCTAACCACCGACTGCCTCGACGAGCTATGTTTTGCAGTGTAAGAGTAGGTTCGAAGAAAGCTAGGGGAGGCCAAACCAAGACATGGCAGAAATCTATGAAGTCACTTACAAGTGGAATGACTGATGTTGGTAGACAGAGGCCACCTGACTGTCGTCCGCGAGACGAGTGTCTCCAATGGTTAGAGACCTTGAACGATATGGCTCAAAATCGTTTGCAATGGCGCAGGTGCATCCACTCCTTGTGTTTTTTAACTCAAACCTTCTGAATTCCTCTTCATCTCTATCTTCCTCTTTCTAAGGTTATGTCACTGAACTAAACTACTTGAATAATATCTCCTGTCCCGAATACTCTCCATAACTGCTTATTCTTCTACTATCTCTACCACTATGGGATTTGAACTGAAAGTTGCCTCTGTGCTAATGCTGTGTGGTAACTTGGACAGATGTAAGTGCGTACGAGATTCGACGTTGTAAGTGACTGACAGACACCTCCTCACAAACGATGATGGCACAAAAATAACTTGAGGACAGGCAATCTGACTAGATTTGTTTTATCTTACCATTACTGTGCGACTAAACGCAATCTAACAGAAAGCCTTTAACTACCCATCTTTTTGAATTTGCTTTGACATCCAAAAGAGCAAATTACAGCTAGAACGGAACTCTTATAGTTATTCCCTATATCTAAGAAAAGCCTATGATGCTAAGATACTATGAATTCGCAAACACTTTCATGTAGCGCTATTTTATACTTGACTATGGATTAAACAATAGTTAATGCGTTTTTGGAGAGGAAATAATCTCATATAAAAAACTTCAGATTATTTCGTTTTCGAATGAATTTTGAGTCATTCTCAAACAGATGATGTACATCATATCTAAAAAAAACCACATAGTACTCGAGAATGACAGCTAACCATGATACTAACCACGGGTCTGAGTCATATAAAGTGAAGATACTTAATTTGCATCTAGAAACTACTTACTTGGATTGAATTGAGAGCAGATACGTATCTGTCGTGTGGAATCGTCCTAGTGCAACATAAGTAACAAAACGTGAGATTTACCCGTAGCTTGTTGGTCAAGTTCCCTAGAACAGTACGGTCGCCCATCAGCCTTTTTGATTCATACATTGGAATACATTTCTGAACCACATTTTCCTGTTTGTGAGAGTTTTTTGACAAGTGACAGATGTTTTGACAATCCAAATCCATTACATTAGCTGTCCCAGCAAATAGGTATGGAAAAATGAGTATGAGTAAAACAGGATATTAAAACACTTTCCGCTACTAAATCGTAAGATTTTGGGGATCTTAAAACCAGATAGGGTATAAAAGAAGGTACAAGTTTATCTCAACATGGATATCGCAGCTGATCTACGAATTTCCAATAAAGCGGCAATTTAGTATTTTTGTTATTCTGGGTAAACTAAACAAACAACATAGTGGCATAAACTTGTATATATGGCTTTTTAAAATCGCTAGAGCAGTCCTAAAAGTCGTTCTTTTCGTCAATATCGCTCGAATTTCACTACTGATATACTATAAACTCAACCACCGGTCTTAAAATTATCAATAACTTGTATAAGTCATGCAAAGTTTAAAATGTCCTAATGGGTCAAGCGGTTGCAAACAGAATATAGGGGGTTTCTCCTGACCGGCTCTCATTTCTATCGGTAAATGGTGACCTATCCCTCGTACAAATTCACTAGGATTTTTTCCTCCTTATTTAACATAAGTGTCGTTCCTGTACATGAAAATGCACCTATATCGTTTTGCTGTTATTCCCAAGCCTGTACGATCGTAGATCAAATGTTACCGCAGACATATTTCTGTTAAAGGTTAAGAAGTTAGGTTCTCAAATAAATCGTCGACTCTTTTGCCTACTTACAAAGCGTGATTCCTATGCATGCCTGAGTCCTACGCATTCATTCATATCCATGCCATGAACCAGTGATGGCACGTAGATTCTACAACGTACGCTTACCAATGCATCTTTCCGACAACCCCATGTATGTTCGGTACGGTAATCAAAGCAGTCACAAAAGAGTCATTCGCGATGTGCATGACGTCAGTTCAAGTCGTTTCCGTCCAATTCTGGTGGATCCTCTTCATTGAAACTTCCCAGCTAAATTTGCGATCCTCGATTCCAGCCCCATCCTTAGTTCCTTCACTCAGTTTTATTATAGAAAGTAACGAATATTTCAAGCTTTTTCGATTATATTGTACCTTATTTGAAGTTCACTTTTATATTTCCACTTTTGCAATCGATATAGACCTTGTCGTTTTTTTACACATAATCCCAACTTCCAGGCAACGAGTGATTATACATCTTTGTCAGTGCCTCCTCTATAATAAATTTACAATTTCTAATTGAAGCAGAGAAGCGGTGCTCACGTATCTAGGTAAGGACAAAAAGATCAGACAAATGATAAGCATCTCCACCGTCAAACTAGCCAAGAATTTGTTTTAGAGTAATAGCAACAAGCTTGGTTTGATGTTTCTAAAACATCATGTCAGTGTTTAGGTTAATTGGAGATACTAATATAAAGCTTGTGCAAGTTCAATCGTTGACGTGATTTGAAAGCTATGACCTGCGGATTCATAAGCACTTCTCAGACAGAATTTCTGAGGAGTTAGATTCACTGGTGGTTGCACTGTTGGGATCTAGCAACTTTAACATCCAGATTTCAGCTTGTAGCAGAGAGTTTAGATGGAGGTCGCAGACATAACAGTCAATAAATGTAGACCAGTACTTATGTACGTCACTCTTCGAAGACCTTGAATATCTGTTTTTGTCTTTTTTGTAATTGCTGTCATTAATGTAATCGGAAGTAAATCAGTCTGTCCCAACATATCATCGTCTGAGCTATTCAGCTCACATATCTTCACTACACAGCTTTTCTAGAAGCTGTCCAATGCAGATCACCAAATGCTAAGCTTATATCGAAATCCATGACTTGGAATGTATAAGTATATTTGATTGCGTTATTTGAGGATTCATTGCTTGGTTTAAAGAACAATATTTCTTCGCCAAGACTGGTGTGAAAATCCATGTACGGTGTCAGAAAACACAACTTAGGTGTAATATAAAGCTTTTAATATTGTTTTTCAAACTTATATTCATCTAATTAAAAATAAGACTGTTTTCTAGGCGTTTGTCCGTTTCCGATAAATACGTTTGTTTCGGTTGAAATTCTTTGCGGTGTAAACTATTTGCGTTGTAGTTAGATGGGTTATAGTAGTCTAATTCTACTTCTCATCGCTTTTCGACATCAATAGATACTGGTGTAAACCTTACAGCTTTTATTATGCATGCTCCCATACCTGTGCTTATAACTTAAATATATCTTTCTTCTGCGTAATCAAATATTAACGTTGTTGTTGACTTTTAAATAAGTCTAATAAGTCCAGTAAAGACAGGGCCAGGAAATTCAAGTTATTTCCCTGGTCAAAAAGGAAGTACTTCACTGACAAATTATGGACGTCATTCAGTTAGCTACTGATCGAGAGTTTTAGAAAACAGAACAAACACAGGCAGTAAAAAATCTACACGTCAGAAGACATACGGTGAATATCATACTCTGAGTAAAGCTGTTATTAACAATAATTTAATTAGGATTACACAAACCAAAGGATCGAACGAAAATACTTTAAGTGTGAATGTAAAACCAGAGTTTTTTCACTGTATGGAATGCAAGCATTAAGAATTTTCACAAACTAGCACATTCATGCATAAAAACACACAGAAATATACGTCTTACGCTATGTTCTACCACTGTAATTTCAATTCTTTAAGAACCAAGTTATCTGGACACTCAGTGAAGGAAACAGGACTCCATCCGCTACTCACTTGGATAGTATTTTTGCAACCGGAATGATATAACCTGTTCATTCGTATAAAAGCTGAAATTCCATCACTTGTTCGCAGATTTTTTGGAAGCTTCGCTCCATATCCATCTTCAAACTTATCATGACTGAAACCGAACTACGTAAACAACTGCGAGTAGAGTGATGTGGTTCACTGATTACAGTAGTTTACATTTCTTCCCAGAAGTTTTTTGTAAGAGCATGGTTATATTTGCTTTAAAATCAACCAACCACACACCATTGGACAACACTCCCGTTCTCGTCTGTTTATCACTCCTTATTACCCTTTGAGCTGACTCAGATTAATCTCAAGACTGTTTGTTTTCTTACGATTATTTTGTTTCTTACATATCCCACAGGTTCAAGGAATATTTATTCATCGTTTCAATTATGGTGGTCTTGAAATTGGTATACTGTTGTTTGGCTGCTATCTTCGGATCATATTTTCATTGTGGATCAGAAGCAGATCTGCCCTCAAGAATGATTCGCTGATAATAATTTGCGAATTTCTTGTATGACTCATAAAGGTGACTGATGACCTTTAGGGCGAACTGAGTGAATTTATAATTTCATTATTGATTCATCGAGATAATTTATGCAAATAACTGACAATGATATATATATGGTTATTTTAACTAAAGACTTCTTTTATCAAAAAGACTTTCACGGGGTATTTTATTTTATTGTACCTACATTTTTTATAAAAGCAACACTTCATCGTTAGGTTCATCTAGCCACCATAGTAAAGGAAACTTGCGGGGCATTACTATAGATTTAGCTTGCTTCAATTTGAAAGACAGTGGCGCATGTATGTTGAGACACTTTCTTTTCGAATTGAATAACTTTTCGTTAATTAGTTGCTTCTCAGTCCATTTGAGCCTAACATTATTTGATTAAATATTTCTGTCCCTGCCAAGCCATTAGTTTTCTTGGTCTTGAAACAGCCACCCCAAAAACAACCTTATTATAATTAGGACCCTGATTTTATCTATGATGGGATAGGTATGTACTGACCCATGCAATAAAATACAATTATAGAGTGAAAAATAATGACCCAAAAACTGGATCTTATTTCAATTAGAAACGCTAATAAGAATGCTATTATGAGGGTTCTGATCATAATTAGGAAAGGTTTTCGACAACCTTGGGTCACGTTTCAAATTTATATTTGAGTCCGCAGAATTAATGAAACATCAGTATACTGATGCTAAAGGCTTTTTCAAGCTCAATCGTTTTCCATCTTTGATGATTCGTCGGACATTGAACTGTTTCTATCACAGTACAGGTTAATAACACCAACGGATTATATCGTAATACACGGGATAGGAACTTACAGTAGTATAGTCGCAGTCTCCATACGTCAACTCGCGCCAAACAGCTTGAGTTCAGAAATACTCTTATTCGCAAGAGTTTTTTCTTTAATTCACCAGAGGAATAGGATACTCAGACTACAAAGATAAATCTGATCAGGCTAAGAAATTGTCAGGCGATTACCTTGAAGTTACATTACGTAAGCTAGGCTTTCACAGTACTCAAATGTGCAGCATCGGATTAAGATGTTCTCGCGATACTGAATATCGATCTATTCTTTTCAAATAATCATGCAGATGGGGAATTATCGAAACTTGAGTGCATCATAATAAAACACAACCTGTCATCTGGAAGTCCATAAATACCGTTCATGTGAGAGCCAGAAAGAATGCGCACCAGTCACTCTTTAATAAATGCCGAATGTATTTATACTCTGAGTTAAGGACTTATGTTCCCTCTGTCATAATCGGACAAAGTATAAAAGATTATGCAAACCTGCAAACCACGTATCACAATCAGTATCACTGACTATCCCACCCGATTTCATAAACTTGGACTTGATCCACTCTGGAAAAGAAGGCTTAAGTTTAATGTACTCCTCTAATTTAAGTTCCTGTACAAACTCAATAGGCATGGCAGATAGACTACACGCGTTTGTAAAAGTTCTTAATTAACCCCTCGGTCTCACTGATTCGTCTGAACGAGTGAACCCACTTGCACTCTGCTTCCACATTATTAGCTCTTTACACGTTTAATCTATGCCGAATTCAGAGCTGCATTATTTATATTTTCATTCAAATTAGTATTAAATTCTTATAGTTGGCTACAAAACTTAATTTTTACTTGAAATAGACATGTTACTCACTGCGTTGATGGATACTGTTCAACTGATACTTGTTGATAAGAACACACTCTAGTGCTATTATCATCCGTCGCTAAAATATCATTTGCTGCCTAACATTTAGTGATGGTTAACCCATAGCCTGAAAAGCCATCACCCAGTTCGGATTGGTTCAAACTTTATCAGCTCCCATAATTTTGTGAGTTCCATACTACATATCATCAGTTTTACTGTTCTCAAATGCAGTATACTGACTAAACATAGATTCCTTCTAGTTATCTATTGCCCCATTTATATATCTAATACTCCTAAACTTTTCGGCTTACTTCATTAAACACTGAGGTTGCTCTTATACGATTGCTACTTCTGATGCTCATGTTTCAAAAACTGTGCTGAAGGTCGCTACCCTGCCAAGACGCCCGCAGTATGCATGCTCAGGCGGTTGGCATTTGATAAAAAATCAGTTAGACAGTGAAAAATTTAATTATCGATGTTCCATTACAAACTATACTCCGTTTACTGAAATTTCGATTTCAAAGTACATCAATCCAGTATCTTCAACATCTCGGCTGTCCACTTGACACTCTCCACAACTGTTCCTTCTTCATTGATGTACTCCTTTATTTGTGGATTATATTCCGATAATTTATTTTGATTTTAGTTGTTAGTGTGAATTTTATCTTGGCTTACTACTGTATTGTCTACTTCAACATGACAAGTTAAGTAGTGCTTTTGTTAAATATATACAGTTGCCTCTTTGCTGCCTTTTTTTCTCTCTTCTCACTTTTCAGAACCCTATTCATAGTGAAGCATCCATGAGGTTACTCTTATACGCTTGCTACTTCTAAGATTCATATTTCTAATAATATGCTAAGGTCACGATTCTGTCAAGATAAACATCAACAGACTTACAATATAGCAGTATGTAACTGATCAAGGATACTGAGGTAACATTTCCATGTCGGACACCTCCATGACTCATGTTTGTAACCTTGCACTGGTTACGCATGACCTTTTGAGGAACAGAAATTTAAAAAGGGAAATATCATAGAAGCATCAGATCACTGGGATTTCATTATTATATTATGTAAACCAACATTATTTCTAACAATTTATGTATTTTGAATCTCTCCTTTTCATCAGATTATTTGCCCATTCGTTATCTTGCCGGTGACTTGTCTTCATTAATCTACATGAATGCAAGTGTGCGGTTAGTGTTCTAATACAGAAAAAGGAAAGTATGAGTAATTATACCTTTTCAACCGAAAAGCATCATCTTTTGAGCCATGAATCAGCTGTAGTCTATATAATTTTCTGCTCTGCTCCCCGCCCCCTTCTCTTTACTTCTCTTTTTCAGCACCTCAACATACTCCTTAAATATTAGCCTGGATAATCGTCGAAGACCTGGTTACGTTATTAGGAGCCTGTGAATTTATTATCTGATGAGTCTCAACGAGAAGATCTCTGCACATTTATCACATTAATTCTTGTTATATGCAGACCTGGATTTGCCTTGCATTGGTTTTTCAACCAGCAGTGGTTTGTAGCAACGCAACCGACATAACTGGCGTCAACTACTGTAATATAGAGAGGTCTGATAAAGGACGAAAGAGAGAGAAAAGAAAGGAAGAGCAACAAAACCATGGTAAATATATGACCAGAACGTTGAATAATCATCAATAATAATGATGTTTTCTCAAATAACATGTTTCAAGAGGCATGACAATTCACAGACAAGATCAAAATGTTAAAGTTGCTGACACATTTAGTATGAAAGGTTGCACTTACACGAATATTTTGCAGGATAATTAGCATTTTTTAGTTGGCTAACATTTTTAATACGAAGTTGTACATGTTTCAGATTCTGGAAAGTATATTACAGTTATGTTACGATTATCCAGGCTAATAATATTTAAGATGCTGTAAAAGAGAAATAATGGGAAGGGTGCAGGATCCATTTCAAACGGCTTTGTTTGGAAAAATCCCTTTATGTATACTTTGTAATATGTCCTTATTGATTCCTACAGTTCTACATTTCGGTAATCTGTTTACTTCCATTTTGGGATGTTAATATTTGTATTTTGTTATAGTTGCTGTATTTTGTGCCTTTATTGAGTTTCTCTGTTTCCTTTCAAATTACATTATGTTATTTAAGTTGATACTCAATTATGACGGCAGCCATATTGAATTTGTCCATTTAGCGGTTGGAACACGGACACGGAATGGAAGGGTGCCATTTGGATCGGAAATCGGAGCATTCTTCCAGAACTGGAAACACTGTGTTATTGTAGAAGGAATAACAGTTGTAATATTTTTTAGGTAATAATGTATACTTATATTTATGATTAATGACAGAACCGTTAATTACCCACATTCACTGAGTTTCAACTGGGCAAGGCGCCTTGGTTTGGATTTTACAAAGGGGGTGGGGAGCAGAGCAGAAAATTATATAGATTAAGGCTGACTCATGACTCAAAAGTTTATACATTTAGGTAAAAAAGGCATAATTACTCAGAATTTCCTTTTTATGTATTAGCACACTATTCGTTCTTATTTATTCACGCCTGTTACCTCCAGCTGATCATGGGCCGCTCACCAGTTTTCTCCAACCAACTCTATCCTGGGTTTCTCGTTTCACTTCTTTCCAATTTTCGTTTATTCCTCTCATTTCTTTCTCTATTTCTCGGCGTAATTTGTTTCTTGGCCTTGCACTTTTCCTTTTACATTAAAAACTTGTCCGGTGACACAGCTGGGTGTTTTACGCAGTGTGCGTCCTATCCACTTCTACCGCTCCTTCCTCATTTCCTCCTACACTGGAATCTCGTTTGTTATCTCCCACAGTAGGTTGCTGCTGGTTGTGTCGGGCCAACGAATCTGACGACTGTTAATAAATACTTGTGTCTTCTGGATGATGGCTTTGATAGTTTTCCAAGTTTCCACCCCATAAGGTAGAATCATCTGGACATTTGTATTGAAAATCCTGATTTTGGTATTGGTTGATAGTTGTTTGGAGTTCCAGATGTTCTACATTAGTAGAAATGCTGTCGTTGCTTTGCCGATCCACGCTTTCACATCCGCATTAGATTCACCTTGCTCGTCAATGATACTGCCCACATCTATCCAAAGGTTATAAGGTCCTCTAAGGCATCCTGATCAAGAGTGATTTTGTTGGCGTATGTTGTGTTGTATCGGAGAATCTTGCTTTTCCCTCTGCTTATATTGATACCAGCTGCTGTTGAGGTTGCTACCACGGTGACCGTCTTCTCTTGCATTTGTTGTTGCGTGTGCGACAGATGAGGCAGATAATCTACGAAGTGCAGATCGTCCAGCTGCGTCCTGGTTGCCCATTGTATCCCATGCTTCCCGCCAGAATTTGACGCCTTCATACTGCAGTCGATCACCAGGAGAAAGAGAAATAGTCAGAGTAAGTAACTTTGTCTTAGAGCGGTCTTCACCTCGACCGAGTTTGCCAGCTGTCCTCTGTGCACGATTTTGCAGTGTAATCCATCATCAGAATTCTGTATGATGTTGACTATCTTCTCAGGCACGCCGTAGTGTCCAAGAAGCCTCCATAGTGTTGTCCTGTCAACGCAATCAAATGCTTTCTTGTCGTCTATGAAGCTGATGTAGAGTTGTGTGTTACAACTGATTGATTGTTACATAATGATTCGTACAGTTGCAATTCGGTCACTACAAGATCGATCGAAATGCAGCCTATTTATCTCGAAGTTGGGCGTCTACAAAGCTCTTAATTCTGTTTAACAATACCCTATTGAAGACTTGGCCTGGTATTGAGAGAAGAGTGATGCCTCTGTAGTTCTCACACTTACTGAGTTCGCCTTTCTTAGGTATTCCGATCAAGTATCATTCTTTCCAGTCTGTTGATACTTGTTCTTCTTCCCAAATCTAGTTGAAGAGAATGTGGAGTACTTTTGTAGTTGCTGCCACGTCTACTCACAACGCCTCTGCTGGAATGCTGTCTGATCCTGCTGCTTTGCCGCTCTTGATTTGTCTGACGGCAATACTGATCTTTTCAACTCCGCCAGTAGAACCTTCAAGGCTACTGCCGGTCCCAAGCCCGGATAAAGGAGGAGGGTTGGACATGGGGTTGGCGACCCCATTCCGTCGAAATCTCACTTGCCAAAAAAAGCTAACCAGAAAAAATAATTAAAACCATTTTAACTCTGCCCTGGGAGTTGGAAGAAGAATTATGACGTCTCGTGATGAAAGCCGAGTTCCCTCGGAAGTCACGGGGCCGATGCCTCTTCTGACAACCAGAGCAACCATTTTTTTAGGTACATGGAATGTTCGTACATTGTGGGAGACTGGAAGACTATTTCAAGTTGCGGCAGAAATGAAAAGATACAACCTCGAGGTGCTCGGCATCAGTGAAACGCATTGGACACAGGTAGAACAACTGAGACTAGCTTCAGGGGAACTGCTGTTATACTCTGGTCATGAAAAGGAAAGTGCTTCACATACACAAGGAGTTGCACTGATGATGTCTAAACATGCACAAAAGGCACTGATGGGATGGGAATCTCATGGACCAAGGATCATCAAAGCATCCTTCAAAACAAAGGAAGCGGACATTACAATGAACGTCACCCGATGTTATGCACCTACCAATGACTAGAGTGACGACGTTAAAGATCAATTCTACGAAAGGCTGCAGTCAATCGTCGTGAAATGCTTACCGAAGTATTTGTCGATTCTTATGGGCGACCCAAATGCCAACCTTGGCATGGACAACACTGGATATGAAGACATCATGGGACGACATGGACTGGGAGAAAGGAACGAAAACGGTGAGAGATTTGCAAACCTATTTGCCTTCAACAAACTGGTCATCGGTGGCACAATATTCCCGCACAAACGCATTCACAAAGCCACATGGATTTCACCGGACCACACTACTCAAAACCAAATTGACCATATCTGTATCAACAAAACGTTCAGAAGGACCATGGAGGATGTGAGAACCAAGAGAGGAGCTGATATAGCCTCAGATCACCATTTGCTGGTAGCCAAAATGAAACTGAAGCTAAAGAAGCACTGGAAAACGGGGCAGACAACATCACAGAAGTTTAATACAGCCTTTCTTCGGGATACCGTAAAACTCAACGAATTCAAGATAGCCCTCACCAATAGGTTCCAGGCCTTTCAGGATCTACTCAATGGAGAGGAAGCAACATTGGAGAACAATTGGAAAGGGATTAAGGAGGCAATCACTTCAACATGTCACGAAGTTCTGGGTCACAAGAAGTACCGTCACAAGGAATGGATCTCTGATGATACTCTTGCAAAAATTGAAGAAAGGAGGAACAAGTGGGCAGTAATCAACGTCAGCCGAACAAGAGCAGAGAAACTTACCGCACAAACTGCATACACAGAAGCAAACAGGCAAGTGAAGAAGAGCATCAGAGCTGACAAACGAAAATATGTGGAAGATCTAGCAATGACGGCGGAAAAGGCTGCAAGTGAAGGAAAGTTAAAACAATGGTACGAAACAACAAAGAAGCTTGCTGGATATTATCGTAAACCAGAACGACCATTGAAAAGCAAGGAAGGCAAAGTAATCAGCAACACTGAAGAACAGAGAAATAGGTGGGTAGAGCACTTTAAGGAACTATTGAATCGACCAGCTCCACTGAACACACCCAACATCGAAGCAGCATCCACGGACCTCCCAATTAATGTTGGCGCACCTACGATTGAGGAGATCAGTATGGCCATCAGACAAATCAAGAGCGGCAAAGCAGCAGGACCAGACAACATTCCAGCAGGGGCAATCAAAGCAGATGTAGAAGCAACTGCGAAAATATTTCACATCCTCTTCAAGAAGATTTGGGATGAGGAACAAGTGCTAACAGACTGGAAAGAAGGATATCTCATCAAAATACCAAAGAAAGGCGATCTCAGCAAGTGTGAAAACTACAGAGGCATAACTCTTCTTTCAATACCAGGCAAAGTCTTCAACAGGCTATTGTTCAACAGAATGAACGACTTCGTAGACGCCCAACTTCGAGATCAACAGGCCGGATTTCGTAAGGATCGATCGTGTACTGACCGAATTGCTACATTACGGATCATTGTGTAACAATCAGTGGAATGGTAGTTGTAAATGAATTTCTACAGCGGCCGTTCCAATGGGTTCCAATAGGTGCACTCCTGTACGATTCTCCCAGTCCCAGGTCCTAACAAATCAAAAAGGACAAAAATTCTAGGAGAAAGCGTCTTATTTAAATAAAAACATGGAAATACAAAGCATTACCTGGAATTAATGCTCCTTCCAGGATACAATTACTCCGAAGAGTATCAGAAACAGTGATAGATAAGTGACGCTAAGTCCAGCGGCCACTGCATCAATCCAAATATGGCTGTAGCCATATTAAAGGTCAAATTTAAACAACATATATACAGATCAGAAGCAAACACAAAAACTTCAATATAAGTACAAAATATAGAAATAATAACAATATACAATGATAAAATCTCAAATTGGAATCAAATAAAATACCAAAAATGTCAACAGAAAAAGTCCGTCATGTCATAACAAAAATATGTAAACATGGAGGGATTTTCCAAAACACAAAACATTCAAAAAGGATTCTACAGTAGTCACCACTCTACATCAACTTCATCGACTACGAGAAAGCATTCGATAGCGAGGACAGGAAAACAAAGTGGAGGCTTCTTCGACACTACGCACACGCAACAACAAATGCAAGAGAAGACGACGAGTGTAGCAGCAGCCTCTGCAGCAGTAGGTCTCAACATACATAATGGAAAAAGCAAAATTCTCCGATGCAACAAAACATGCCCCAACCAAATCACTCTTGATGGAGATACCTTGGAGGACGATACCACCTTTACATATCTGGGCAGCATCATCGACGAGAAAGGTGGATCCGATGCAGATGTGAGGGCACGGATTGGCAAAAACAAGAGCTACATTTCTTCAGTTGAAAAACATCTGGAACTCCAAACAACTTTCAACCAAAATCAAAATCAGGATATTCAATACAAATGTGAAGACAGTTCTACTGTATGGAGCGGAAACATGGAGAACTACGAAAGCCATCATCCAGAAGATACAAGTGTTTATTAACAATTGTCTACGCAAAATACTTCGGATTTGTTGGCCAGACACCATCAGCAACAACGAACTGTGGGAGAGAACAAGTCAGATTCCAGTGGAAGAGGAAATCAGGAAGAAGCGGTGGAAGTGGATAGGACACACACTACGAAAAGCACCTAACTGCGTCACGAGACAAGCCCTCACATGGAACCCTCAAGGCAAAAGGAAAAGAGGAAGGCCAAAGAATACATTACGCCGAGAAATAGTGAAAGATATGAGAGGAATGAATAAACATTGGACAGAACTGGAAAGGGAAGCCCAGGACAGAGTTGGTTGGAAAAAACTGGTGGGCGGCCTATGCTCCATTGGGGGTAACAGGCGTAAGTACGTAAAGTAATACTGATCTTTTCGATTGTTGGTGAGCCAACATCATTTGGGATGTCCGTAAATGCTGCTTTCATTTTTAGTGGGTTCAGTGGGGTTGGTCGAGTTCCTAAAACGTGCTCTACCCATCTGTTTAACTGCTCTTCAATGTTGCTACTGACTCTGCCTCCTTTACTTTTCTCTGGTCGTTCTGATTTACGATGGTTTCCAGCGAGCTTCTTGTTGTATTTTACAATTGTATCAAGTTCCCTTCTCTTGCAGCCTTTTCCACCGTCACTGCTAGATCTTCCACATATTTGCGTTTGTCGGGTCCAAAGCTTTTCTTCACTTTCCTGTTTGATTCTGTGTATTCAGTTTGTGCCCTAACCTTCTCTGCTCGTGTTCGGCTGGTGTTGAATGCTGCATTCTTGTTCCTCCTTTCTTCAATTTTTTTAAGAGCACTCACAGAAACCCTTTGATGGACCTTCTGACGTGCTGAAGTGATTGCCTATTTGATGCCTTTCCAATGGTTCTCCGTGGTTGTTTCCTCTCCATTGAGTAGATCGTGCAAGGCCTGGAACTTATTGCTTGGGGCTATTTTGAATTCGTTGAGTTTTACGGTATCCCTAAGACAGGCCGTTAAAATTTTGTGATGCTGTCTGTCCCATCGTCCAGTGCTTCTCGAGAATCACTTTCGTTTCGGCGACAACCATATATGGTCGATTTGGTCCTGAGTAGTGTGTTAAATCCATGTAGCTTTGTGTATGCGTTTATGTAGGAATATTGTGCCACGGATGACCAGTTTGTTGAAGGCGCATAACTTTTAAAATCTCTCACCGTTTCCGTTCCTTTCACCCAGTCCAAGACGTCCCATAATTTATTCATATCCAGTGTTGTCTGCCATCAGAATCTTCACATCCTTTGATGAACATCTCTCGACGATTTACTGCAGCTTCTTGATAAATTGATCTTTAATGTCATTATTGTAGTCGTTGGTAGGTGCATAGCATTGGATATCGTTCACTGCGACGTCCACTGTGTTTGTTTAGAAGGATGGCTTGATTATCCTGAGAGAATGAGATTCTCATCCTATCAGTGCCTTTTGTGCTTGTTTGGACAGCATCAGTGCAAGTCCCTGTGTATGTGAAGCATTTTCCTCCTTATGCCTATCGTACATGTTATTTCAGAATAAATTATTATTATTATTATTATTATTATAACAGCAGCTTTCCTGAGGCTATTCTTAGTTGTCCAACCTGCGTCTAATGCCTTTCACTGATTCCAAGTACCTCCAGATTGTATCATTTCACTTCTGCGGCATTTTGCAACAGTCTTCCGGTCTCCTACACTGTTTGAACTTTCTGTGTACCTTAAAGAATGGTTACTGTGGTTTTCAGAATGGGAATCGAACTCTTGATTTCCAAGGAAACTTGGCTTTCATCATGAGACGCCATACTTCTTCTGAAAGAAGACCTTCTAACTTCCAGGGCAGAGTTAATATGGTTTGAATTATGTTTTCGGATTAGCTCTTTTTAGCGAGTTAGTTTTTTTGTGGGATGGGGCAGCCGAACTCATGCACAACAATCCTCCTTTATCCATGCTTGGTAAATGTTGTAGCCCCTAAAAGGTTATTAATTGTACACCTGCATTTATGTAGGTTAATGAAGACAAGCCACCAGTAAGATAACGAATGGGCAAATAATCTGATAAAAAGGAGAGATTCAAAATATATAAATTGTTAGAAACAATGTTGGTTTACAGAATACAGTGGAAAATGAACTGCGGTTTGATGCCTTAGTGATATTATGTTTATAATTTTATATTTTATTTATGTTTGAAGCCTGGTATCCTTAAGCCCAGTATGGGATGTGCGGTGAAGGGTATTATCCGGATCTGCCGTGTACGAGTACAGCGCTCTTTTATTAACTTTTTAAGCTAAAAAATCATGGATGCATTCAGCTTTTGTCAGTCCCACTAGGTTTCTTTCATTACTGTGGACCAATATGTACACGACGGGTGCTAACTGCTTAAGCTGATCGTAAATTTGTGAATGTGAGTTTTCTAACAGTCGTATATACCTTTCGGTGGGTACCATTATCATTCGTATCTGATCAACCACTCAACACCTTGGTTTGTGAACTGTTAGTTTTTTGCCTTCCTCTTACTCTTCATCATTTCATGCTTATTGCACTGCTAATTTTAAATCCATTTGGCTTTAAAAGTTTTCTTTAAAGATTCTTTTGATTTTCTAGTCCAAGAGAACCAAAAAAATCAGTCAATTAAAATCGTACGAAAATATTATTACTGTAAACAAACCCTTAGTGCACCAACTTCCAGGAGAAAACACGTAACTCTCCCTCCGATCTCCATTTAGTGCTAATTGCAAAGGTTGAGGAGATAGGTGTCGCTCACTCACTTCTGTTTCGTCTTCGCAACTTCCTAGAGAACTTTAAGATTCAAAATAAGTTAAATAAAGTTTGCGCTGACCAAAACGGCTCAGAAGAAGGGGTTTAAAAAACTACTATTTTAGGTCTAGTCATCTACTCGACGTTTGTTAATTCCTTTCAAACAGAATTGTCCAGAGGACACTAAACTTATGTTTGGTGGTCCATAAGATGCGAGTATGAAAACTGGAGCTTCAAAAAGACCTGACAATGACCAAGTTATAGGTAGTATACAATTAATTGGAATTCAACCAGTTGTTGGGTCATGTCTTGAGCATTCTGCCCTGCGTGACATTCAACTTACATCCTTCACGGAATTCTGCTCCCGAAGGTCTCTGAAGAGGATGATGTCAATCCAATTACCAAAAACAGATTGAATTATTACCACTTAAGAGATGAAATCTAGCTATCATCACCACCCAGCTCGATGTAAGTGTCGAAGGATTGTTTATCAACGAGAGAAGACCTAGGTAAAACTCCACTTCTCAATAAAAGATGTTCCAACTTGCAATGCTCTTTCAGCCGAAGTGACCACAGCCCCTTCAATGGAGAGCATCAAGAAGAGATTTGACAAACACACACCACACGCAAGTTATTATAACCCACTTGGACTCGCTGTGCCTGCTGCGTGTCTCGAAACTTGTATTTTCTTGTCACTCTCATCTCGTCAGATCACTTACTTATTTAGTTTCACCTACTTCCTCTGCTTCCCCTTCTTTGCCCAAAATTAAGTTCTATTAAACAATCTTCGCTACCAATTAAATAACTTATTCATTAAGTTACTTCTCAAATTTAATTAATAAAGTCTTATTAGTATTAGAATTTTCTCTTGATTATTACCCACGTTACATTTAACCGATCGCTGGCCCGGTAATGTGACATATGCTGGTTTCCAGAAGCCCTATTGCCCTAAGACAAACGCACTCAAATCATGATATATACAAAGTTATAACAGTCAAATGACTTGAATTATTGCATCTGAGTGGCTGGGCTACTACCCATTGAGCATTACCGAATACCTGAAACCTGATTAAAAGAACAAAGATTGAATGCAACCAAATTATTAAGTTGCTATTAGATTTTGAGACTGAAATCAAGTATTGGATATTGAAACGAGAATACAATTTCTCGTTAAACCCGCTCACTATGAACCTTCCAGGAGAGATACTTAGGTCTGGATAATGGTAATCTTGCGTGATGTAAGATCAGAATTTTATGGAGAGGTTGTTGGAAACGTGAGTTTCATTTATAAGCTTCTATATTTGTAGCGGGTTCTTGTCTGTGTTTTTCCTGATGTTGACGGTTTGTGTACGTGGAGGGTTTTGAGAGTATGTCGATTCTTAAATATTGCATTATTTTAGGAACTTTTCAAACATCGAAATGTACTTTACACACTTGTTATTGTAAAGGACAAAGGAGATTTAAAGGAAACTTATTCAAAAAATCGTGATTTTGTGGGTTAATGATTACCCGTTTTTTATTACAAACTGTAGTTTCTGGTGGCAGTACTTATAAATTGTGGGGCTAACTTTGATGTTGTCGGTGACTTAAACCCAAAAGAGGAGTGCATATTCTATGTCTGTGATAGGTAACCGCAATGTATATATCGTTCAACTGCCTAGCCACCGACCAATTCATATTAATAACTTCTATAACCAACGTCAAATTAGACTCTTATGTCTTAATGAAGATACTACATTAGTACCGAAATTCGAAGATGTGTTCCATGATTTCTCGGTAATGTTTTTGAC
This sequence comes from Schistosoma turkestanicum, assembly GCA_944470395.2. Lineage (NCBI taxonomy): Eukaryota > Metazoa > Platyhelminthes > Trematoda > Strigeidida > Schistosomatidae > Schistosoma > Schistosoma turkestanicum. The sequence continues at coordinate 20,961,780 of OX103972.1, read as the reverse complement.
AGTATACATTTTTTCAGAGCGATGAGTCGGATGAGGATTCCGAGGAGCAACAAAGCAGAAGATTACAACCTAGTGATATTGAAAAAAGGATAGAAAAAAGGAAGTGGAACAGAAAAAGACAGGAAATTTTGATGGATTATGAGAGCTTTTCATACTATAGCGTCGCTTCTTCTGTAGTCATGTTCGATCTAGCTTGGAAGCTCTCCCAGGAGAACAACTGCTTATTATGGTGAGTTGCCACAGTATTGTTAAAGCGGTCTGTTAATACGGATAAAGCTCTATAATTTCATTAAGGTTTGATACCTCAACGCCTAATGATAGTTGTAGATGATATTTGATTCACGTTCTGCATGACATTTTGGTATATTAGAGTGAACCACTGTACACGTGAATTTCGCTCTCGTTATTTTTAGGTGGAGCTATAATGACAGGTAAAACTAAGTTTTCTAACAAAGATCTTTCCGTTTACCAGGGCAGTCACAACAACCTGAGACCAATGATTAGGCAAAACCTCCGGACCTCAATGAGGTATTTTGTTGTAGTAGTGTGATATCTTCGTACACTTCTGTCGCTCTGAGATATTCTTACACATTAGTTATTTTCACAGGATTCGTGATTCATTGGTTTCAGTACTTGCATATTACTTTCAGTTTGTGGAACTGGTTAAGTACTGAGTTCAAAGATATTTGTAAATATAAGTACAGTTTAATTTTCGCCTGTTTAGTTAATAGTAATATAGTGTGTACAGAACACTTCAGGCCAGTCAATGATATATTTGGACTTCATATGTATGATGAGAAATTCAAACATCGAATCAGTCACTTTGATTTTGGCAGAAAGCATCAACGGGTATTGTTTGCAGCAGGTAATACTAGTAGTTTATCATACAAAAATGTACATAGTTGCTGAGTCGAATCATAATTTCTTTAAAGCCATCTCTTCTTGATCAACGAAGTTTTTAGATTCATACGAAAATACTTAATAACTAATTGGTTGTTTAGGTTTTCACTGACCCGCTCAAAGTTTCTCCACAAGACGAAAGCCCGTATTTCCTGTAAAATAAACTAATTGGACTGAGTTGTTACGGAAAATCACCAGTCCAAACTGTCTCTTTAGCTGCTCCGGAGCCCGACCGTAGCTGCTACCTTGACGTGGTGGTCGGGCTTGCCTATCGTGATGACCCAACCGAGCTATACTGGCTGGGACATATGTTCCTGCAGGTCCTACCATGCCAGACAGGTCGGTTGGAGAACGATTAAACTAAAAGCAGCTACTGAAGGTCTGAGGGTGAAGTCGTACTGCTGACTGTAGTGGAGGCGTGTGACAGCAGTAAGGTGTTTCCTTCGGACAACCAGCATCAGCAGCGATGCTGCCTTCTCACCAGCAAGGAAGGAAGGGTTAGAAAAGGTCGACCCTAAAAATGTCACACCTCCCCTACCTCACGGATTTCCGTCTCCGTCGGTAACGGTCCCCACTAAGGGCCTTTAAGAACGGAGCTAATCCTCAAAATACCTTTGATAAAACGGCCGTGCGTGACCGGCCTCAAGCAGTTTTCCCTTGGACTTTGCGGTCACGCTCCCAGGTCTCCAAAACCAACACTAATTTATCTTTCTTTTCAGGTTCCTCAAGAAACAACCTTCCACGGTGAGGGCAGCCGGGAAGTGACAACCGCCGTCATACCCGTAACAACACGAGAGACCAAATTGGTCGAAATCAAATCCTTCCTACACCCACACATACCTTTCTTCTCTCCACAACTAACTCTACCCACATTCCCCTATCTGACTGCACCGCTAATGCAAACGATGCGAGTTCACGAAACGTCATTCCTGGTCTCTAGAAACCTCGTTCTAGTCTACATGTTGGAGCATTTAATGTACGGATATTGTGTCAAATAGGACAACAGGCCTCATTAGCTAGGACTTTAGAATCTCGCTCAATCGATGTATGCTGCGTCTCGGAAACGCGCATACAGGATCCTAGTAAAATTAATAATCTGATTTAAACTTGTCAAAACGAAGAAGCAGCTCGATTTACTCTTCGTGTATCCGGTAGCCCTGATGCTGCTTCCAGGGGTCTTGCTGGCGTAGGCATAGCATTGAATCGTAGAGCTGAACAATCTGTCCTCGACTGGATCCCTGTAGATAGTCGCTTGTGCGCTGTGCGACTAAACGGGACAGTAAGGACTCGGAAAGATAGGGACAATCGCCGTTGCCTCTTCATCGTATCAGCCCATGCCCCCACTGACTGCAGTTCAGACGAGGTTAAAGATGATTTCTACAGAAAGCTTTCGAACCTCCTCCAAAAAGCTAGGCGCTCAGATTTAGTAATAATGGCTGGTGACTTTAGTGTTCAAGTAGGTAGACTGAGTGAGCAGGAAAGACACCTAGGTGGATGTTATGATGTCGCGACTCAGAGAACAGACAATGGCGACCGTCTGTTGCAAGTAAGCTCAGATAACCGCCTATTCGTAGCAAACACCAACTTTAGGCATAAGGAGAAGTATCTCTTGACCTAGCGACCTCCAAAGTCGTCTCAACGTTGGACGCAACTAGACGACATCGCCATCAGCCACCGATGGAGGTGTTCGACAGAAGACTGTCGCTCGTTGTGGGGCACATGTTTCGATTCAGATCATACCCTAGTACGAGCGCGTATTTGTTTGAGGCTTACTGGACGTAGGAAAGACACCGTAAGGAAACCTCTTAGAGCTTTACTTAATGATAATCAAGCTAAGAAAATATTTCAGGAGGAACTAGAAAGACAGGCGACCATATAAGCGATTCCCATCCGGAGTCAGGTTGGAATGATATCAAAAATGCTCTGGAAACGGCAGTGATATCTGTTAGTAAGGTAAACCACAAGGCTAGAATGAAGCCGTGTATCTCCGTAGCATCTACCGAACTGATGGATGCTCGAAGACTCATCCGTCCTGGCTGTGAGTGCGATGAGAAGCGGAGTCAGCTTAGACGTAGGTTGATAAAAAGCCTACGCAATGATCGCGAACAGTGGTGGGTGGAGAAAGCGAGAGAGATGGAAAAGGCAGCGGCGATTGACAACAGTAGACTACTATTTGCACTCATCAAGGAAACTGGTTAGGAACCCAAATGTGAGTGAGACTATTTCGGGAAAGTATGGCCTTATTATCCATTCTCAATCCAGGAGACTGGACCGATGGGCAGAACACTTTAGGGATCAGTTCAGCTGGCCTCCAGCCACTCTTCGGTTACCCACAATCTCCAGTCATCCTGAATGGGAAATCGACGTACTTCCCCCGACTCTTTATGATGTTGAGAAAGCTGTAGGAAATCTGAAGCAAGGGCGAGCTGCAGGTCCTGATAGACTGCCCCTAAGATATTTAAGGATGGTGGTCCAGTTTTAGGTTGACTGAGATCTTAGATATAATCTGGGAACTGGACACAATCCCATCCGACTGGTCTCAATCACTGATTGTCCCAATTTATAAGAAAGGACAAAAGTCTTATGACAATCACAGGGGAATAAGTCTAACTAATATAGTTTCTAAATTGTTAGCCTCGGTTATCTTTAGAAACCTAATCGATTTTCCTTAGATGTCTAACTAGAGCTCGTGAAGCGCAGACTAGGGAAAACCAGGCTGGTTTTCGACCTGGACGTGGCTGTATAGACCACATCTTCACACTACGACAGGTCCTGGAACACAGACACACATTTAGACGTCCTACAATAGTTGTCTTCCTGGACCTAAAGGCGGCATTGGACTCAGTGGATCGTCAGGTTTTGTGGCAGTGTCTGTCATTGAAAGGTGTAGCAAAGAAGTACATTAACCTTATGCAAGCTCTCTACTCGAATACCACTGTTCGAGTGAGAGCTTATGGCGAACTGTCACCGGAATTCTTCACTTCAAGTGGTGTCCGTCAGGGATGTCCATTCTCTCCATTCTTGTTTAATTTTATCATAGACATGCTCCTAGAAATAATCTTATCCTCGTCTGAATTTTCAGGAGTAGACTTTTTACCAGGAGGCTCGCTTGTTGACTTAGAATATGCCGATGACATAGTTCTGTTTGGTGAAGACGCTGACACAATGCAGTCTTCTGACCACCCTAAGCAACAATGCAAGCATATTTGGGATACGATTTTTCCTCTCGAAATGCAAAATGTTGCTTCTGGATTGGGTTGCATCGGCACCTGAACAAGTGATCGGGAGTGATGTAGTCCAGTGTTTAAACCGCTTCACTTATCTTTGGAGACTCATCAGTGCTGATGGCCTGGTGACTGATGAAATCTCAGCACGAATATGGAAGACTCGATTGGATTTCGTCAACTTGATTCACATATGGCGTGAGCGAAATTTCCGTTTGCTGACTAAATGATGAGTGTACTGCGCAGCTATCCTATTAAATGGATGCGAAATATGGTCGGTAAGAGTAGAGGACATTTACAGGTTACTAGTATTCGATTCTAGATGTCTTTGAAGCATAGATGTTGTATACTGGGACAACCAAGTAAGTAATGCTGCTGTTAGGAAAGGACTACTAGGTAGGGATGGCAAATGAATAGATGAAGTATTGAAACTTCATCATTTGAGGTGGTTGGGACATATTTAATCAACGCTCAACCAACGACAGCCTGGGCGACCGATGGTTTGTGATGTATGAGTAGTTTGGAAGGAAGCCAAATGAAAACATGGCAGAAATTCATGAAGTCACTGACAAGTGGACTGAGTCATGTTGATAGATGTAGACTACCTGGTTGGCGTCCGCGAGACGGATGTAACCGATGGTTAGAGACATTGTACAACATGGCTGAGATTCGTTTGCATTGGCGCAGGTGTATCCACTCTAAAAAAAAACAAATAAGACTATGAAATTAAGATACTGGGTTAAAACAGGAGTAGTTTTGAAAAAAAATCACAGTCGAATGCGTAATTTGCTTTTCCATACCGTCATATCACAGTATTTATTAAATATTGACAACTTTCCGATACGATATGGTAACTGTCAAACCATGCACTAAAGTGGTTTCAGTTATTTCTGTCCACATATTGTATTGATAGATGATAACCTCACCAATGCTATAATTCTCAAGCCGGCTGTTGGTCAGTCAGCTATAACGTAGCATTTCTTATATACGTACATCAGTTTGAGTTGCCATACCACATTAGCACAGAGATGTAATTGTCAATTCAAATTCCATAGTAGTAGAGGTATTAGCGGTAATGCAGAAGATTGGGGTTGAATAAATTATTCGAGAGGTCAATCCCAGTAAAAACAAATTAAAAGAGATAAAATATTTCATAAGAAATTCAGAAGATTAGAATTTGAAAGAAAACAAGGATGGATAATTATGAGCCACTACATGCACTTTAGAGCAATGTAATTAAAGTCCCCACCATCGGTTAATATTGTCTTGCGGATCCTAACCAGTTAGTCTATACCTACCAACATGACTCAGTCCACTTCTTCATGTGGCCTTAACGCCGGTGACGGAAATATGTAGGGTATGGTGAGGTGTGATATTTTGGGTCGACCTTTTCTAACCCTTTTATTCCTTCATTGTGAGAAGGCAGCGTCGCTACAGGTGTGTGTTGTCCGAGGGAAACACCTTACTTTTGTGACTCTTACAGTCAGCAGTACGTATTCGCCCTCAGACTCTGAGTTGCTGCCTTTAGTCTTACTGTCCTCAAATCGGCCTGCCTTGCATGGTAGCACATGTTGCTGCTAATTTAGCTCGGATAGGTCATCCTGATTTGCAAGCCCAACCAACACGTCAGGGTAACATCTATGGTCGTGAAGTATTACAGTGGAGTATACTAAAGCTGAAGCTATTTCAATGCAACACTACTTTGTTTATAGGAACTATCCAGTTTCTAAATTATACTGATTAGCAGAACGATGTGTCACATTGCTTAGTTTATACATTTACTGGGTTTGCGTATGCTTGCATCCTTCATTGACCTACTTTTTTTTTACCATATTTCAGTGTTGTTTTTTCATGTACCTAAGAACATTCTGTTTTGAATGGTAAGCTTTATCGCAATAGGAAATAAACAGTTGATATATTCTACTTAAATGAATGTTCGTCGCGATAGTAAAGTTAAATGTTTTCATTTTAGATTCTTAGTATCTTTATGGTTTAGTTGATAAAATGTGTGTTTTTATATTGGTATTTATTTGTCAAATTTTTTGATACTTATTTTGTAAGGTATGCAATAGTTGGTCAAACTTCTCAACTAATCACTCATGCAATAAATCGCGAACATTACATTGACCAGCTGGACTATCTTCAGAGTCATATGAGTCGTTTGAGTCATATTGGTCAGATTCATTCTGGAACAAGTACAAGTGATGAAAATAAGGCTAGAATCGAAATTTTGTTTGAAGATGAATTAGCTCTATGGCTTTATCGACATTGGAGTTTAAAAGAAGCTATGGAGACTAGTATGGTAACAGCATCTAAATTCAAACTTTTTACTGAAAGAGGACAGCGACGTATGTACGAATTTCTCGTACAGTTGGGGTAAGTCAATTTAATGGTAAGAATTGCTGCTTCCTAGTGTTTATTTACAGAAGTTGGGTTTAAAAAAAATTCCTATCGACTACAGTTTAATAGATATGATTTTTGATATATACAAATAGTAAGATTTTGAATTTTATTTTTTACCATTTGCATAAGATGGAATTGTAATGACCCAATCGAGCTATGTTGGCTGCAACATATGTTCCTGCACGTGCTACCATGCCAGGCAGGTCGATTAGAGAAAGGAAAAGGGGTGTGAAAACAGTAAGGTGCCTCCCTCGGACATCGAGCACCCGTAGAGATGCTGCTTTCTCATAAGGCTAGAAAAGGTCGACCCTAAAATATCACACCTCACCGTACCCCACGGATTTCCATTGCCGGCGTTAAGGCCACACGAATATCAGAGCTAACACTTTGAAAACTTCCCATTGAAAAGTTTGTGCTTGACCTTCCTGAAGCAGTTGTCCCTTGAGCTCTGCGGTCACGCTCCAAGGTCTCTAAAACCAACACCAATCCAACTTCTTTTTCAAGTTCCTCAAGAGATACCCTTCCACGGTGTGGGCGGCCGAAAAGTGACATCCACCCTCATACCTGTAACGGCACACGAGACCGAAAATTGGTCACAATCAAATTCTTTCTCCACCTCTTAATAACTGTATCACTTCTATGAGCAACTCTTCTTTCATTCCTTTATAACCTCTCACCGCCGATACAAACGATTCGAGTACATGAAACATAATTCCTGGTCTTCTGAACACTGTTCTAAACTAGATGTTGCAGCTCTTAATATCGGGACATTGTGTTAAATAGGACAACAGGCTGCCCTGCTCAGAACTCTAGTGCCATCTAATTATTTAATTTATCTGAAGACATACATTTGATTAGTGTCATTATTAGTTTGTGATTGTTATTACGAATTTTCAGCTTATTTTTTCGAATTAATTATTTACCCAGTATTCACCTTAATTACGGGATTTTCTTGAAAAAGTATTTACGCATGTTTTAGTTCAAACTTTTCCTTCAATACTTCACTGATGATTAAGTTATCTCTCAATCATTTTTTTAGATTGCCAAGACGTGAATGTGCACAGTTATATTCTTCTATGGATAGTAGTCTGCGAGATAGTTTAAATGCACAATTCTTACAATATGGTGAAAAATATGGGTAAACTATTTTGTGTCATTTACCGCTTCTTTATACTTATTTCCTTGATTGTTTCAAGAAGCAGACATTATTCTATGGTTTTATTACGTGTTTAGAATTTTACAGGTTGCAAGTTTTCCAGGTGCAAGTGACGGTCAACAGGTTTTGGGTAGTCGAAATCTGTTCGCTGGTTTATTCGAGTACAAATGATCATATTCGACTGTCTAAATAACTGATGAAATGGAAATGGTATATAGATTGCCATCTCATATTTAAATGCACCTTTATTTGTTTAGTAAGTTATGGTTCCCACATACCTCAATGCGATGTTGGCTATGTGTGCACAAACCAAGATGTGAATCCGGTCCATGTTGTCCTTGAGTATTTACCTGAGTTGTGCTGGTAGGTGCAGACCACATGGTTTATGTCCATGTGATGACGGCGATCGGTATTTGAAAACGTCATTGTACCGTTGTGTTTACGTTTACTTGTTATCTTTTAGATATAACGTTTCAGTCTTCGTATATATACCTTAATTCCATCGAACGTAAACATGTTTATTTAAATCGCTTTTTTTTCTAGGTTTTCGTTAATTCAGTATTCCATTATAAACACTAAATAGTTCCACAATTTGAATTCATTGCCGATTTAATTTTATACAGAGGCCATGGAATGTTAGTTCAAGTCAAGAGTCTTGTTCCATCTGTTTCACTTATTTGATCTAGTTAGCATATATTGAGCTCATATTAATAATACACCCCTTGTATGTAGGCATATATTTAACTTAGAAAATGATTTACTTTAATTATATTTTACTTGTTGATATTCTACACTTAATTATTCATCTATTCATCAATTGTACAAACCTTGCTAAGAAAATATTATTGTACAACCTCGATTTCTTGTTGACTGAATTTTGAACCAGTATACAAACTTTGTTTAAAAGACTTTCTTAATGAGGTACCTATCTGTCTAACGCTTTTTCGTACACTATATTTTATTCTTTTCGTAGTCTTTCACGAACTGATCTATTTTTACCATCCTTTATTGTTCATTTGGGATATCGAACACCTATGTCGGCAGTCGACGCTGTTTTTCTAACTATATCCGCATTGGAGTGCTATGTGAGTTCTATAATTAAATATTTATTACGAGATTCCCGAAAACTTTATCTTTAGGTGTGTTGCTGACGAATCAACTCTTTAAAGTATCTCCATTCTTATAAAAAGCGTGTTTCAACTGCACATGTTCTCAAGCAATAAGACTTCATAGGTTTAAAGAGCGGTAATCGTGAAAAATTTGAGATGGATATATGTTCAATATATATGTACAAGTCTCAATGAGAATATTAATCCGTAACCTCCTACACGTTCGTATACTCTTCAATGAACTGTATTTGTGAATGAACCGAAATGAAAGAGCTTGTGTTTTCTCATGTTAGTATATCTAACTAGTTTCAGAAGTGTTATTTTACTGCTTAATGGTTGAAAGGCTAAGCCGATAAGCAGCTATTTTGCTGTATATTTCGGACTAATTTAAGAGATTGAGATTGTTTACTTTGTGTAGTCCAGCTGATAATCAATTGGGGACCACTAATTTTCGGAATTAATATAACATTACATAATAATTTTTCACTGATCGGTACATATTAGTTGATTGTTTGTCCCTTTCAACGAGTTTTTCGATTAGTTTGAAGATTTTGAAGCTCCTGTCAGTTTTAAGTGCTAATCGTTCAGTTAGTAGTTTCGTACTTATGATTCTGATTATATTTCTCTAGAATAGCGGCTGTCCGGTGGAAAACTTTCAAATCGCATTGGACACAGTAGCTTGGTGAGTTTTGTTTTAATATTTATGGCTTTCCATGAAGTTGTTTTATATACAGATATTGATCAATTAATAGATTATCGCACAGTCAGCTAAAAACATGTCTACTTCATTTTGACCGATATAAATCATCTTTCAATTAAATTGACTGTTGTGAGTTTAAAACTGGACACTAGTCCATAATCTTGTATGAAAGTCGAAAGAATGAGAAGAGAGATATTTATTTGTTATTACCTTACTACCTATCTGGGTCACAGTAGCGTGACTCTATTCACTCTTCATATTCTCCTGAGTTTTATGCTTTAATATTATTTCGCAATTTTTATTGCTCCAATTCATTTCTTTTCGAATCGTGTGCTCCAGTACTTAATTCTTTTTACGATCACATTACTATTATTTTGATTGTTTCGCTGATTGTTACTTAGTTTTTGTTTGTTCGATATTGATATGTAAAATTCGGGCGAAGATTTTAGTCAGTAAGTTATAATGTAGAACTTCGTACGTAAGTACATAAGTTCATGTTGTCATACCGCATTAGCACAGAGACGCAACTGTCAATTCAAATCATATATTTGTAGACATAGTGGAAGTAATAGCGTTATGGAGAAGATTAGGATTCGAAGATAGTGTTCAAGAAGTTTAGTTCAGTGAGATAACTTCAGAGAGAGAAAGATAACGGTGATGAGGAATTTAGAAGATTAGAATTTCAGAGAACACAAGGAGTGGATGCACCTACGCCATCGCAAACTATTTTGAGTTATGTCGTTCAAGGTCTCTAACCATCGGTCACTATTGTCTCGCGGATCCTAACTAGTTAATCTACATCTACCAACATGACTCAGTCCACTTGTCAGTGACTTCATGGATTTCTTCTATGTTTTGGTCTGGCCGCCCCTAGCTTCCTTCCAACCTACTCCGACACCAAAAACATCGATCGGTGAGGCAGTCGAAGGTTAGGCATACGCAACACATGTCCAAACCACCTCAACTGATGAAGTTTCACTACTTCATCTATTGGTTTGACATCCCTAAATAGAACTTGTTTCCTAACGACATGATTGCCATTAGTAGGTGGTCATATGAGCATAGCCGCAGCAGACAGTCACTACTATGTGTTTTGTGAGCGACGAAACCATAAGATCCACCCAAGTGTCTTTCCTTTTCACCTAGTCTACCTACTTGACCATCGAAGTCGACAGCCATTATTACTGTATCAGAGCGCTTAACTTTTTGGAGGAGGTCCGAAAGCTTTCTGTAGAACTCACCTTTCACTTCGTCTGAACTGCAGTCAGTGGGGGCATAGGTAGATACAACGAAGAGGCAACGGCTAGTCTCTATCTTTCCGAGTCCCTACTGTCCCGTTTAGTCGGACAGCGCACAAGCGACTATCTACTGGGATCCAGTCTAGGAGAGATAGTTCTGCCCTGGCCCCGAGAAGCAGGTAGTCTACACCTAACAACATGACTCAGTCAACTTCTTCATGTGGCCTTAACGCCGGTGACGGAAATATCTAGGATATGGTGAGGTGTGATATTTTGGGTCGACCTTTTCTAACCCTTTTATTCCTTCATTGTGAGAAGGCAGCGTCGCTACAGGTTTGTGTTGTCTGAGGGAAACACCTTACTTTTGTGACTCTTACAGTCAGCAGTACGTATTCGCCCTCAGACTCTGAGTTGCTGCCTTTAGTCTTACTGTCCTCAAATCGGCCTGCCTTGCATGGTAGCACATTCAGAAACATATGTTGCAGCTAATTTAGCTCGGATAGGTCATCCTGATTCGCAAGCCCAACCAACACGTCAGGATGGCAGCTACAGTTAGCTGATGATGTTATGAGTCTTTCTGTATTTTATCAACATTATTTCTGAAGGATTTCTAACGTTCAATCGTAACATCATGTTAGTAATGTAGGTATTTGGTGATCTATGTGTAGGAATAGCAGCGATAATTCAACGGTTGTCACCATCTTGTAACACCGACTCTGGTGGTTTGAACATGTAATACGAATGTTGCCCCAGTGAATTCTACATCTTGTATTATTAGCCAATGTTTGGACTGGTAGAAAAAAGTGGACAGATGATCAGCTAATGAAATGTTTTCGCGGTATGAAAGGAAGTATTACAGAACTGGCACCTGCCAGTCCCTCACAGTTACCAGGTTGGGATCCTAGAAATGATACAACAGCGTGGCCTAAGGTTACCCGACACGAGTGTGTGTAGAAATCAATTACGGTCCTAATGTAACTTTCTCTTACTTTTTTCATAAAAGATAGAGGAACTTCTTTAACTAAAAAGGATTCTCTGATTGTATTCTCCTTGACTGAATCTTTTCTCACACTAATTTCTATTTATTCGTATTCTGGTGGTGTTTCGTTCTTTGAGCTGGATGTTTTTGTTGTGGAGCTTTCATTGTTCTTCTGAACAACATCATCAACACAAACTTCTGATAGAAGTGAAGCATTCGAATCTCTCCATGTTTCACCTGTAGCTTGTTCTGCTAACCTTGATCTTGATTAGTTGCTGTTGACCTTAAACCTGTCGTTGTTTGCAACTTTGTTTAGATTGCACCCCCCTTTTGATCTGTTTCTTGATCCTGCGTCACCTATGATTTTTCTGATTGGTTGATAAATTAAGTCAATGTCGATGTGTTTGTTGATTGCTGATTGACCCGAGTGACAAGCTTCTAAAAATTCCCTAGTGTCTTTTTCCCCCCACTACCCATTATTTCCACATTGTTCCAATCAAATGTGTGTCCATAATTGTCAATGTGTATTGATATAAGCGAAGCGTTGTCGTGGCGTTTGACTGCTAATTGGTCTTCACGTAAACGGAGCTGAAGATGCCGTCCACTTTGTCCTATGTAGTGTTTTTCACAATCTGATCAATTTATTTTGTAGATGATATTTGGTTATATACAAGAAGTAGAATCTAGTGAAATAAACTAAAAAAAGCAAAAAAGATGATGAATTCAGGAGATTAGGATTCGAGAGAACTCAAAGAATGGATGTGCCTGCACCAATGTAAACGGTTTTGAGACATGTCATTCAAGGCCTCTAACCATCGATTACTATCATCTCGTGGACCCCAATCTGGTAGTCTACATCTATCAACATGACTCAGTCCACTTGCTAGTGACTTCATGGATTTCTGCCATGTTTTGGTCTGGCCGACCCTAGCTTCCTTCCAACCTACTCCTACACCACAAAACATTGCTCATCGAGGCAGTCGAAGGTTAGGCATACGCAACACATTTCCCAACCACCTCAACTGATGAAGTTTCAATATTTCATCTATCGACCTATCATCTTAACTTAGCACCCATTTAGTAATAACAGCATTGTTTACTCGGTTGTCCCATGATACACCATCAATGCTTCGAAGACACCGATGATTGAAAACCAGTAATCTACGAATATCTTCTACTCTGACTGGCCATGTAGGATGAGGCGAACTACTGCACAGTACACTCGTCCTTTAGTCAGCAAATGGATATCTCGCGTACGTCGAAAGTGATGCGGATTTGCAAAAGCCAATCGAGTCTTCTGTATCCGAGTTGAGATTTCGTCAGTCACCAGGCCATTAGCACTGATGAGACTCCCAAGATATGTGAAGCGGTCAACACGCTCGACTACTTCACTCCCTATCACTAGTTGAGGTGTCGATGCAACCCAATCTTGAAGCAACATTTTGCATTTCAAAGGGTAAACCGCATCCCGATCATTCTTGCATTGTTGCTTAGGGTGGTCAGAAGACTATGCATTTTGTAAGCGACTTTATCAAGTAGAACTACTTCATCGACATATTCCAAGTCTACATGCAATTCCCTTAGAGGAAAGTCTACTGCTGAAAAGTCAGACGAAGATACTGTTATCTCTAAAGTTAAACAGAAACAGAGAGAGTAGATAGCCCGGACGAATAATACTCCAAGTAACAAGGTTTGAAACCAGCCTGGTTTTCCCTAGTCTGCTCTTCACGAGCTCTAGTTAAGCGTCTAGGCATAATCAAGGCTAACAATTTAGATTGACTGATTTCCCTGTGATTGACACAAGAGGACTTTTTTCCTATCTTTTATATTGGGACAATGAGGGACTGAGACCAGTAGAATGGGATTAGGTCCAGATCCCAAATTCTACCTAAGATCTCAGTTAATCTAGCTGCTATATCTGGACCACCATCCTTAAAAATCTTAGGGGCATGAATATTTTGGTGCCTCCTTGTACCAATGTTTATGTGTTTTAAATAAAATAAATCCTTTGTCAATGCTGTTGATGGAAATGTTGTGTAGTGATTTATCATTTTTCAACAAAAAAGCGAAAAGGATGAGCAGACAGATGTATTTGTTATGGATAATTTCGATTCGATGAAGCGATGATTCGATTGCTAAAAATTATGGGGAATAATATTGACTGAGACACGAAAAATAATGATACGATGTTGCTGAACGACTGATTTATTGGCTCAGGCCCCATAATGACTGTATGAAAGGCAATACGATTGCCTTCTCTGAGAAATACTAGCAAAATTATAAGTACGACTAAGTGTTGAAGATCACGCTAATTGGTTGATTCTTAGAGATGAAAGTAGTAAGGCATCTATTAAGAGCTGTAGAAAATGTTACTGAATAGCTTTAAATCTTCACTCTTGAAACTTCATCAGTTGAGGTGGTTTGGACATGTGTTGCGTATGCCTAACCTTCGACTGCCTCACCGATCGATGTTTTTGGTGTCGGAGTAGGTTGGAAGGAAGCTAGGGGCGGCCAGACCAAAACATAGAAGAAATCCATGAAGTCACTGACAAGTGGACTGAGTCATGTTGGTAGATGTAGATTAACTAGTTAGGATCCGCGAGACAATAGTGACCGATGGTTAGAGACCTTGAACGACATAACTCAAAATAGTTTGCGATGGCGTAGGTGCATCCACTCCTTGTGTTCTCTGAAATTCTAATCTTCTAAATTCCTCATCACCGTTATCTTTCTCTCTCTGAAGTTATCTCACTGAACTAAACTTCTTGAACACTATCTTCGAATCCTAATCTTCTCCATAACGCTATTACTTCCACTATGTCTACAAATATATGATTTGAATTGACAGTTGCGTCTCTGTGCTAATGCGGTATGACAACATGAACTTATGTACTTACGTACGAAGTTCTACATTGTAACTGACTGACAGTTCTTTGCGAGTTTTTAACATCCAAACTATTGAAATGCACAAATTTTTGTCGATCTAATCCGAGCGATTGATCTGTTTTAAATCTATTGCTTTAAGCTGCAAATTTTTGTTTTTAAATATATCGAGATGTCAGATATTCCTCTGGATAAGCCTGAATCATTTTGCAGCAATTAAATTTTCATCGTTGTGTTTGTCTCAAACAAATGCTTCTATTTATTGTCGTGTGGTCAAAATTAGTTGAGGGGTAATGTATATCGTATCAATGTGAATAAATGTCCTGATAATAAAATTTCAGCATATAGTTTTTAAGATTTAAGTCATAAGATGTTAGCTTTCTTTTACTTACATGTCAGCACTTCTACCTTTGTGTTTACAACCTTATCTCACTGAATTATACTTCTTGAATAATATCTTCAAACCCTAGTCTTCTTCATTATCATTAATATCTCTACTATCTCTATCACTGTGGGATTTGATTTGACATTTGCGTCGCTGTGCTAATGTGGCAACCGGAACTTATGTACATACGTACGAAGTTCTACGTTGCAACTGACTGACTGACTTTCTTTTTCAATGCTTCAACCATGTCTAATATTACTAACACTTTTCAAATAGTCGAATAAAACAGCTTGCAGGAATTTTTAATACGAACCTTTGCATAAATTCAGATTGACAGCTTTATAATAATGCAAATGATAAGATTATAGTTATTTACTCGTTACCACCATTATGTACCGAACTGTCGCTTTAATAGTTTGATGAAAAACATTACAACTAAATGTCAGTAATATATATATATATATATATATATATATATATATATATATATATATGCGTTGTTTTTTATATATTTCAGTTGGAATTCACCCTCATTAGATCAAGAGATAAAACAAACAGAAATTCATCTTCAGAGTTTGGTCAGTCAAGTTCGCAATCTTTTAGATACAGATGATGTGGTAGCATTTGGCCCATTTTTATATGTATATATTAGAAAAGTAAGGTCAAAAAAATGTTTTGCTTTATTCATTTCTTATATATGATATGGATAATTCAGCTGTCTGCTTACTGATTTCCATAAAAAGTTTCATTTTTGTTGGAATGATTTCGTGTGTTGTATTGTCCAGTGGTTCAAACCATGTCTCATTCTTCAGGCTATGGATTTATATTTCATTTGAAAACTCGTTTACTAATGAAAGATCAGTACACTCGGCTTTGAGCCACATTTCAGTTGTGAAAGCTACCGAAATGAAAACAGATAAAGCGATGACTTGAAGTCAAACTCCCTAAGCACTTAGCCACTTTTACATAAAACGACTACCATCCACGGTTCAGTGCACATGTCATAAGTTGTTTATAACAATCAGCGACGACTAAACACATTAGAAAACCCAAAATTAAATCCTTCTCACTATGGGTGCGTCCTGAATAAAATAGTGTAGAACTTTATGCAGTGGCAAATAATTTATTTCCATAGTTCGTGAATACCTGGAGGGTAAAAAAATAAGTTCAAAACGGTTTTGATTCAAAAAAGCTTAATATCATGAAAATTTGCTGAGTTTAAAAGGCAATAAGCGTCAACATATATCCAGTTGTAAACGATTTACGATATCAGCTAAGAAGCATTATAGTTATGTTTCATCTTGTGTTATTCACAACAGGTCTGTGCTTTGATAAAATCCTCAAGTTTGCAAAGTGTTGTTGCGTTCGAAGTTTACTCAAAATTTCTTTAGCTCACATTAAGCACATATTTGTTATCAAACTACGTATTATACTTGTAATTAACTCTTTTTTAGAGCTCTTTGGTTGCACATGCATTGAGAAATAGTCAGTCCTTAGCAATCTTGTCAAAATATATTCTTATGGCAAAAGCATCAATGAGGGCTAAATTGGTAAGTTTACTAAGCTATAAATATTCTGAATGTTTTCTTATAAAGGGTCATGGCAGAAGAGTGGTTCAGATGCCGTTGATCGTGTGTGTAGATAGCAAATCAGATGATAACTATATTTCACTCTTGGGAATTCCACCAATTCATGGAGACGATGATCGAAAGTAAGTTAACTCATACTTTTCTAACATTTCGCCAGTTTGTTTGGTCAAGCTTTTGAAGCTGCTATTAGTCGCACTAAGGCACGTGCTGAATTCAAATATTTCAGTACAAACTGTAAGTTTAGACATTCAGATTTTATGTCATAAATTCCTTTTAGGCATCGAACTTCATAGAGAAGACATGTTGAAACTATTTGAAGCACTGTCATCCTTGCTTACTTAGTTTTTCTTTTTTACCACTATGAAAGCTTGTTTTTTCAACTGTTGTGTTTTATATGGGTATAATCTACAAACAGCAAGTGATTTTGTAATTTATATGTTATTCTTTATTTCTAAACACTTATTTTTGTATGTTCCTTTCTTTTTTATAATTTTCTTATTGAGTTGTATATACATGTTCATTGTTTACAGCATTTCATATGGTTATTTTAAAGTGACTGATTGAGTCCTACTTTTTGTGTTTACGGTTGCGCACATACGTTATGCAACATCTTTCGATTAGCAAACCGGAAGTTGTTGAAGTTGTATTGATTGATTTAATGCCTTCCATATATTTTGGTTCACATGGACTTAGCATTTATGTCTTATCGTTTTCTGATATACTTCTCAAATTGTCAGTAAAGCTTAATATTCGAAATCTCCCATGCTGGTTAGTTGACTGAAATTCAGAAGTAGGTCTGTCCAGTAGGCGCACATTTGAATTTATACTTCTATCATTCATTCTAATGTAGACCGATGAAATAATCGTATTGGATTTCTTCGCGTGAATTGTGGGTATCAAAGTAGATAAGAGAGTGAAGTATGTAGCATTCTTTCGGTATATCAATTAAAATGCTTCTTTAACAGTCCCAGAATCTGAATTATAAGTAAGACAACATTAAATTCCACCTAGTCCACCATATATATACAACATTAATATGGTTTAGTCATTTAATGTGTTCCCATACCACATTAACACAGTGATTTAATTGTCATTTCAAATACCATAGTAGTAGAGGTAGAAAGGTATTAGCAGTAGTCTGAGGGGTTCGGAATAAAAGGTATTATTCAAGAAGTAGAATCTAGTGAAATAAACCAAAAAAAATGAAAAGTGATGAATAATTGAGGAGGTTAGGATTCGAGAGAACTCAAAGAAAGAATGCAACTGCGTCACTACAAACGGTTTTGAGTCATGTTGCTCATGGTCTATAACCATCGGTCACTACCGTCTCGTGGATCCCAACCAGGTAGTGTGCATCTATCAACATGACTCAGTCCACTTGTCAGTGAATTCATGGATTTCTGATATGCTTTGGTCTGGCCGTCCCCCCTCGACGATTTTAGTAATGCTTATGTAATATTCAGTCAGCAGGTCGAAACGTACATTCGTCTTATTTGGCATACCAGATGAGCATAGAGAAATCAAACTGTCTAGCCGAATCTCACAGTAGTGGAAGTTGTAATCAGTGTAGAAGAAAGTCATGATTAGTACAGAAGTGTAGAATATAAAAGACAGAGTGGATGCAACTTCTCAATTGGGATTATGTATAAACCATAGGGTTCTAAAAGCTTTGGCATCTATCGGACATCAATGTGCAGTAGTCTTCAAATGTTAAATAGTGATGTTCTCTTGGTCACTGTGTCTCGAATACAGATAGCACAGTGTTAATAGATTGCGTGTATCAGTATCTTGAGGACTGCATATAGTGATGCTTCTCGGAAACTGCCAAATTCTTTAGAAAAGAGAGGATTTTACTTTCAAAATCAAATTGTTAACACTTTTCAAACTATTCTTCTGTGCGAATGAGTTCGGAGTGGTTCCGTGTGACTAAATGTAGCTTGTCTGTAATGAAGAAGAATTATTCACACTCGATAATGAGACATCATGTCATTCCGTAACAGCTTTCCTAGAATCAGTGTTATTATCTTGATATTTAAGAGTTGTTATTTGCTACTTGAAAAATGCAGGTAGAAAAATTTCATTGTGCTTCTTTGGTTAGGGATAATCTCTCCTAACAGTCACTAATTTGGATTTTATTTGACTTTCGATACGTAGCGGTTTAGGCGGAGGAGGGCTGGTCGGCTAACGGGCAGTTGTAAGACTGAAGGGTTGACAGACATGAAGCGACCAATAATGCTGGAGTTGTCATCGAAAGTCTTCTACGTTGAACTGTAATAATAGTAACGTACCACGTTTAGTGCTAGGGTTGGCATACCGCGGCTCGTATTCAGAGTCTGAAGATTTAGTTCGTAGGGTTCCGGACCAGAAAAAGCTGCAGACGTCGGACGGAACCAGATTGAACGAAGAAGCCAGAACGACCAAGTTCGAAAACATATATACCAGAACATTTGAAACCAAAACATCGACTGAGTGCATTAACAAGAGCGTTGTTGACCAGGCCAGTTTTCACCAAGATTGACTGAGGTCGACGGTACCAACAGGGTGATGGTCGTAGATATGAGCTCAGGATACAAAATAAAAGAATAAGAGAAAAGTGTAGCATACATGTAGTACGAGGATAGTTTACTATCACGTATCCGTTATCGCCTGGCTGGTTATTTGAGAGAACGTACAGATAGGCGTATGCGGCGACCGGAGCGCGAGACGGTGAGTAAGTGGTCATACCAATGCAATGGTCCTGCAATGTCAATATGATCATTATCGAAACGAGCATCAGGAGTAGCAAATTTGCCGATAGGGGGGGGCTACGTGCCTGTGCATCGCTTTACCTGCATACTGACATCTTTATCCAACAAAGGCCAGACGTATGGTGCAGCGATGACATGTAATGTGGCTGCGATACCTGGATGAGACGATCCATGAAGGTTATCGAAGATGAGACGACGATGAGCAGACGGTTCGGGGTAAACCAGCAGAGATGTCACACAGGATAGTACCTTAGGTGGTGGCTAGTGTTGCTTCCTGGCACTGAAGGGATAAAGATCGTTGTGCTTCTGTACGGGATAGATCATTTGCTTAGGCAGCTGCACCAATGAAGTATCTGCTTTTATTTGAATACATAATAGAGCGTCAGCAAAATTGTTCGACTCGCCTTTAATATAACGAAGTTCTGTCGTGAAATGAGATATATAATCCAAATGTCTGGACTCTCTAGATGAGCAGCAGTCAGACTAGGTATGCAGAGCATACGTTAGAGGCTTATGGTCGGTGAAGAGGATAAAGTAGCGACATTCCACTGTGTGACGGAAATGTTTGATGGCACAGTAGGCTGGTAGCAGGTCGCGACCAAAAGCTCTACATCTCCTCTCTGTGGTGGTAAAGCGTCGCTGATCGATCATGATGGGCGAGAAGCCTGACTTCAGCTAAAGCTTTTGTAATCTCTAAAAATGCAGTACATGCGGCATCGTTCAACTCTAATTTACGTGGGCACCGCGAAGTAAGTCGCTTAATGGTCGTAACTTTTGTGCTGCATGAGGTATAATACGTCGGTAGAAGTCGGCCAAATCGAGAAAAGCCTTCAGTTCATTTAGTGAGGACAGTACAGTATACTCCATGATTGTGCGTAATTTAACTTCACATGGTAGAATAACCTCATGCCTAATGATGTGAACCGTAAATTCTATTTCTAACTTGCCAAGTTCACACTTGTCTTGGTTAGCTACTATTCATTTATCCGAAAGGCGTTAGAATAAGTGTGTACGATGTTGATAATGTTCATCTAAGTATGATGATGCGATTAGCAGGTCATCAATATACGCGTGAACAAGAGCAAAGTCTCGTACTATGCTATCGATAAACCTTTGGAAAGTTTGAGCAGCATTCCGTAATCGGAATGGCATTCGTAGTAACTTAAACAGACTGAAAAGAGTCGTGATAGCAGTTTTCTCGATTTCTCCAAGAGCCACTGGGATTTGATGATATGCTCGTACCAGATCAATCTTAGGATAGATAGTAGTGCTTTTGAGTGATGCCCTAATGTCATGTATGTGGGGGATGGGTTAGCTATTAATACGTGTTACTGTTTCACCTGTTGTGTAATATATATCGATATTTTCATATATATATATATATATATATATATATATATATATATATATCAATAAGTTACTTAATATGAGAAAAAGGAAATAGCCCTATACAGAATCTTTAGTTTAGAATCTATTCAAGAAAACCGGATTAGTACAACATACATCTAATTAAAAAAAGAAGACGGAAAGAAACAATATTCATTGATTAGATTCATTAAGATATCTATCACCTTTCACAAGCAGATACCTTTCTATCAGGATACTGTTTAGATATAATATCACTTTCACAATAACTTGAAGAAGAACATACAGAATTGTTTAATCCCACAAACCATTTAAGCACTATTCACAGTATTACGAAATAACATAGGAATCGAAACTGGACCAACTGCACCTGAAACTGGTGTAATCCATCTAGCGTTTTCTATAGCTGTTTCGAACACTAAACCACCAACAAATAGTGCTTTGTTTGGAATTCGAGGATCTGTTTGAACAGAAATAACAATAACTATGCTGATTTATATGCTAATTCGTATAACGTTGTTTAAACTGTTTAATTTCAAATATCAAAAAGAATAATCAGCGAGCTTTCAGTAAAACATGTTCCAATGATGGCGAAATTTTGGTGGTTAAAATGTTCGGCTTCCTTTCAGTAGTTTACAGGTTTGTAATACAAATTACATTATGCTGGTTTGAGTGCCTGGGTATTACTAGACTTCATCCATACAGTTAACTCAGTACATAAACCCTAGAATTCAGTAGATGAATTACTCTGATAACAATAACTAGATATGTTAAAGAATGGTATTTCTATAATAATTCTGAGAAAACTACTACATTTGCCACTTTGATGTTGTAGTTTGTTTGCCATATCGTAATGAACGAGTTGACCTAGATTGAGTGTGATACTTGTTTCTTTAGGTCCTAAAATATCCGGAAGTCCAACTGAGGAACGGTGGGTCCTAAAGCAGTAACGTTCAGACCGATATTTTCATAATCAAGATTTATTACCATGACTCGTCGAAGTTGCTTCTAGAACATAGTTACGATGTTATAGATAAAAATGTTAGTACTGGATAACCAATGGAAACGCCGGTGTGTTGATTTACAGTGATCTGGTATTCAGTATATTTTCGTTAAACAGAACACAAAATAAATTGGGTTTTACTAGGAATATACATTAGCATAACTGACTAAAATTCAGATGTTTGTAAAATTTGCCTACACTTTTACGTCGTACTGTTTATTACGGCAATGTAAATAAATCACTACCTTGTGCATTGTTTTTCACTATCGCATTGCACACATAAATATATATTCTTTGTTTATTTTTTCACATTTTACTTTCTCAAGCATTTACAAGCTTATTTTGACAAGTACTCAAAAGTTTGTTTTTTTACATTACGACTGTAGAATGCAAAAACAGACTATGGATGCAAATTTTTTGTTTTGAATTTATCATGATTAATATTTACTACTGAGCTCCTTAATGCCGTACAGGAGACAGCAGATGCTACCGGACGAATTGAGCTTTAATGTGGGTATTTACTAACCGCATGCATTTTGGGTTTGTATTTCAAACGAATCACGTCTCAGATATAACAGTATCGCTCTTGTTTAGGTAGTGTGCTGTCATGGTAAATCCTAACAAAAATATGTATGTCTGTAAGACTTTGAAATTGATATGGATAGTTCCCAAGTCCTGAATATTTTTGACATTTTTTAGCATTCTAGAATCACCTTGTTTCGTCTTTATTGATCGCATTTGAATATCTAGATTATTATGTATGAGCAGTCCTAGTTTATTACGTTTAGAGGAAAATTTTCCACGTCTGAAAATTACATAGCAGATAGTTATCATGAATAACAGGGGGGCTTAAACGCACTTCCTATTAAAAATATATGTTTAACTTAAAGTGAAACAATCTGAAATATGGATTAAAACTTTAAAGTCGAGTGACTAGACCTTCATCCATTGGACATTACCAAACACCTGTTACCGTAACGAAAGAACAAGAATCGATCGCGAAGAAATCAATTGGTTTACACTAGCTTTTGAAAAAGATATTGGATATTGGAAAGTTACTTACTTTGTTTGCTATCACCAATCGGTAATAATTCAAGGTTACCGGGCTGTATGAACTCCTCTGGGGATTGGTATGGAAGTACAATACAACGAGGGAAGGTTTCCCGTTCCACCAAAGTTTGACTTCAGGCATTTGCCTCTTAGGTCAAGAAAGGTGACAGTTATATCATTCATTGGAGAACACGACATATTCCTCGATAAATCTCAATTTTCATACATATTTAAATATACTGGGAAAGAAATTCCACTTTCGGTAACTTTCTGCCTATATATTTTACTTCTCTAGGATCTCCCCAGGGTATTGCAAAATTCAATTTTATTTTCTACCACAGAATTATATAGAAGGATATTATGACTGTGAAAACCAAATCATATTTTTAGTTTTCAATAATCTGGAGTTAGAGCTGTTGTTTAAAGGCTGTGATACAGAACTCCGAACATGGGAAAAGTTCCTTAAGCGTTTCGACTACACATTGTTGAAAGTCTTGTACTTTCTCTTTGTTGTGTCGCACTTCATCGTTGTAAGTCTCAATCTCTTTCTAATACGAAAAGGTTACGTGCATAGGAACAAATGTTAACCCCGATTTGATCCGTATTTTCAAGTTGTTAGATAAGATGAGGTTGGTTTACATTGATATTTTAAAAATTCAGATTGCTCATGAGACATCCTATTGATATTTATACTCGTGACCTTCCATTACCTCGAGACTGGTTAAACAATGGACGCGCTTCTATTCCGAGGCTATTATTTGTCTTTAAAATGACTCCCGCCCAATCAAAAATAATAAAAGTTAGTTAAACTCATATCATTGTGCTTATGTTTACTTACTGTCACTGTAAGATTCCACTGCCCTTATAGTTTATCTTACCATGGTTGCTTGAATTTTGTGTGAACGGTGTAATATACACGTTGTATCATGCTTGCGCACGGTAAAACTTTGAGCTGATGATAACGCTTACGACTTTTATGAAGTTCGGACAAAAAGTCACAACCTTCACAGACTTACTGTGCTCTGCGTAGTGTATTTGGTCATGAAAGCGTTTTCTCTTGCTAGTCATGCTCATAGTATGCTGGTAGCGTGTACACAAAATATCCCTTTAGACTTTTTGATGTGAAATAAAATCGCCGATGATGTCTGTTTTGACTTTTGATACAAGTTTTACTCTTCGTGTATAATAAAACGTTTCGAGTTTTAAACTGGCTAATTATTTATTTCATTGTCTAGCTTCGTTATTCATTTTACTAACCTGGATATTGGAGCACAGTCACCTTATCATTTAATAGACAGACAGACAGATAACAACACAGAACTTCGTGCGTATGTACATTAGTTCAGATTGCTACATTGCAATAACACAGAGACTCAACTGTCCGTTCAAATCCCATATCGGTAGCGATAGTAGAAGTATTAGAAGTTATGGAGATTAGGGTATAATCCAGTAAGATAAGGTTAGAAAGAGAAAGATAGAGGTGATGAGGAATTCAGAAGGTTAGAATTTGAGAGAACACAAAGAGTGGATGCACCTGCACCATTACAAACGATTTTGGGCCATGACATTCAAAGTCTTTGACCGTCGGTTCTTATCATCTCAAGAACCTCAATCTGGTAGTCTATATCTACCAACATGACTCAGTCCACTTGTCAGTGATTTTATAGATTTCTGCCATGTTTTGGTCTGGCCACCCCTATCTTTATTTCAACCTATTTCTGCAGGACAAAACATTGGTCGTCGAGTCAGTCGGTGGTTAGGCATACGTAACACATGTCCCAACCACCTCAACTGATTAAGTTTCAGTACTTCATCTGTTGATTTGCTATCCTTACCTAGTACTCGTTTCCGAATAACAGCATTTCTTACTCGTTCGTCTGAGGATATACCAGCAATGTTCATCATCGTTATATGACGTCCTCATATCTAGTGTTGTCCGTCCGAACCCACCCCCTTCATCCGGCCTTGGGGCCGGCAGTTAGTCCAGAGGATCTGCAGGCTGAGTTATGTTCGGATCAAACCTTACGTTATTTGCCACTGACTGATTGAAACATAGTTCTCTCTCATGTTTTTTAGGATTGGAAACTTGTCAGACAGTTGGAACAAAATATTGTTACTCAAATATTCAATACATTTTATGAAGCGGGTCTCGTTAGCAAGTAAGTTTAGTAATTTTCTCATATTTTCATCCGCAAACAGTGTACATTCGTTCAGTGTTTATTTGTCCAGAGCTGGTGTTAACCAGAAACAGGTCGTATCCTTTGCAAAGATGCTAGATATGGTCATCGTTAACTTACCTTCAACTAACTATTCGACCACTAAAACAACTCTCCTTCATGTATAAACACAACATGTAGTACGATATAATTCAAGCCTGCCTTTTCGAAAAGATTGTTAAAATGTTGATAGAGTTTATCGCCGATTACGTTACGGCTATAATCTGTCGAGGCATAGGTAAAGACTATGGGATCAACTTCGGTGGCTTGGAAATATATTACGAATATTGTTCCAACAAATTCCAGGCCCTATACTATTTACTGACATTAGCACTGGCGGAAAAAGTGAAGTAATCAGTTTTTGACGTGGGGCGGCTGCAACGTAGAATTTGCTGCGTACATACATCAGTTCCATCAGTCATACCATATTGGCACAAAGAGATGGAATTGTCGGTTCGAATCCCGCAGTAGTAGAAGATGTAAAATTATTAGCCGTAATATATCTCAAGGAAGTAATCTGATTTTACCTTTTCAAAACGAAGAAGCAGCTCGATTTACTCTTCGTGTATCTGAAAGTCCTGATTCCGCATCCCTAGGTCTCGCCGGTGTAGGTGTGGCATTGAGTCGTAGGGTTGAACTATCTCTGCTAGACTGGATCCCTGTAGATAGTCGCCTGTGCGCTGTCCGAAAAAACGGGACAGTAGGGACTCGGAAAGATAGGGACACCCGTCGTTGCCTCTTTATCATATCTGCTTATGCCCCCACTGACTGTAGTTCAGACAAGATGAAAGATGAGATTTACAGAAAAATTTCAGACCTCTTCCAAAAAGCTAGGCACTCTGATATAGTTATAATGGTTGGCGACTTCAATGCTCAAGTAGGTAGACTAAGGGAAAATGAAAGACACCTGGGTGGATGTTATGGTGTCGCGGCTCAAAGAACAGACAATGGCGACCGTCTGTTGCAACTGTGCTCAGATAACCAACTATTTCTAGCAAACACTAATTTTAAGCATAAGGAAAAACATCTTTTGACCTGGCGACCTCCAAAGTCGTCTCAACGTTGGACGCAACTAGATCACATCGCCATCAGCCACCGGCGGATGGGTTCAATAGAGGACTGTCGCTCGTTTTGGTGCACATGTTTAGATTCAGATCATACCCTAGTACGAGCGCGTATTTGTTTGAGGCTTACTGGACGTAGGAAAGACACCGTAAGGAATCCTCTTAAGGCTTTACTTGATGATAATCAAGCTAAGAATATATTTCAGGAATAACTAGAAAAGAATTTAGGCGGTCATGTAAGTGATTCATATCCGGAGGCAGGTTGGAATGATATCAAAAATGCTGTGGAAACGGCAATGATATCTGCTAGTAAGGTAAACCATAAGTCTAGCAAGAAGCCGTGGATCTCAATAGCATCTACTGAATTGACGGATGCTCGGAAACTCATCCCGCCCGGCTGTGAGTGCGATGGGGAGCGGAGTCAGCTTAGACACAGGCTGATAAAAAGCCTACGCAATGATCAAGAACAGTGGTGGGTGGCGAAAGCAAAAGCGATGGAAAAGGCGGTGGTGATAGGCAACAGTAGACAGTTGTTCTGCATTATAAAGGAAACCGGTGTTAGAAATCCATCTGTTAGCGAAACTATCTCAGGGAACGGTGGTTGTTTCATTCATTCTCAATCCGAGAGCTTGGATCGATAGGCAGAACATTTCAGAGATCAGTTCAACTGGCCTTCAGCCACACTTCGGCTACCCTTAATCTCCAGTCATCCCGAATGGCAAATCGATTTAAGTCCCCCGACTCTTTATGAAGTTGAGAAGGCTGTAGCAAATCTAAAGCGAGGTAGAGCAGCAAGGCCTGAGAGATTTGCCCCTGAGATATTTAAGGATGGTGGTCCAGCTTTAGCAGCTAGGTTGACTGAGATCTTAGGTAGAATCTGGGAACTGGGCATAATATCGTCTCACTGGTCCCAATCACAGATTGTCGCAATCTATAAGAAAGGACAAAAGTCTTCTTGTGACAGTCACAGGCAATTAAGTCTAACTAATATAGTTTCCAATAATCCTTAGACGCCTAACTAGAGCTCGTGAAGAGCAGACTTGAGAAAATCAGGCTGGTTTCAAACCTGGACGTGGCTGTATAGACCACATATTCACACAGGACAGTTCCTGGAACACAGACACACATTTAGGCGTCCTACAATAGTTGTCTTCTTGGACCTAAAGGCAGCATTGGACTCAGTGGGTCGTCAGGTTTTGTGGCAGTGTCTGTCATTGAAAGTTTTTCTGAAAACAGAATCTCTCTTCATTTCAAATTTTACTGGTTGAATTCTCATAGTTTTCATGGCTGTTGTGCATTATAAGAATGGGTCCTTGATTAAGGTATTATCAAAATAATTCATGCGTCACAAAGTGCTTGCGTTCATTAATCGAAAGCCCTTCAACCCAAGCACGCAAAGGCCACACTCGCTGAGTAAGAAATGTCTGCCACTTGTTTGTATTGGTAATTAGTTTTTGCATTATCTGTAATGTACTGTTGCAATCCGTAGAAAGCGATAATGATCCTATTCCTCTGTCCAAATCAGCAGATTTTAACTCATCATTCAGTGCTTTGGTAGTAAATTACTTTAGACTTTTCAAAACTTTTTGTGTATGTTCAGTCTCTTCACATTCCCCACAACGAGAATAACAAAATCGCATTGTCAATACTTTTTAAATTGTGCACTTATCCGAATGATAAAATCTTGTGTTCGGTCTACATTTCTTACCTGGGTTCGTGTATGCGCATGACTGATAAGTCTCATACTGAGACAGAACTTGTTTTTATGTGACTTGTGGTGGTCTAAGATCTGTTCATTAATTTGAAATGTCTTTGTAATTGTCTGTTATTATATTCCTGTGAGGATGATGGGAGGAGATTATCAAAACGTCCATCCCAGGAGATTTTAATACACTGCTGGTGGTTTACATAGTATTTCTGATATGTAGTGCTAAGATTTAGATAAACAATTTGCCTTAAATCACTTGGCCCCAACATTTCAATTTTTCATATGTTGCATTGTCAGATCTATGTATTCATGAACGTCACTTGAAATATTTAACTATGTTTTTTTATTTTATAGTGTTCCAACAAATCAGTTATTTATGCTTCCAGGACATAATTTTGTACACGTTCTTCTAGAGAATGAGCAAACAACAAATGGGTTTAGACAACATACATCTTGTGAAGATGTTGCTCAACAATATTTTGAATTTATTCTTAAAAATGTCAATCACATTTCGAACATGTCTCCTAATAAAATTCCTAATCTTTTTGCATCGTCCACATTTTTATTGAATGATCCGAAAAATTCTGTTAGTTCAGTATCGCCACCATCTCCACGAACTTTCCCAGCACCTGATCAACCAGCACAGCATAATTTATCTTCTTTTTTACATTTACATGTCGAATGCATGATTGATCAAGTATCTAATAAAAACTCATCTTTTGGTCAAACAACAGTTGCGTATGAATTGCCAACATGTAAAGCATGGTTTATGGTAAGCTTAGAGAAAGTTAACTTTTTCTTCAGATATGACTCTGAGACTAAGAATTTTCATGCGGCTTTTTTTTAAATTCATGAATTTTTAGTTTGTTTAGCGTTAATTCGAAAATATGTGGATCGTGGTTTGCACATATGTATTTTAGCACTAGTTTTTATTGACTGTTGTTTGACTATGGACGATGAAATTATTTATCTCCTTTTCATATTCTCATTTATTCAAGGATTTGCTGTAACATAATGTTCTATTTGCAGGGACTTAAAACGCATAGGTTGCTTGTTCACTTATGTCAACTTGAATTATTTCTTACCTTCATTGAATGTATTTATACATCTGTTTAAACAATATTAAGTGTTTGAGTGTAGGTGATGTTTAAACTGTGAATGTTCTATCAAAATTATGTATGCAGAGTCTTTTTTTATACAATAAGAGCTATAAATTAATAGAATCGGGCTTTGAACTATTAAGTTACATTTTATGATCTCGTTTCACCTTTTGTTTTAGCACTCATGAAGTATCGTGAAATTTCGTAAAAGCAATGTTGCCAGCTAATTTTTTGTTGTTGAACTACTGAGTGAGTAATGTATGAGCAAAACTTAAGAATTTTATATACGAAACATGCAGATTGTTACAGTTTACTAGGAAATAGTTTCTGACTGATATCAATCCATAAAACAATCTCCTTTTTATTGAGTTCAGTGAAGTTATGTTTTTCCCGGTATTGAGATTTATGAAGTAGCAGTAGTTGATGTTTCAGCACTTCAGATCCTATTGTACGCTTTGTCATTTTGATTTTTATTGTTATTGTTTATTTTTTCGTATTTTGGTTTTATACATCACAAGATCAACCTGTATAGCTTATCGTTAAATGTTGAACAAATGTACGGTAACTAGTCACATTTCGGATGTTATACATCATTTTATTTTAATGTAATTCTGCTCAGGTGGTAATAGAAATGTTTGTCATATTTGATGAATAACTGTGATTATGGGAAAAGTTAGATCAGAAAGCAACAACATGGAACTTCGTATGCATGTACATCATGGTTCGATGTTGCATACCACATTAGCATGGAGACATCAACTATTCAATTCAAATCCCATATTAGTAGTAGTATTAGCAGTAATGAAGAAGATGAGAAGTCGAAGATATGATTCGAGAAGTAAAATAAAGTGAAATCAATTTAAAAAAAGGTCATGAGGAATTTAGTAGATTAGAATTCGAGGGAAGATAAAAAATGGGCGTACCTGCGCCATTGCAAACAATTTCGAGACTCTAACTACCGGTTACTATTGTCTCGTGGACCTCAACCAGGTCAGTCAATTACAACGTAAAACTTCGTACGTACGTACATAAGTAAGTTCAGATTTCCATTCTACATTAGCACAGAGATGCACTTGTCAATCCAAATTCCATAGTAGTAGAGATAGTAGAAGTATTAGCGGTAATGAAGAAGATTAGGCTTCGAAGAAATTATTCAAGAAGTATAATTCAGTGAAATAAATTTAGAAAGAGAAAGATAGAGGTGATGAGGAATTTAGAAGATTATGATTTGAGAAAACATGAAGAGTGGATGTGCCGAAGCCACTGCAACCGATTTTGAGCCATGTCGTTCAAGTTCTCTAACAATCGGATACTATCGTTTCGCGGAACCTAACTAGACAGGCAGTCTACACCTACTAACATGACTGACTCTACTTGTCAGTGACTTCAAGGATTTGTACCATGTTTTGGTTTGGCCGTCTACGAATATATAAATTAATAGCTCTTAGACTAAGTATTCTATACATATTACAAATAGGTAATTTAAAAAAATCACACACAATCACCACAATAACATGATTGGTTTCTTTCTACAAACTTTACAGTCAATCAACAAAAGTTAGATCATTATCTCGAAAATCAATCCAATCCAGTGTGATTTGAATATAATCCTGTTTTTTAATATTGTTTTGATTTACGAACTTCATGGATTTTTTTATGCAGTATATTTTGAATTCTGGTTGTTAGTGAGATTCTGAACAATGGTTTTGTTTTACTTGGGGTTTTCAAACTGCGTTTATGTGCACCTGTGTTATTGTCCACACAGAGACTGGAATTCAGTACTAATATGTTTTAAGCATGTTTTTACACAGAGTACATGTATTTTTCGAGCTAGGGACATTACACTTGGACATCTGAATTTATGTATTAGAATTTTCTTCTCAAAACGCCGCATCTTTTAGTTGGTTAGTTTGTGAATGTCATCGGTACGTTAATCATAATTTTATTCTTGGAGTGATTAGTTTAGTTGTTTTGAATAGTTGGCTGACAATTATATAGTAATTATAATATTAATGACATGATCTAATAACTTGTATATGCTTCTTCTAAACTATTGTTTATATCTACTGTGTTGTAACCAGTTATACTGGTTAGTTGTTCAATTCCTTTTGAGCGATTCAAGCATAAAACTCGTGATCTGGAAATTGATTATCTGACAAACTTGACTACTATTACTACTACTCTTTGGCATTATCAGGTAGTATAACTAAATTTTATGGTTATTAACTACAAACACACTCATCGTGATTATATTTTGTGTACGTTTAGGCCTGCTATAGAATATATACAAGCTTAATATCGGACGAACACTTGACCACACTTCCAACTCCTGAAATGAATACTGGTCAAAATGATTCATCCTCACGTATTGGAAGTGGAGGAGCGGTAGTGAGTCTATCACAGTCATGGCATAATGAATTAATTTCTATCCTCTGTCCTACACTTCACACATCAACATTATCTATAGCCCAGAAACAAACGTCACAAAGGTCTGCTACACAAGAAGAAGAAGAAGCTTTACTCACTTCAAATTACAATAATCCATGGTCTACTACGGATCCAATTAATCGTTTGTCTATTATTCGTTATCGGGCTGCAATATCTACTGCTGAAAATCATTATAAACAAGATTTGCCTGTTCATTATTCGTGCACATATCATATAATCAAGGTAGTTCATTATTTTCTTTCATATAATGTAAATAAATTTTTAATGGCCTGTTATATTTCAATGATTTTTAAGACCTTTTTAAAAAACCCTAGTCGATAAGTATCTCCAAGTCACATATTACAGTTAAAATACTTCCAATATGCAGTGTGGTACTCATATGTCTTGATTAGATTCATTGTGTCGCACGAAATTGATTTGATTGTTTTTTGAGGTTCAAAATCATTGATTTATATCGCTTTATTAAAGCCATTTATAAAAACTAGACTGCATCGACAAAAAGTTAATAATCCTACAAACTAGTATCATGTCTTGGTCTAGTTTATCTCAGCTTATCTCCGACATGGTCACGCTTATATCACGGACGACGTGAGAACCAAGATAAGAGCTGACATAACGTCAGATCATCACTTGGTGGTGAACGAAATGAAACTGAAACTGAAGAAGAACTGGACAACTGGTCGAAGGGCATCGGAAAGTTTTGATACGGCTTTACTTCGGGATACTGGAAAACTCAACGAATCCAAGATTTCTCTCAGCAATAGGTTATAATCCTTACACGATTTATTCAATGAAGAGGAAACTACAAAGGAGAACAACAGAAAACGGATCAGGAAAAAACGACAAATCGAGATTAGTGAGGCAGCAGGACCAGACAACATTCTAGCTGAGGCACTGAAAGCAGACATAGCAGTAACTGCAAAGATGTTGTACACTCTGTTCAGCAAGATTTGGGAGGAAGAACAAGTATCAACAGACTGGAAAGAGGAATACTTGATCAAAATACCAACGAAAAACGATCTCACCAAGTGTGAGAACTACAGAGACATCACTCTACTATCAGTACCAGGGAAAGTCTTCAACACTGTTGTTATACAGAATGAAGAATTTCGTAGACGCCGAACGTCGAGTTCAGCAGTCTGGATTCCGTCAGCATTGATTATGTGCTGACGAAATCCCTACACTACGTATCATTATGGAGCAATCAGATGAATAGAACTCACCACTCTACGTAAACTTCAGATTACGAGGAAGCATTTGGTAGCGGTGGAGATGATGACAGTATGGAGGCTTTTTAGACTCTACGGTGTGTGAGGTGATATTCAACATCATACAGAATTCTGATGATGGATTAAACTGCATAATCATGCATGGAGGAGAGCTCAGATGCACCACCTCAATCACATCTGACGGGGAAGCTCTTGAAGATTTAGATACGTTTACATACCTGGGCATCATCACTGATGAGCAAGGTAGATCTGATACTAATGTAAGGTTATGGATTTACAAAGTAACGCAGGATTTCTACAATTGAAGAACATGACATCTAATCAGTCAAACAGTTTGGATTATAGTGTTGTGCAAATTAAAGTTAATTTGACTTACATCAGCAGTTTCATATAATATGCTCTCAATGTTTCATATTCTCATATTATAGGTTATTTCCGCGTATAATGTAGCAATTGGTTTAGCTCGTGGTCACTCAGTATTTCGTCTTTTAGAGAAACTATCAAGTCGATTAACTCATCTTTATCTAGCCGGACGTGTAACATGTTCTGCTGTATCTTTATCAGGTCAAGCTTGCCAGCATGAACTACATCGTGTGCCAGATGATTTAAATACTCTGAAAGGTATTCTGTCAACCATGGATAATAAAAGTAGTGAAGACTATACTGTGCCTAATTCTGATGAAAATTTACTATCTCATCAACGTTACCAGCCAAATTCTAGTGTAAATAAATTACATGGAATTGATTTAAAAATTAAAGATGAATATATCATTCCTTTCGGTTAGTTGCTTTTGTAAACTTTTTTTTGTAAAGCAGTAATTCACTTACTATGTTCTTATACATGTTACTTGTTGTTCAGCAACCTATTGTCAGTTGTATATGTGCAAACACTTCTATACTAGCAGTGAATATATTCTTGTATTTTCAATAGTACTTATCCATTGGTTCATTTCTTCACATGACTCAGACTGCTAATTGTTTCAGTGTGTAGTCATAAAAAAGTAAATTACTTTATTCACTATGTCAAATGTGAGCCGAATAATTTGAACTGTGATTAAGTGAGAAGTCTAATGAAATAAGTTTTCTGCCTTGTAATATTAGTGGAAAAAATATGAGTATGAAATATCCTGTAAAATCATATTTTTCTCTTTTCTTCAATTTCGGTTTTTTTGTTCCTAAATCTGCCAGTCAGCTATAATGTAGAACTTCATACGTACGTACATAAGTTCATGTTGTCATACCACATTAGCACAGAGACACAACTGTCAATTCGAATTCCATATTAGTACAAGTAGTAGAAGTATTAGCATTAATCAAAAAGATTAATGATCGAATATATCATTCAAGGTGTATACCCCAGAGGAACCAGTTAAAAAAAGTTCACGAGGAATTCAGAATATTAGGGACCTGTAATCGTTATCCGCTCCGATAACCTTGGTTTTTCACTTACTGACTTCGTGATTTTATGTTTCTTTGTTCATTACTTCCTATGGTTACTTGGAAGTTCATATGATTAGCTGTTTGGCGTTTTTTTAAGAAACGGAGCTGCCAACTCCATGTCTAACCCTCATCTGATACTCCGGGCTTGGGACCAGCAGTAACCCTAAAACGGTTTCAAGTGTTTATTTGCAAGTCATGTGTTTAAAACTGTTCTCAAGACAGCAAGAGCTCAGTTACTGAGGATCGGTCTCTCGCTTTTCATTACACGTTTTTCAATAACATTTTGCCTCCCATTTCGTTCGTTTCTTATAGACTACCACCAATCACAGAGTTAGCTTTGGATCCCTACCTCACAAACATATATCAAATAAAATTTTAGATTCTGAAATACACCTCATAGAGTTCTATTTACTTATATATTCTAAAGCTTTTTTTGTAGATTGCTTCACTAACTTTATAATTCTTTTACATAACAATCAGGTCTTAGTGGTAAATGGAAACGTTATTGGATAGAATGTGCCATTAAATCTTTCACCAATAACAACAATAATACTGGATCGTTAGATCAGAATTTGTCAAATGAGAAACAGACAAATGATACTCTGAATTCGGATAATCCAGATCAACATTTAGCTGTAATGCCACATCGTTCTGATGTAATAATGATAAGTTCATGTGGTTGTGGTCGTCAACAAGCTGAAAGATTAGATCCATTCGATTATAAAGAAGCTAATTGGCGTTTTTATCATATATTATCAAATGTTTGTTGTAATAAGGTAGGAAATTTGAATTACATTTACGTTAGATTTAATACTTTTTGCTTCATTCATTAATTCGTCAATAAGTCAAAAAAAAAAAGATCTTCAACATATAGTCCATAGTTAAATGATTTAAATATTTGATTTTCAATCATTTATTTTTGTTTACCGTTACTTTAATATCCGAAGTCTACTTAGTATATTTAGGTGGGCGCCGAAATATTCCTTACCATAAATCCATAAAAGGCCCAAAAACGCCAGAAACGTTTCGTTCAATCAGCTTTGTAAACTAAATTAATACTATTAAAAGACTTTTTAATTTAGTGTGTATGATCTACATTATATGTTAATTATTTTCCTTAAATTACTTCATTCATCTTGTTGTTTTCTAGTTATTGCCTAGGTTACTACACAATAATCTTAGTCTAAAATTGTCTTTAAGTTCTTTCTTATTCTCTTATCTGATCCATCCTTTATGAACCATATTTCACTTACTTACCTATATTTAGTTAAAACTATGTTAATTCTAAGTAAATTTCATGAAATGTTTTTTTAAGGATATTGAATAATTGTTAGTCTATGAGATTCCATAGAACATTTGTTTTTACACCTATTCAGATGGTTTGTGTAACTATATGTCTCGATTTGTGATGTTTTAACATAAACTACAGTGGAATTATTATCTCTCAGTAACCTTTAATTATTGTACAAATGTATGCTGTACATACATTGTACTTCCGAATAATTTTCCTCGTCAGATATTAATTTATGTGTATGACATAATTTACAAATTAGTTACATTGATTAAGTTATATGCTGATGTACGTGTGTTCGTAAATAGTTATTGTAAGACTACATAGATAAGAACTTAACTCAATTCTATAGTATCTACCTAATTATGCACTATCATCAAACTTGACCACAGACTACTTGAAGCGTTAGTTTTTAAGATCTTACACCCGTAATTAAGTTTGTATCACTACAGGTTTTTTTTTCATTAGAGAAAATATTTCCCCATCTACTTTCAATGATCACCACATGATCAGATGGTAGTTTGTCTATCATATTAACACAAATTTCTCCGTATCCCAGTCATCATAGATTACCAAAATTCTAAGGAGGAAAATATACAGAATAAATAATATTAACTGCTTCTGATAAGTGCAATCAACAATGTTGTTATTTTATAAAAGCTTACGTTGTTGTTGTTGTTGTTGAGATATCCCATCTAAAATGCCATTGTCATTGATTGAAACTGATTGAACGCAAATTATATTATGTTCTTATTTATTTGTTAGGAGTTTTATACAACACTTATCTTTTACATATATATATACTCTGTAAAATAATTAAAATTGTTGTATATTTACATTACTAGTTGGACACCAAAAAAAAATGTTGCAGATAATTTCAACCTGAAGTTATTATCATGTTAATTTGTGAAGTCTGTATTATAAAATAGTTTACAATGTTTAAATGTTATCCTTATTGATTCTTTTCAATCAGATAATTGATTTGTTTGTATTCTTTTCCTTTTCCTCTTCCTTTTTTCTTTCTTCTCGTACGTATATTCAAATTGTGATCACACACAATAGCTAACAAATATTAGATTATCACCACAAATTTTATCTGATCCACGTCATACTTTTTGTTTACCTAATGAAAATCCACATCTTGTCACATTAACATCATCAAATCATCATCAAACAAACACAAAAATATTCAATGAAAAATCAGTATGTATTTTAACAAAACCTAAAAATGCTACTTCATCACCATCACCACCACCGGCATCATCATCATCAACAACAACAACAAGAACAACATCACCACCACTACGTGTTAGTCGAGCTAAAACATTGACAGACAATAATAATTCCATAGATGATGATGATGAAAATGATACGAATACAAATGCAGATATTGGTCTTTCACAACCTGATGATAATGATTTATTATTATTGTCAGCTGACTCGGATCATTCAAATTCAAGTAAAGTAGTGATGCATAGAAAATCAACTGATGATGATGATGATGATGACGATGATAGTTCAGATAATTCAATCAATGATAAATACATGAATGCTGTTAATAATTTATGTAAGTTGATGGTTTCATGTGTCATATGTCATCGATTGGCTTAACATATCTCTTATTATAATGTTGATATTTTCTTTTCCATATAAATCAATAGCATTAAGGAGTTTTATATTCTGTATGATGTAAAATGTAAACCATAATAGAGTTGCTAATATTATTGTTCAATAAAAAAAAAGAACATTCTTGTGATAATTATAAAAATCTTAAAATATAAAGAAGCATAGTCAAGAGTTGAATATACTCATATTATCCCTAATGGTTATAATATTAAATGTTGTTCAACCCTATTACTAGAATGTTTTATAGTTAGTACTATGGTTTATTGGATGTGTAATTATTCACTGAGATATTGACTTTAGTTTACTTGACCACATTGTTTTTTTGTTATTGTTTATACAGCATACTTTTTATGTACAGGTACATGTTATCCACTGTAATACAATTCCACTATATAAATATATATATTTCCTTTGAATAAATACCATTCCATACCATTACGTAATAACTTACAACTATTTGATATGACTAAAACTAAAGCCTAGTTGTTTTGTGCCAATTTAAGTGTTGCGATGATCTTTTCAATCACAATCCGACATCTTACTGACATCGCAAAGTTGTTTGTTTACTTGATAATTGTAACCAGTAAAAAAAAATCAGTTTTTTTAAAATCAAACATTCAGTTTAGCAATATTTGGTCCTAAAAATTGATAAAAAATAACTATCACTCAACCAGACAGGAATATCGTATGATACTTAGGCTGCTGTACAAGAAATACTTGATCCTAATACTGATTATGTCTGAAATTACTTAATATGACTCAATGCATAGTCAAGGGTGTTTGTGTAACTGCTTAATATTCTCCCACTCTAAAGCTTGACTTTTAGTATTAACTTGTAGGTAAACAGAATAGTTGAAAATTATCAATGCCTTCTAACGTATATCAATTTGTAATGAGAACTTCATAGAGTTATAACGCTAACTCAACTCACAGTATTCAAACTGAATCTCTTTACTATACCAAATACATGGTTAATTGATCATATCGAAACCACTATTTCACTGTTATTTTCTGCCTTTCGTGCTTATTTGTTTTATAACTGAGTAACATTTTCTCATTGGCTGATAAATCGAGCCAGTTCGTTTATATGGCATACTAGGGTAGCAACCGATGGTTAGAGACCTTAAATGACATTGCTCAAAATCGATTGCAATTGCGCAGGTGCATTCATTCTCTGTATTCTCTCAAATTCTAATCTGAACTCCTCATTACCTTCATCTTTCTCGTCCGAAATCTATTTCACTGAATTATATTTCTTGAATAATATCTTTCCGATTACTGCTCTCTCTACTCTACCCTCTAGGATTATTGGATTTGAATCGACTATTGTATCTCTGTGCTACCGTGATATAGCAAATTAAACTGATTTAAGTACGTACGAAGTTCTACATTCTAACTAATTAATATAACATACTATAACGTATAATGTAACATTATGGTTTATCTGTATTATTGATTTTAGCTGAAAGTTCATCACCCAATCCATCTGAACTATCAAACATATCAGATTCAGTTGTTCCATCACAAAACGATTTAATTGACAAAACAGCTGAAACAAAAAATAATGAATGTGTCAATGTATCTGCGCATAATTCACAATCAAAGATAAATTCATCAACAAATTCTATTAAAGTTGATAATAGTTCTCCAACTGACTTGGTATCTTTATATCCTGTTAAATTTCGTGATGGTGTACCAAATACTAATTGGTTTGTTGGTGATTTACCACTTTATCCATCATGGTCTATTTATGCACTTGGAAAATATTTCAGTTATTCTCATTCTTCCGGTAATTTTTACATTTCTCATTACATAATTTAGTTTTATTATTGATACTTATTTACCAAAATAAAGAGAAAACTAACTATAACGTGATTTGTTCAGGTTTACACTTCATTCAAATCTACTAACTTCGCTTAGTGAATTTGCCTCGACGAACTTTGTTTTGTAGTGTAGGAGTAGGTTGGAAGAAAGTTAGGGGCGGTCAGACCAAAACATGGCAGAAATCCATGAAGTCATTGACGAGTGGACTGAGCCATGTTGGTAATTGTCGACTACCTGGTTGGGGTCCGCGAGATGATAATAATCGATGGTTAGAGACCTTGAATGACATGGCTCAAAATCGTTCGCAGTGGCGCCGGTGCATTTATTCTTTGTGTTCTCTCAAACCCTAATCTTCTGGATTCTTCAACACCTCTAGTTTCGACTCTCTAAACTTTCCTCACTGTATCATACTTCTTGAATAGTATCTTCTAACCCTAACCTCTCCGATTACTTCTAATTCCCTTACTACCTCTACTACTATTGGATTTGAATTGACAATTATATCTCTATGCTGATGTGGTATGGCAACATGAACTGATGTACTTACGTACGAAGTTCTACGTTGCATATGACTGACTGATGACTGCTCAGTGAATTTGTTTGTTTGAGTTCATGTCCCTTAATTTTCATTCGTTGTTTCATAATATCACTTAGAATATGGTTTTTTTTTGTACTGAAATTTATTTTCACTGAACAATAAATATATATATATTTATTAAAAGATTCACAGCCTTTGTAATACATATTCAATAATAATATATTTAAACATACATTATTAATTGGTGTAGAAAACAATTTCAACTTCGTTACATTAATCCATAACCACTAGTTTTTGAACCTTGATTTTCATAAAAAGTACAAAGCCAACTTCAGTACAATCAAAATTCTTGTATTATTTTCATCTTGTCTCTAATTTAAATTTATAATGTGTGGTAATGAAAGAGAAATCCGATTGATCATCAAGAGTGAACAAATTGGCACAGCCTACTAACTCTTAAATAAGTGATTTCATTTCGTTCTCATTTTTAATCCGGACTTATTGTGTGTGTGTGTGTGACTGCTTATAACTGTGTGGAATAAAATATTAGTATATAGCTTACTCTGGTTCTCTATTTAATAATGAATCATGGATCTGGTTTGAGGTGGTGGTATACCGTTCGAGTATCTAATTCATTGGTAATATAAATACATTTAATCGCTATGTATAATACAAGAATACGTAATATATATGAAAGCAATACCTTTATTTTTTTAAATCTCAATTAGGATTACCTTGTCGGGGATTTCTGCGTAACAGCAATTTCTTACTTCCATGGGATGTATCCTTAATGAATAATAATAGTACCTGGAATAGTTCTGAGCGTGGACGTTTTAGTAAATCTGCAAGAGGAAGATATCGTGGAGGCAGGACAGGTAATGATTATTATCATTATTATTCTTATATTACTTATTCAATACGGTTGATATTTAATCTCAAGGCAATTTCACAATTATATAAATTTATCGAGCCAGTTATACATCATGTAAGTTGCTAGACATCCGATGGGCTCTAAAAAGCTTAAATACACATTAATTAAATTCTTATGGAGAAAAGAAGCAGTAAAAAGATATAATTTATCTCAGTGTGCAAAAACAAATAGTCTAATGTTTTCAACCTACGAATTCACTTTAATGCATGTCGTATATAAAAACACCACTGCTGAAATCAGTTAGCTTTGATGTTCATGAACATGAATTACTGTAGTGATTTTTGTTGGTTATCGTTTGTGAAAAAAATACACACATAAATACGACATAAGTCAGTATTGATAAACAAATTAATATAGTGTTTATTTCATAGGTTAAAGCAGCAAAATACAAATAATCACTGTTGTGTACCACGTGGAAAACACTTCCTGGAGCGCCTCCGGGGCTACTGTCAGTCCTAAGCCCGGATAAACGAGGAGGGTTGGGTTGGGAAGTCACGAGGCTGATACCACTTCTGACTTTTTTGTTATGTCATTTTCGTAAATCATTTCCCGGCCATTTGAAGGGAGGGTGCAGGATCTCCTCGGCAGTGGCTATCAACTCGTGTGAGAGCATTTGAGACGGAGGGCAGACTCTTCAAACTCTTGGCTACACCAAGAAATTTGGGGGCCCTTTCAAACGATTATTATATATATATATATTTATGTATGTATTTGAAAATGATTACAGTAACTCGCGTCCTTCTATAAGATGTGATCTACTCTTACTAGATAGTCCAATGCAGTTCCCCTGAGGTTAGGTTTGCTGTTACAATAAATTACCTAAGTTGATAAATTTATATGAAAAAAAACGTTGTTACAAATTTTCCTGTCAGTCAGTTTTAACCAGGATAAAATCCGGCACATGCCTTGTATCTGCTGACGTTTATTCGACTAGTTTGTATTGATAAATTCCTTGAGATCTCGTTACACTAAGGAATAACAGTAATTGCTTTCTTGTTTTTCAGATGGAAATAGTGCAGATACTTTGTGTTCTCAAAGTTTAAAATGTAAAGTGACTAGAATTCGTAATAAATATCTAATTTTAGAT
The DNA here is from genome assembly GCA_944470395.2 of Schistosoma turkestanicum. Classification (NCBI taxonomy): domain Eukaryota; kingdom Metazoa; phylum Platyhelminthes; class Trematoda; order Strigeidida; family Schistosomatidae; genus Schistosoma; species Schistosoma turkestanicum. The sequence goes on along the minus strand of OX103972.1, from coordinate 20,920,547 downwards.
TGCGACTACAGTAGTTATGTATTTTTTCTATCCTTTTATTATATTTATGTAGAATCAGATACAGTAAAATTGTTTATCGGTTTTGAAATGGAATGTTCGATGGGTCATCGATTCTTTATTACTGGGACTGACCGAATTATGGATGGTCCAATGCAAAGCAGTCAAGTTCGACGAGCCGTTCATTTATTATTAACACGTGATCTACCCATTTTTATGCCATGCCAGTGTCATCATCCAACTCCACATGTACTACTCGGTAGTACACGTCATTCTGCTAATCCTACTAATGAATGGGAAGTAGGTAGTAATACCAATGCAATAAAATCATCTAATTATACAGACAATCCAATTATTATGGCACAGTTATCACGAATATATTTAGCTATACCAGCTGCTCCTATTCAAGTTCGATTTCAACCATGTATACGACCAGGACCATCGAAAGTTGCTCCAATCTTTCACCTAGGACATACATTGGATCAATGTTGTGATAAAAAATTGGACAGTACATCGGATTCAGGTTATGATCAAAGTTATTCAGTCGATGATGATTTATACTTTTACGAAGATCGTACCAAACCCAGCATAAATTTACACCCAGATACTGTTCGTAGTGAGAGACATCAATCACCAGGTTACGTTAACCTAGACAATGGGTATTTGTGGGTTATTCGGCTACCGTATCCTTATATCATGTTAATTACTGATAGTTATTCTAGGACTTCACAAGATTATTGCAAATGATTTTTTTATTACATTCTTACGGCGATACAATTAGTCGAGGAAATATGTTAGGATGACTGTTAGTTTGTTTGTAGAACTAATCGTCGAATTTTAAACAAATAATTACAAAGAGAAAGAAAACTATTAATCAATTGACTAAATATAAACTAGGGATCGAAAACTCATCTATACACGTTGTTGAAATCAACCTCGATTTGCAATAACGTAACCGCAATTTACTAGTGATTTGAGTAGCATTTTATTTGCACATCTGATGGAACCACAAGTAAATTACTCAAATAATCTTGTTTACGAACTTGAAATACTGGTAAAATTTTCATAAAATAGGATACACTTTGACTTTATATCTTGCTATACACGTCCGTCGTACCAAACTGTTGTGCGCATAATTTATATCCCACAATACTCAAAAAGTCTTGTAGAGATAAGTGCACTTTGATTTTTTAACAATGTCAACGATAAACTAGTTATCATCCTCAGACAATTGAGAATACACTTTATCTTTCCAGAGATCAGCTGATATTACTCTGATTTTATAATACTTATTAGCTATTTCAAATTGCTTTTGTTTGAGCTTTTCACGTAGCTCTTGAAAATCTACCGAATATTTTATGTCGGTATAAAGTGTTCCTAGAATTCACGACAATAAAATCTATCTGATAATTTAACGATGATCGGTCCACGTTACATTTATGTGCTTACTTTTTGAGCGTAAATAAATTTTAGACAAACCGACAGGCAAACAACACCAATCATGAGTACTGGCAATTGTATAATACAACATCATTAGTTTTATTGTAGTCCGTTAATTATATCCATCTTATTTAGCAATTAAATTCCAGGATCGTAAATCATCGATCTCTCCAAATGTTAAGTGGATTTGAATCCCATATCAATGAAATAAAATTGCCCAACGAGGTACAGTATGGTTTGGCATAACGGCTTGTTAAATCCCACTGAGATAACTATGGTTCGAACTAAAACGCTTTTTATTGATACCTCTTTATCCTAATCTACAGTTCGACCAGCAAGCTGCTCTCATTTTAAATCTATTTTACAGATTATTTTAATAGCTAAAAAAAGGCAACCCACCTTAACATCTTTATAATATCGCATTGTTTTTTTGCCTTAATAATACAAGTCTTGCATATCATGACGGAACAAAACTATATCCGAAGCCATTGTATTCAAGTGATTGTAATGAGTGGAAATTATTAAAAGGCTGTATAAAACTTGTAGCATAACAAGACGCCTGTTAAATGTATTGTATTTACTCTCTGTAAATATATTCTTTAATTTTCGAGAATACATGTTATTCTTTTTTTTGTATGTTTGTCTCCATACGCAGTTATTCATTGGTACTAAAGCGGTGTATGTAATTGCTGTTGGCTACAATACTATTTTGCCCTAATACTGAGTATTACTCATTGCATTTAACCCGAGTTATTGGAAAATAGTTAATTAAGTATTTATGTTTCTTACTGCGAAAATCATTAAATAAGTATTAGTGTCACTATCCATTTGATGATTGAGCTGTTCGTTTAAAACTACTTTAATTCATGCGAAGTAAAGAGCACAAATAAAGTACGTTAGTTAACTTGAAACAAGTATATATGTACATAAACATAACATTAACAGTTAATCAACTAGAAAATAAATTCATCCGGTTTCATCCACTTTGCAAGCCGTTTTATGCATTCAGGTCCAACATTACAACATCCACCAACCCATTGAGCCAAAGGAGGCTTATTGTTTGCTGAATAACATAAATTTTCAGCATTTGAAGTTTCACGGCGTTTTGCCCATTTAATAGTGTTTGGAAACCAACTGTCATGGTTGTATTGTGAATTATTGATCAAATCATCTTGCTTTTCATTGACGCCATCAGTCATCCATAAACGACCATCATTTGCATAGAATAACAACAGTTTACTTGGATTACTTTCTGATTCTTTACGCATTTGTGAATCCAGGTTAGCAAGTGCCTCACCAATACAATCATGTGATATATTACAATTAACACCAATTCCAAAAACCTGGTAGTATAATAATGGAAATGTATCATCAGTGTTTAGTGTGAGATAAGATAAAAAGTTTTATGGCAGACCATAAAGTACATATATACTTGAAATTATTTACGGAATTATGATGTGTAGTAGACAATAAGCAATTAATTCATATTTGGCCGTCACTACTATAATTACAGAGATAGAAAATTTTGAGCACTATTTTAGAACCTCACAAGATGTACTTCACTGTGGTTAGTTGAGTAGTACCACTAATTGAAAATTTTATCTCTGAATTAATTAACAACATATCTGATAGATTTTTCTTGTTTCCGATAAGCGTACTACAAAAACTTCGCGGAAAATAGCCTATTAGAGCAGAACACTTACATGATTACCTTGCTAATGATGTTTTGAGTAAAATTCACTCATAATAGACCATGTTAGATAAATTGTATATACATTTAAACAGATAAGAATCTTCATTTTATTTTGGGTTGGAGCTTTACGTACCTGTTTACACTTTTCTACTTCACACGCAACTGACGTTAGTAAATCACCACCGGATGTTTTTTTACCATCTGGTGACGAGACTGATATCCAGCAATGGGCTGATGGTAGTCTGCGCATAACTTCGCATATTGATGAAACTTCTTTTAAAAGTGGAACAGTTTCCCATGCTATGAAATCAACTCCTGACTGTAATAAGATTTGTGCTCTTGATAAATGAAATTCCACTAGTTCGGTAAATGAGACTTTGTTTGCATACGAACCAGTATACTCTGATCCGTCAGCGCAGCATGCCCCATATGGACCTAAAGATCCGGCAATAAGAACAGGCAATTTTCGTTGGAATTCACTTGATTTATTTTCTTCTTCCCGTGCTCTTTGGGCTAAACCTACAGCAGTACGCATAAGGCTTTTCGCTTCCTCATCAGTTATTCCAAGTGCTTTAACCAAGGTTGAAGGTGCTGCTTGATAAGTGTTCGTAGAAATCACGTCACAACCAGCACGCAAAAAGCTTTAATATAATATGATGCGTTGAAAGATTAAGAAACTGCAATATCAAAATTAAGTAAATGTAACTGAAATTGCTCTACGAATGATTCGTAATGGCTTAGTATGGTGTTGTATGAGCTCCGTTATCTTTTCGATAAAAATCATAGACAAAAACGTCATACACCACTAGAAGTTGCTTCGATGGAAAAACTTATCAATGAACTTACGAGTGAATGATTGTATGTGTAAAATTAGACGCGGTAGAATTCGTTGAAATTATGTGATGAATATACCATCTACAGATTGAATTAAACATGGAAAGCGTGTTATGACGACTTCGTACAAAGTTTGAAATCTCCTACACAACTAACGATTTTTTCCTATCCAAGTTATGAATGAGAAACAACGGAACCCACGACTCGTTCCAAATATGCTAATCCCAGCAAATACTGTTTACTTAGTTATTAGTTTCATAGTAGCTGTGATGTGTAACAGAAAAAACACCTTCTTAAGATTCTAGTTTTGTTTTGTACAAGTTTTGTTAAAATATAGGTGAAACGAAAGATGAACTGTGTTAAACTATCTTTGTCACGACCGTATGATGAGATTATTATTACTGAGTCGATTATAGTCATATGGTAATGTTGTCAACAAAAATAGCTTACAAATTCTTAATGACTGACATAACGACATTCCTCCTAGAGTGCACAAATGCTGCTTCACTTTAGAACTGCATAAGCTCATGTCTACGCTTTACTATACAACTCTAATCAAACTAATGAGTAGGATTATAGAGAAATACAAAACTTACGACTTATGTATTTCAACAACTAATTCTGGGTCATCCATTAATAACCTGGAACTCCAAGCCAAATGTCCATTAATCTGTAGACCTGATAGCTTCTGACTTTCTGTTCCGAACCCCCCATCCAGAAGCCTTATTTCAGTGAGCCATCGAGATACATGATCACAATTTATCTTAGTCATGATTTGACTAAGATTGATTATATTTGGAAATAAATTCATTTGAATAAACGATGAAAACAAAAATACCCAGCTAAGGACATTTAAATTTCCAACAAAAAAAGAATATGTTCCAGAAGACTGGATAATTGAAAAAACCGAGATTATTTATTAGTGGTATTTGTTTTCTTATCTAACACTCAAATAAATTAGTTTCAAAATGTTATGCTAGATAAGGTATCGTTGAGGAACGTCTAAAACTCGGATACAGCGCTGGACGTTCATCAAATTATGACTGCCTTACGAAACTTACGATCTCAGTTTCTTCGACTTCATTATTTTAGTAGCATTATATGCAAATATATCACTTGTCTGTGATGAGTTACTTATGTCAAAGTTCTTTAACGTGAAATAGTATAAAGCATCTACCAACGAAAGACCAATACTACAAATAATTGGATACAATTGAAGAGCGACATCATGCGTAAACTCTACGTTTATATGTAGTTAGGACTTGCATATTAGTCCGAAGTTATTTCTACAATCAGACAATGTGAGAAACCTAATCGGATCTTATGCATCTTTCCTTCACTTATTTGACATAAATGTACTGTATTTGTTTGTTCTTCAACCATTTAGCTAATAACTAGTACCAAATTAAGAATTACGGCGCGACCTAACCTTTTTGGTTTATGGGAAGGTCTGGTAGAATGTTTGTGTCGAGGTGACTATGTACATTGTGTGCCATCATCAAATTACCTATTACTTGTCTGTAGCTCAGCTATAATAATCAAAATTGTCGATGTGTCTGACTTCGTAAGATTTTCTTATTGGCACAATCAACCACTTAGTTCTTGGTATAAGAGACTTGTGCCTCTTAAAGAGGGAAGGTACAACAACGTACACGTGAATGCGAGGTCTTGAGTAAGTTTCCAAATGTCAGAAAAAATTCTAAGGTGATGGTACATACGTATCCATGAAGTCACTGACAAGTGGACTGAGTCATGTTGGTAGATGTAGACTACCTGGTTGGGGTCCGCGAAACGAAAGCCATCAATGGTTAGAGACCTTGAACGACATGGCTCAAAATCGTTTGCAGTGGCGCAGGTGCATCCACTCTATGAGCTCTCTCAAATCCTAATCTTCTGGATTCGTCAGCACCTCTACCTTTGTCTTTCTAACCTTATCTCACTGAATTATATTTCTTGAATAATATCTTCGAACCCTAGTCTTCTTTATTAACATTAATACCTCCACTATCTTTATCACTATGGGATTTGATTTGACATTTGCCTCTCCGTGCTGTGGTATGGCAACATGAACTTATGTACATACGTACGAAGTTCTACGTTGCAACTGACTGACTGATCTTCTTATTAAATTGAAAGCTGTATCCCCTATTTAGTTTGATTTGATGTTAAAGCTCTTGGCGATTAATAGTCTCATGAATTTACCTGGGAGGATTATCTCAGTGGAAGTAAGTTTTTTGTGTTCCATAGGGCTAAACGTTGCATGACATTAGTTATCACGAAAAAAGTAATGCCAAATCCTTATAGAAAACCAGTCTTAAATAAGTAGTGTTTTCAAATAGTGAATAAAATCAATTATCCGAAAAATCGACTTAAAACACGAAAAAACCCGGAACCAAGGTAACAAGTGTTATCAGCGTTTCTTGCAGGGCAGGAAGTATTTTAAAAAGCAGCATACAAACCATAGTCAGTGAATCTGTGAGAAGAGAGAAGATGGTATGCCAGCAAACGACGTATATTTTCAAGGATTAAATTGCGCGGCCATGGTACAAAAAGGAAAGCTTATTTACAAAATAGTATCATACATCATTTTGCAAGTTCAGTTTACGCAGGGTTCTTTCTTTTTGCACATTTGCCCTTTGTTACCCTGTAATAAAAAAGACGGATTAACATTACACTGATTTTTTAACACTATTACAATATCCTCTCTTCATGAGGTACTGCAATCAATGCTTAGTTGTGGACATGGACATATCATACTTCCCGATGGTAATGTAACAGATGGCGGGGCGTTGATAAACGGCGTATCTGAATATATCGTCATTTGGTCTAGTTTCAAATGGTAATAATATAATGTTATGACGTCGTCTTGATGTCACTTATCATTACGTAAGACAAAAGGAGTGGGAGATCAGATAAGCACAATTTCGTTAAGGCCTTAGGTAGGGTTAGCTGTATATTCCCGGTCGTGTTACAGGACGGTACAAACAAATAGTATATCCTGGTTTAGAAACCTATTAATTTGTCTGTCGCAGATATACATTTTTCTGGCGGTACGCATTAGCGAGACGGTTACGAAAATTATGGATGTACGCTATAGGTTCTTAGACTTCACAATGTATACGTAATTCATGCCCAAAAATTTGTAGGTGATGATCCTGTGTACTGATGCACGACAAGCCAGGAGATATTGAGGCATTGCATCATCCCAAAATCTAGCCAACGACTTGCTGATGAACGATCGAAAGCTTTTGATTCTCCTGATTGTCCTTTATACGTGATCCATTCCTTTTGGGTGGGATGCAGTAGTGTTTCTGGATTCCTAATATTCGGCATACTTGGGTGATATGATGACATTTAAAGGCTGTCCATAGTGAAAATGGGGCGCCTTAGCGAGAAACCCAATGGCTGATGAAAGCTCGGTCAACCATGAGGGCACTCTGCTGTGGAATAAAGACGATTTCATACCGTTTAATGAAAATGTCTAGCATCATCAGTATGAAGCGACTTCCGTTCTTCGTTGTATGTGGCCCAATAATATTAATTTCGACACGCTGATGCGACACTGCTATCATCATTAAGTTAACGGTACACGGGGTGCATGCTTCAGTGTTTTAAACTGTAACACATGATACAAGGTTTCCGAGATTTCGTCCTATTTTCGTGGACAGATGGCAAATATTACATAAATGTAATTAGTTCGATATTGCTATATAAAACTCGGGTGAAGATTTCAGTTAGTCATTAACAACGTAAAACTTCGTACGTGAGTACATAAGTTTAGGTTGCCATACCGCATTAGCACAGAGACGCAACTGTCAGTTCACATCCCACAAAAACTGAACGTACCAATTACCAAAATCAAATCTAGAGATTGGTACGTTCCGTTTCTTGTTCTCACGAGTGGCCGGGTTCATCATGAACGTGCTTCATAATATTTTGGAGTCTCACACATGATACTATTAATAGCGATAGTTCTGATTCACTGATTACGAATAATATCTCTTTAAGATCTCAGGTTGCCCCAATAAGCACAAAGATGGAAAGTTGGCAGAGGGTGATTTCTCAACTTTTCCACATATCGCTTATTATTTTAGTGCAGTTATTTTCGGTGAGTTGCAGGTCGGGGATCCGTCACCTGCAGAGATAGTCAATCTGTCTCAGGGGCTGTGCTAAAAATAGCACTAGTGGCACTTGGGATATAAGGTATGCAGAACAAATCATCAATGTTTGTATAAAATCAGTGAGAAAGAAGCCTGAGAACGTCGTCGTCTGATTGACACTCGTACCCTCTTACCGTTTCTCTGTGCCTACACCTACAGTAATGCGGTATCCAAAAAAGAGTACCTCTTTTTACAGCAGTCGATATTTAGACGTCCTCATTTTCAAGCAGTGTCGTCTGAGACGCTGGAAGACTGCTTTTAAATTAGCAACACGTTATTCGGCTTTCTGAGTATACAAAATAATGCCATCGAGGTATATCAAGCATTTTTGAGGTACTACCTGTAAAACTATTTGCACTGGTCTTTGGAAGTTGGGGGTCGCATTATTAAATTCGAGAAGTATTACTTGGAGTTCAATGACCAGTTTGTAATGTTTCCTGTCCAGAGGACATCTAGAACTTACTGACACCTGTATGCAAGACCAAGAGTATAAAATCAGTTGCGCCTTTGATGGCATCAATCCACAGTAGCGGAAAACAATGAAGTGTTATTACAGCATTAAGACAAAAGTAATATTCACGTAGTCAAAGGGAGGAGTCTTTTTTTGCTACTAAAACAATGGGTGAAGCCGAGGATGATGACGAAGTTATTATAGTCTTTTTCTTTAGCATCCCATTACAAAGTCGAGCTACGGATAATAATGTACTGACATTGCAAGATGACTGACGGAGAGGCATTGGGTTACCTATGTAAATGGAATGCGTTCGATTTTCAGAGATATTATCCTTGAATACAGAGATAAATTGTCAGGGTAAAATATTTGTAGCACTATTTGTTTGCTACTTTGTTTTAGACGTAGGATTTTCGACACACCTAAAAGAGCAACAGATTTCAGTTGATTCGAATAGTGGTGTACCCGCTGTCGCCTTGCTAATTTGTGCTTACGACTTGGCCTTGTGCGCAGCAACACTATGCCTTAACATAAAACCAACAAGATAGTTCAAGCCAAACTATAAAAATTGTGCACCCACTTTTATGTCCAATTTTCTCTAATCGTGTGCCTCCAAAGGGGGTGCCAATCAGTGTGATTAATGCTATAAGGTTTGGTGTTTGCGCAAATACCTCGTTAATAAGTGCTGCTTATGCGCCTGGTCTGTATACAATTTCGGTTTCGAAACTTATAATAAAACCTCTAATGGTATCGGAACATAAATTAAATATACTATGAAGATAAATGGTTAAGCTTACCTGCATTTCGAAAACGACGCTGAGTAGACCTCCTGAGTCTCTAGACAAACTATCAACAAAAATGTAATATCCTTATATTCCTGTTAAATGGTTTCCGAAAACCGATTGTTCAGCAAGAAGATCGGGGGACAACTTTTTACACTTTGATATGGCAGGCATCTGACAGATGCAACACTTGGGGACTGTCCATCGGATATGAACCGAGTCATATTATTTGATCTGGAAGACCCTAAAGAATTCATACTTAAATTTGATACCTAAAGGAGACTACTATGATCATCGATCGTACTTGAAAGGTGGAACAACCCAGCGAGAATTAACCAAATGATTTGCAGCAAGAAATCCATAATTAGGTTTTAGATGAGTGAATATCTATACCTGTGGACACATAACTGTGTACCATCCAACTGGTGTCCTAACTTCAAGAAGCTAGCGAGGATCCTACTAAATGCCTACATAGAGACAGCATTTCCAAATGCTGCCGAACGCAACCTTACGGATGACCTATGGCACAGTTATTTTCAATATACAATATTTTTTGCACGAACTAGTGTAAACCAACTTATTTCTTTGCGCACAATTCTTGTTCTTTCTGTATAGTTCCAGGTATTAGCTTTGTCCGAAGAGTGGTAGTCTAGCCGCTCGACTATACTAATTCTATTCAGTTGACAGTTATTTATGAATTTGTATGTCCTGTGATTTAAAGGGGTATGTCTGTTTCAGGAAAAAAGGATTTCTGGATACCAGCAACTACCACATTATAAAACTGAAGCTCAGCCAGTTGCAGTGTGAAGAACTGGACAAAAAAATCTTATGATTACTCAGACCTTTATTGTCCCCTATTAGAATATTAACTGCACACCTGCACTTATGTAGGTTAGTCAAGACAGGTCACTGGAAATATAACGATTCTGCAGATGATCTTATGAAAAGTTGGGATTAGAAAAGACTAAATTGTAAGAAATTATTATGGTTTACAGAATATAATGAGGAAGCCACGGTGATTCGATGCTTTGGTGATATTTCCCTCATTGATTTAACCCTCCAGAAGTCACGAGTGACTTGTTTTTCAACATACTTGTCCAAATCTGCTTGTAACAAGATTTCTTGGTATTTAAACCTGGTATTTAAACCAGTTCAAGATCACTAACATGAGTCGTAGACGTAGTTGACATGGAAAGTTAGATATAAAGTTAGAACTGAGGCTGTATTAGAGGTTTACAGACGTTGATACTGGCCTTCAATGTAATGGCATATTCGATAATTATTGTTAGAATAATAAAGTTACCATTTTCATGATTACGAAACACACGAGCGAAGATCTACTTAGTTGATTTCAGAAATGTAACCACATTCTACCGAAACTATAGATTTTAGAGGTGTAGCTTGCTTTTTTGCACCAATTATGTTCAAAGATAGTGTACATATGTCTTCAGATGCTGTACGGACAAGTTGATTAGCCTAAGATTCACCAAGAGCATGGGTTTATCAGTATTTATTGATGAGCATTTTTAGTAGATCTTAGCCATTGTGGATATTTTCATCCTGTTCGTAGCGATCAAACGGTGCACACTTAAATCCAGAAATCGGGTCTTTGACATATGCAAACAAAATATGGCCGCAAGACAACATGTAGTAATTGAAACGTAGACAAGCATATCGTGCAATTTAGACACCGATCACATACATTGTGTTGCTGCCGTAGCCGTGGATATACTCTGCTACTTTACTTCGCGTCCCATTCTCCTAATTCTTTCGTAACCCATGACTACAATAATGTGTAGTATTGATATACTTGTTGTAAAATAATAGCATGTTACAAGAGGCATGCCAGTTTACAACTTAGATCAAATTGTTACAAATGCTATTATTGTAATTGGATTTTCTATCGTGTCAGTTCAATTCGATTCCAATAGACGTATGTTGGACGCACTTCCCGATTTTGAATTTAGAAAACACAATAATTCTAGGGGAAAATGGTCTATTAATAAATGATAAATGGAAATACAAATAATACCTAACGAAATTTACGTCTTCCAATTCAACATGTACAACACGTCGTAAAACTGGTCATATCCTATCCAAAGACTACATTCTCTATCATGGGGACGAGTCGCCAATCCACCACCACTTGCTCCGATCAGCAGATACAATGAAGTCCGTGATGCTGACTTATCGACAGAAGTTTTTGACCCATAAATAATATGCAAGGGTGGGATCTCCAATTTTGACATTTCATCGTCTCCAGAAGACTTTAAGTAGCATAACAAGGGATCAATATTTATCTCTCCATCTCCTGATACAGAGGAGGTTTGATCAGCATTCGTCATCGTCGACAACTCATTTGTCACATCAGTGACATCCAGATTATTATCAACGTCATCATGATTCCGTTCTGCCAGACAAGTCGCGTCGATTCGGTCTGCATTAGCATCCGTAGAGTGGAACTCTTCCATTTTTGTATAACTCATATCACTACATGAAAGAACAGCATTAGTATCGCAATTCAAAACACTAGGAGGCTCATTCGATGAAGTTGATAGACTAGTCACTATAAGTGGACTGCTCACACTTTCTGTCTCCTTATTATCGCTGTCGCTACTAAGACTCTGATGGCTACTATTTCCATTGCTAGTCATAGCATCCGAAAGAGAATGAGGTTTAGGCTTCTTTATAATAGTAGCATCATGTTGTTTCCTAGGCTTCTTAGCCTTTACAGTACCGCCATCACTTATCCTAGAATCTACTCTAGGTCCAGTTATATAATTTACCCTAAATGAAGGGTTCCGAAAATAGGCTTTATTCCGTTCAGACAATCCTGCCTGGGCCTTCTTCATATTTACTGAACTCATTAACCTCTGATTACTCGAATCCAAATAACCGTTCCAGGCTTTTCGAGCAGCTAAGAGGCTTTTAACATCACACACTTCGGATCCATCTTGATGCCTACACTTTTCACCTTTTTCTTTCTTTTCCATACTTAGAAAAGCCATCTTATCTGTTACACAAACCGGCTTCTTACTAGGATACGCATCAAGAGGTTTTACATCGTTACGGTCACATACTCGTCCTTCATCAGCGTATGCCTTCGTGATATAATTGACAACTCTCTTATCTTCCGGGCGTGCGTTAGATAGAAACGAAGAATCCCCATGTCTCGCACGCAGACCACTAGTAGCTTCCGTATTATGTCCTGTTTTAGCCCGATAAGCTAATCTTCCGAATCTACTACTAGCTATCTTAGCACGAGACATAATAAATTCCGTCAACTCATTGAAATTAGGCTCTCTCTCCTCTTCGTCCTACTTGATTCCTAGCTCTGCTCACTGGGCTTGCATTCGATGAGGTAAGAGCCTGACTATTCGTTCTAAAGTAACCAGGGAATGAAGTTCCGTTGTGCAATTTAGCTGTTCTAAAGTTAAAGCAGCATTCTGCATTTTAATAGCCAAATTCGTCAATAATTCAGGATCATTAAAATCTGCGTTCCCAGTTTTAAATAAGTCTTCTAAGGTTTCCCGGGCTATTACATGCGACTGTCCAAAGAGCTGTTTTAAGATGGCCTTAGCTCTCTTATATCCCGCTTGTGGATCCATTATAATACAACCTTCAGTCGCATTTTTTGCCCTTCCTTTACAATAATGAATTAAATACAATAAACGCACTTGGTCATCTTTTACTCTTGGTTCTATAAACGTTTCTATTTGGCGCATAAACCTAAAGTAGTCGCGAGACTTTCCATCAAAAAATGAAAGTTCGACCTTAGGTAGTTCTAAACCTACTGTCGGTGTCTTAAGTATCTGATCCGTCTCTGGTACCTTAGAACTCTCACTTAATCCTGGTTCCTTAATGCCTGCCAAAGGTGACTTACAATAATAAGTATCAGACATAACATCAGTGCTAACATATGGGTTACCCATAAAAAATTCATCATTAACGACTTGCTTAGCGTTCTGGGATCCGTCGAGCTCTTCCACCCTCCTCATGTTTGATTTCTTGCGACTTGACATCATAAATGAAGTTCAATGGAAGAAAAATAACAAATACAAAATATAGTAATTCCACAGATCAGTTCAAGAAGATATGTCCAAGATCAAAATTTCTTCCTCCAAGATACAATTCGAATACGAAAATACGATAAATAATCCAAAATTCTTCTTTCAAGAAAGTCTAGTGTGATAAACGATTAAAATTCCAAATGTTTCTTTATAATTCTTAATAATCCAACTGTAATTGGTCTTCTAATCAAAAGGTAATAGATAATTCCAGAATATAAATGTTCTTAGGAATAATTCCAGACAGTAAATGGACTGATTTCCAATATTTCGTTAGACTGTAATTGGATTTTCTATCGTGTCAGTTCAATTCGATTCCAATAGACGTATGTTGGACGCACTTCCCGATTTTGAATTTAAAACACAATAATTCTAGGGGAAAATGGTCTATTAATAAATGATAAATGGAAATACAAATAATACCTAACGAAATTTACGTCTTCCAATTCAAAATTACTCTGAACGAGTATCAATGTTCCGAGGTCTAGGTGAACTCCTATACTGCACGATGTCGAATCCAAAAATGTGGCGGTAGCCATATTATATCAAATTTAAACAACATATGTACAGTTCAGAAGCAAACATAAAACTTCAATATAAGTACAAAATATAGAAAGAATAACAATATACAATGATAAAATCTCAAATTGGAATCAAATAAATTACCAAAAATGTCAACAGAAAAGGTTCGTCATGTCATAACAAAAATATGTAAACATGGAGGGATTTTCCAAAACACAAAGCATTCAAAAAGGATTCTACAATTATATCTACTGTAAAATTTGGCATAGTTAGATTAGAATTAAAAGTCTGTTTCTGACAGCACATTTACACTATGTCACTGACAGTATGATACAGCCACAGCACAAAAACAGAGAAGGTATACAGCAGAGTTTTTGATTGGTTTGCGTAATTCAGGAGTGAATTTATTTGGAAGTTTCATTTGGAAAGAGCCTGAAACAAGCTGTGACCTATACGTGCGCGTACAGAAGGTGCATTTTGTATGGAGGTACGATGGATGTCCCACTGTTAATAGGGTTCTGAGAAGGGATAAAAGAAAGCTGTAAGCCTTTTCAAAAATGTTAGGAGTAATCTTCGAACCTGGAATGTATAATCATCATAGTAACGTTTCTTACCTTAAGAATTGGATAATATTTTGGATCCTTTATTGTGTAATATGAGCCCAACATGGGTCGGTGTCCTATTCCGAATTTTCCAGAACGACAGTAACTTCCAGAACATTCATTAAATATTTGTGGGCAACTTTCATACTATAGGTTGTGTGAATTCCCGGGGTCAGAACATATCGCTGATAGTAGAGAGCTCATATACATTTCCAGTCTGTTCAATGACTTCTTGTCTGCTCAAAGGCTTATGGAAAACGCTTTCTCAGGCATCCATACTTTTATTTAAATCTGACTATAATCGATAACGAAGAGCAAAATTTACTTGAACGATCGCCTGGTTTTCACAAGTCGTACCAAACATTTACGAACGCAGATACGTCAAAACTAAAGCAAATATTTCCTGCGGTTGTGAACTCTTTTGATGGATGTAAATTTTAGCCCTTTGTCTAATGCACGGATTAAAAATCCACACAGACAGTCTCAGTATTCACAATTGTTACAAACTTATTTATAATGAAGTAGACATAGATGAAACACATCGTGGTAGTGAGTAAGGAGGTGTACAGTCCTAGAGAGAATAATGATCACTAGTATTATCTACTTCCTGAAGTTGAGTATCTGAAGATAATGTTTCGGAGCTATGTGTAAAAAGATATTTGAGAGTTTGGTCAGTGTGGTTTTTTTTAAATGTTAATACAGCGTTTTATCAAGAATTATTAGCAGAAGTTCCAATTCTTTATGTACTTCATTAAGGCAGCTTTAAAAATTATCCTAACTGGTACGTCACTGGAGCGACTCTCAGTTAGTCAGTAAACAACAACATAGAACTTCGTACGTAAGTACATCAGTTCAAGTTGTCATACCACATTAGCACAGCGATGTAGTTGTCAATTCAAATACCAAAGTAGTAGAAGTAGTAATAGTATTAGCAGTATTTGCCGAGATTAGAGTTCGAAGATATTATTCAAGAAGAATAAACTTAGATCCTTCATCTAAGCCAGAAGTACAATATAGTGAAATATACTTAAAACTAAAAGATAAAGTGATGAGGAATTCAGAATGTCAGAATTTCATAGAACACAATGCGTGAATGCACCTGCGCCATTGTTATAGATTTTGAGCCACGTTATTCAGGGTCTCCAACCATCGATTATTATCATCTCACGGACCCCAACCAAGTAGCCAACATCTACCATCATGATTCAATCCACTTGTCAGTGACTTCATGCATTTCTGACACGTCATGTTCTGACCGCCCCTAGCTTTCGTCCAATCTATTCCTACACCGCAAAATATAGCTCGACGAAGCAGTCGGTGATCAAGCGTACGCAACAAGTGTCCCAACCACCCCAACTAGGTGAAGTTTCACTACTTCATCTATTGATCTGCCGTCCCTACCTAGAACTCTTTTCCTAACGACAGCATTGCTCACTCGGTTTTCCCACGATACTTGAGCAATGCTTCGGAGACATATTTGATCGAAAACAAGCAACCTACGAATATATTTTACTCTCACTGGTCACGTTTCACAGCCATAAAGTAGGATTGGGCGAACTACCGCGCAGTACATTCATCCTTTGAGTAGCAAATGGATATCTCGCCTGCGCCATAAGTGATGCAGGTTGACAAAAGCTAATCTAGCCTTCTGTATCTATGCTGAGATTTCATCAGTCACCACGCCATTGGCACTGATGAGACTTCCCAGTTACGTGAAGCGATCTACACGTTCGACTTCTTCACTCGCCATCAATAGTTAAGGTGGCGATGGAAGCATGTGTCTAAGTTGACTAAGCTACTGACTGTACTGAGAGCCTGGCGAGATGGGTTTTTGAACATCTTTCAGTTCGCTAGGTGCTACTGAGTTCGAAGGCTTCTACTTAACCATGTAATTCATCCTACTAACAAATATCCCTGCTGCGGGTTTGACAGGTTTTGGATATCAATCCAAGCTGCCTCCGGATGGTGACATTATACGTGGTGGCCTAACTGTATTTCTAGTTGCTCCTGAAATATATTCATTACTCTGCTATCATTAGGTAGAACGCCAAAATGCTTGCTCTGTCTTTCCTCTATCTGGTGAGTCACAAACAAACAGGTATTTGGACTAGAGCTTGATCTGAATCTAAACATGTGCCCCAGAACGAGCGACAGTCCTCTATCGAACGTTTCCATCGGTGGGTGTTGGCGATGTGATCAAGCTGGGTCCAGCGTTGAGACGACTTTGGTGTTCGCCAGGTCAAAACATGTTTTTCCTTATGTCTAAATCTAGTATTTGGTAGACATATGTGATTATCTGAGCACAGTTGCCAAAGAGGGTAGCCATTGTTTGTTCTTTGTACCACGACACATTTAGATCCACCCAGGTGTCTTTCATTTTCGCTGAGTCTACCTACCTGAGCATGCAAATTACCAGCCATCATTACTATCTCAGAGCGCCTAGCTTTTTGGAAGTCTAGTAGCTTTTCTTAACACTTATCTTATGAAAGCTTTTTTGAGTATTAGCTCCGCACTTGAAAGCCGTTAGTGGGCAGCCCTTACCGACAGAGACGGAAATCCGTGAGATAAGATAACGTGTGAAATTTTCCGCGACACCGCTTCTCCCTTACTTATAGTTTGCCTTACTGACAGATGTCACTACTTTTTCCACATGCTTTTGGATATTATTCCAAGCGGCAGTCTTCAATAAATTATCTCCTCCTATGGCTTATAGTGATGTGATCTTGTTGGATCCATTGGTGGGTTGAGTGTGCGGTTCGCCATATCTAAATCTAGTATTTGCTAGAAATAGGCGATTATCTGAGCATAGCTGCAACAGATGGTCGCCATCATCTTTTAGATCCACCGCGACGCCATGAGATCCACCTATGCGTCTTTCACTTTTTTTAGTTTATCGACTTGAGCATTGAAGTCACCAGCCACTATTGCTACGTCAGAGTGCCTAACGTTTTGGAAGAGGTCGGAAAGCTTTCTGTAAACTCATCTTTAGCCTCGTCTGAACTGCAGCCAGTGGGGGCATAGACAGATACGACGAAGAGGCAATGGCGAATGTCCCTATCTTTCCGTGTCCTTACTGTACCGTTTAGTCGGACAGAGCACAAACGACTATCTACTAGGATCCATTCTAGGAGAGATAGTATTGCCCTATGAATCAATGCTTTACCTACGCCAATGAGACCACAGGAAGCCGCAGCAGATCTTCCAGGTACACAAAGCGTAAACCGGGTTGATTCTCTATCTGAACAAGATGAGATCAAATTGTTGATTTACTCGGATCTTGTACGCGCGATTCGTAGACGCAGCATACATTGACTGCACGGGATTTCAGAGTTCTATTTAATGAAGCTTGTTGAACTATGTTTGAAAATTAGAAGCTCTAATATGTAATTAATTACGGAGTTTCAGGAGACGTTTCGTAAGCCCAAACCCTTTGTGCCAGCAGCGATATGTGACAGACGATCAAAAGAGGGGTTGGTCTAGGAGATGTGTTGAAAGGATTTGATTGTGACCGAATCGGTCTGGTGTGCCCTAATGGGTATGAGGACGGACATAACTTACTTGCTGCCCACACCGTCGAAGGGCTCTGGTTGTCCGGAGGGGCATCGGCATCATGACTTGAAAAGTAACTGGGCTTTCATCATGAGGCGTCTTAACTCTTAACTCAACTGTTCTAACTCCCAGAACAGAGTTTATATGGTTTGAATTGCTTTTTCTTGTTAGCGTTTTTAGCGAGGAAGTTTTTTACGGTATATAGTTGTCAACCACAATCCCAACTTGTCTCATTTATCCATGCTTGGGACCGGCAGTAGCCTCTAAAGGGTCTGCAGATGGGGTTGGTAACATGTTATCGCTGAGTATTCTTTTTGTATCATTGTTTAAATGGCGCTATGTAGCTATTCGGAATCCTACCAAATGATCAAATTCAGCTACTCCAATAGGATTCCATTGATGTTCCTAAATCTCCAACATGTCAGAACACACCATCGCTAGATGAAGTTGTTGCGGGGTCGAGTACAGGAGAGATGAAGGAAGGAATAAATGGAGTGGGAAGATTTACAGATAATTCATATTTATTGAGTTAGATCGAATAAGAAACAGAATGGAAATCTGTGACATCGATAGTTAGGACGCTCAATTTTCACTTACTAAACAATTCTTCGGGGGATATTTGATGAAAATCCTAAAAATCATTCATCACTACGATGTCACCGATTTCACTACCTCAAGTATGCAGGTTAACGAACATAGCACGGAAAGACTGCAACCAGATTTGCAACTGTCTTGAATAAACTGCTTATCGAAAAGCCTATGGATCTCCGGTGTGACGTGCCAATCGTTTAATAACAATTTGACCTAGCGCTCTTCAACTTCCACCAAAGAACGATGCCACTAGATTGTTGCCTTCTATAAACCCCACCTATGAAGGCAAGCGATTATTGCATTAGGATTACACGGTATCCTTTCTCTTTCTTTGTGGAGAAACGGCTATTATCGAATTCACCCAATTTCCCAACTCGCTTCACTGCTTTCATATCTTCGGCAGACAATGCTTCTCGTTCAGGATTGCTGTCACTGAAGTTACCTCACTAAACGTTCAGCCATAAGCACATCGGAAGGCAGTTAGTCAAATAACAGTTTCCAGCTGTTTCCGAAAGTTGCAACGTAGAAGCCAATGAAAATAAAACATTTGAAACAAAGAGTAAGTCCAGTTACTACCTGGCTCAATAAACCTAAATCCACTCTATCCGTCAGTGATTGTAATCAACAAAGCCGAGATCTGGTCAAAAATCTATGGCCGGTGAATCCACTCCAGAAATGAGAGTGAAATATGATATAACTGATCAACTGTAAATGCCGAAACCAGAACCAGTAAGAATAATGTGACACAAACCCGTTTATTCAATGATAGTATTCAATAATGATGAATATAAATTGTGTTTTCGTTAGATATCCCTGCTTATACTGAAACTTTTCCACGCACGTAATACGACTAAGAGCACAGCATGGAGACGCTGAGGCCGAAAACTAATGTTGCTGCGACCGAACACGACCAATGTTACCTACTGATCTTCACTGACATAAGTGAATATGTACGACAATACAGTAAAACGTAAAAAAAAACACAGAAAGTTTGCGTGTATACAGTAACATTTCCTGGAGTCCTGAGTTTGCAACTAAGTTAATTTGTGTGTTGTACTTGAAGCCTCCACAAAGAAAGCAGCGGGTTGAGGCAGTTATAAGAATAGCAGACAAAATGAAGCATTTCAGTATTTGCAAATCTTGGTACAGTAGATATAAAGTATCACCCTGAAAACATTATAAAAATATTATGAATCTAAGTTTCAGTTTCTGTTTGTATGGGACATGAGGTTGAGTATCTTGAGTTTTTCCTGGCAGTGTTACTCTCAGGTGATGTAACTTACCTTTGGAAGGGTTATCCGATTAGGCTGCTTACAGTGTTTAGTTGATGAGTTCTATGCTTCTTGCATCAATGAAAAATCAATAGTCAGCTGGGAAATAATCATTTCTCGGTTCGCGAAAATTTTTAGATTATTCTTTTGAAATTTGTGTTAGAAAACAAGCGATGATAGCACATAAGCATGAAATTTATTAATAGCTAATTTAAAAGCTATGATCAGATCACCTAAGGTCTCTTCAAATAACAAGTTAAATAGGTTTAACTTATTCAATCCATTATCATACAACAGGTTTCCTACTGCGAGAATCGACTTAATTGCAGTTGTTTGAACCATTTGCTACAATTCACTAGCTTTCTTCAGACAGCAGCTGGATGCTTGTGTGAATTCTCGAAATCAGGATGGACGAGAACTGCATACAAAGTGAAGAAATTATTCGACATTGAAATGACTAGCGGCTCTACGTAATAACTGTTAGGTCCTAAAACCTACTTTCCATTGTCAATGAGAACTGTAAGACCAGTTCTTTGATTAAGTTACCTTCAGATTAATTGGTTCATAAAGAAATGGCAGCGTCTAGTAATCAATCAAAATCAAATTTTACAATCCTTCACAATTTTTTTTCCTGTGCGAATGAATTTAGTGTTTCCGTGTGACTAAATGTGGGTTGTCTGTAATAGAGAAGAATTATTCACACTCGATAATGAGACATCATGTCGTTTCATAACAGCACTTCTAGAATTATTGTTATCTTGATATTAAAAGGGTTGTGATTTACTACTTGAAAAAGTTTCATTCTGCTTCTTTAGTTAAGGATAATTTCTCCTTACGGTCACGAATTTGGATTTATAGCTGCTGGCCGAAATCGCACTCAGATTTTTAGCTGTAGTATGAAATCTGAATGTCTCAGTCGGAACATGAACAAATTCGTCCGTGTGTTCCGAATGATAATGCGTGCAAATGGTCAGTAAGTACCTTAAGTTCGTTGAACGCAAGTAGAATTTTTCTGAGAAAGGTAAGCAAGATTCTTTAACAATTGGTGGGCTTTTCGATCAATAACAATTAAGAAATGCTCTGCTCCTTGAAGTTATGTTACAAATACCAAGCAATTTCCTCAAGATATATAATCCTACTGTATAGGAGTGACAGACGTAAATTTAAAATATGCCAAAGAAGTATTACAAATTCCAATCAATCTAGAACAACGACAAGACACAAGCAGTACGTGGGATTTCGTAGTACGTAGTTTGAAGTTGTACTGACTTAAACTCATGAAATTTCTGATCGTACAGTAAACATATTAACGATTCATTACATACATCATAGCACCTTGCTGATTTACACCATTGTTATCATTTCTGAAATTTCGCGTGCACTTGGTCCCCACTATATCTGCAAATAATGACAATAACCCCTTAATCACCCTAGATGTCTCACTACCTGACTCCCTCACAGATATAATAGATTTTCACCATAATCTCAGTGAAATTGTAGAATTCTGCTAAATTGATATATCATCACACCACACCATACATAACATTGCACTGCTGTGAGTACGCCTTCCAGAACTACTTGCTTATCTAAATATTATTTCATTATTTACTTACTCTCAAATTTATTATATAAACAAATAATCAGCTTCTACTATTATTGGCCACACGTTTGCATATTTGAATCAAGAATCTTCAAAATTAGTTTACGCGATCCCTTTACTATCCGATTTCTTTGTTCATTGTCAACAACAGACTTCTTTGGTGAAATAATATTCTCTGATTTTTAGTGAATAGAATGGAGAGAAGACCTGTGGTATGTTTACAAAACCCAGGATATCAACTCTTTGAATCCATGAACTCTATTGACCATAGCGCAGAGCATTCAGTTTCGAAGCAATGATATATAAGTGATGGCAACTTGTCTCTAAATTACGTATTTAATGCTTGTTGTCTAAATGTATTCCCCTGTCTTAAGATAATATCTTCAGAGAAAAAGCAGTCCTCATGGTGTTGAGAAGCAACGGATTTAGATTTTTTTCACTTGTTTCACATATTATAAATAATAAAATACTCATTGCACACTGAGTTTAAAAACTCCAAAATAGTAATCCAGTAATGATATTTAGTAGAGTCATGCACGTATAAGGAGCGAAAGTGATAAGTTACATATTTTTATGTCAGAAATGATAAACTGATATCTTCCTAGTAATACGTAAGCTATCAAATATGATTATAGCTCCCATCATTTAAGGTGTGGGAAACAATTTAGGCGAAAAGACAAACAAATTAGACAAGATTTGCTTGACTGCTTGTGTATGAACATAAACTATCGATCTCTCACACGTGATCTGAACTAAAAAAATAAAATAAAGTAACTGATTAAAAACAACTGCTAGTGAAAGCAAACATTTTCTACTTTTCATGGTATTCAGAAAGTGACATTAATTTATCTGTATTGTTTTTTAGGACCGTCTTTCTGTCTGAGTCTCAAATAGGACGAAACACACGTCCTAGACTCCATTGCTAGTCACCATCAATTTCCGCCAAGGTCAACATTGTTTCGTATAAACAATGTTCAGTCTGTTTATTTTACAAACAATTGAATTGCGATTTGATTTAATTCTCACCTTACCACAATATTCTTTTGTACGGAATTCTGAACTCGGGCAGTAGTTACACGAGGCTGAGTGATTCATATTAACTTTTATTGACTTTATACATTTACACGTTTATTTATCTCTGCGTGTGGTTTCGGTAAATTGCAAGTGTTAAGCGACTACTGAGCAACTAAATCCAACCTATTTCACTCATTGTTCTCTCAGGCTATCAAAAGGAACGTTTTATATCGAAATTCAATGTTTCATTTGATAGGAATAATATCTTATATATAGAATGACAATATTTTCAAGAAACAAATAATCTATGTTGCTAACACGAACATAAAGTAAACTCACATTTACGTAACACAAATATCCATGCGCCTAGTCGAAACACATGGAGATGTCCACTTGTAGATGTAAAGAAAATGTCCAGAAATTAGGTCTGGTATGCAATGCAGTGCAATTTTAGTGGTAGGATGCTTTTTAATTAGGTCAGCAATACCAAAAGTGCTGAATCTAAATAATTATGCAGTGAAAGCTTAGCACTGCTATGCAGTGTAGTACTGAAACGAAATAGCTACCTAGTGTTCCCTAATTTTTAGTTGCTCCCTGAGTTCGTATAGGTCCTGCATGTCAAATTCAAACAAATTAATTTAGACCAATAAGAACAACTGTGAAGCCAAATATCAGCTTGTGTTATCCAAATAATCTTTGCCAGAATAATAATAATAACAAAAAATAAACAATAAGCATGAACAATCTACATATTACACAATAATTCATATGATGAATGACTAAATTACTGTCATCAGTAACCTACGAATCTTTTTATCTAATTTCTAACAAATTTATATTTTATAGTAGAAAAGAAAACTTGCATGAGAATATATCATAAAAGATGCAGACCTTTCATTTGACCAACGCATTACAATACAACAAACACATATCATAGCGATTCTCACGATTACTAATGACTATGAATGGAATAGGGAGAAATCACTCACTAATTTATCAATGATAACAGTCATTTATTACTACTCCTAAACGTTTCACCATGAATAAATAGACAAATTAAATTGTGTGAATAACTTTTCCTGTTGATAAAGAAGCTCACACAGTGTTTCTAATATGAATAATAACAATAATGATGCACCAAACAATGAAGCATCATAAAATAGGCTGTGAAATACAGCTACCGTAACATATACTTACATAGTATACATGTATTTAACTGTAAACAAGAACAATAATGGGAGTTTTAAAAAAAAATACAACTACACAAAACTATGTGTATCCTTTGATGAATAGTTTATTTGATCTTTCAAATAAATTAAAAGGTACAAATGAAAATCAAAAACAAAAGGCGAAACAGATACAGTAAATTTAATGTTACGAAAAAAAGATCAGCCTACAAATCAACAAATAAATATACATGAAAAAAATAGAATAAAGAATTTTTACACACAAAGAAAATGCTTTGATATCATTGAGAATGCTTTATTATTGGCTACGATAATGATGAAGTGGAAATTCTACAAGTGAAAATATCAGGAACAGAATACATATATATATGGAAATGTGCGTATGATATACAGTTTTGTGGTTTCTAGTTACGAGAAGTAGTAAATGTTGCTGGTGATGATGGCTATAAATGTAAAAAAATTTTATAGAACCAGTTAATCTGGATAAAGTAAATGATCTGAATTATGATAAGGGTTGTGAAAATGAGAAATTTCTGACAAGACATTCACATTCTGCCAGTGGATATTTTTCTTACTGGTTGAAGGTGATGAACACCAACTACAACAAGCAACTGAAGAATTAGGACAAGATTTAAAGGTATGTGAATTGGATAATTCACATGCAACAGTGTTAGGTGGATTAGTAGTAGTAGTTATAGCAGGTTGAACACTAAAAAAGAGAATAACAAAAATAGGTAAGATGAATATATTTGTAAATAATAAATTTAAAGTAAGTGATAAAGTAAATGACCAATTGATATTTTATTCACATTATAATAATTTATGTCGCGTATTTTTCATTATTGTAGATAAGACAGCTTCCTAAAGTATGAATAAATAGAGGTGAAGACTGTTAGTAAGTTAAATGACTTCTTCAGCTCAGTCCGAACTAAGGAATACAGAAACATGTACTCTAGTTAGTCATAATGAATAAAAAGTTAGCACTCAACACATAAATTCAATAAAATGAATGATATCAACGGTGAGTAGCAGAAACAAAAAAAACATGGGTGTTAGGGAGGGAGTGGGAGTTGTCAGAATTTAGTGAAAATACTAGCTTAGGTTAGATGATCATGAATGAGAATATTACAAACTAAAATAAGTAGTTAAAGACTATCATTGTATGAATCTGCCCAATCTTGTGAACCAATGTTTTACATCAGTTCAGTCAGGTAGGTTGACGTCAACGATGTGTAACACCAGTTGAACCGATTTTGAAACGATTCTATTCAATGTTCAAGCATCTCAGATGATTTTAAGTAAAGTAAATCATTCCAAAATATGTATCGATCACAGGTGCACTTTTACTATCATGTGGCCTGATAAGATGAAATAGTTTATGATGAGTTAAAGTTATGATTACACCTTTTACCTACGGAATGAATTGGCGAATACCGAAAAGACTAGCGTTTCTTAGTGTATAAAACTAAGTTATTTATCAAACCCATCCTTAAAACGTTTGTGATATGTAGTAGGGAGAACGAAATGTGACTGGTCATCGAGCGTCGACAAACACGGACAGCCTACTGGCTACCAAATGTGATTTCATCCCACCCCCCATTAACTTATAGTCCGGACTCACTGGGCGTGAGTGCCTGTAACTGTGTGGAAGTATCTGGTTTGGTGTGCCATTTGAGCATGTAATTCAGTTGTAATATAAACTCAGTCACCCATTTATCCGCGATATATAATACAGTAGATAAACAATATCCAATACACCCGTTATCACCAGTAATTGTTTGAATTTGAGGTATATTAATAACTTGTAATAAGGAGAGTATAATCAATTTGCTAAAATCAACAATATAACAAAGGTCCTGTAATAGTAATACAAGGGAGAAAACAACACGGGGAATCCATCAATGCTTAATTGTGCGTTTCAGTAGGAAGGTAAGCCTAAGGATTTACAAAAAAGTTATAGTTGGCTTCATAATAGTTTTATTTTAGCTGGTTACTAGTTGATAATTACTGGTTATTTCGCTTCTACTATTTAGTCAGCCATTACTGATGTGCAGCCTGGTTCAAATATGTGTTAACCCAAATTTTTATATTCAGAGGACGACAACCACATAATATAAGTCTGTCAATGGACAGATTTTATTAATTAATATTATAAAACAGTTAGTGACATTACCAAGTTACCTAAAACTACACATGCTAAACGATATGACAATAGATAACAGTGAAAAAAACGATTATACTACTGTGAGATTAATTAAACGAAAATGCTTGAATTTTGAATAAATGTTATGCCACACCCTCTGCGACAGATAAACATGAGAGCTTTTAACTACAAAAAATGACTGAATTTACTTTTAGTAGAATAATTAAAATCTCCTACTTTGAGAGATAGCAAATAACTAGGTGGTAAAATTTAGTGACGTTGATTTATTATGGGCATAACAAATCATTAAGAGGAAGAGTGGATGGTGTAGACAACTTTAATGGGTCGTAAGTTAGTAGTAGCTGGAGGTGGTGAACAGTAAATCCTGGATCTAGATTTCATGCTATTTGGAACTCATCAGTTAAGTGCATCTCGGAGGACCTAGTGCGGCCTGGTGGATTGAATCATGGTTTACCCATTCTCAGATTTCGAGCTATCCAGGCAGTGCTGAACATTGAGCACGAGATGTCCAATCACTTAGACTGGTGACCACCACATTGGAACCAGATCGACAGAAGTTGATGAGCAATCAAGTAATCAATCGCTTATGAAAATTCAATGATGAAAAAATAGGTTACTAGTGGAAGAAAAGACTGTGAGCCATATTACAAAGTGTAGTCATATAATTTTATTTCATAACGCAAGCTAAATCGTTTGAAATGCCATTGTTGAGACTGTTTTACACAGGGGATAGTTATATTTTATTTTAATGAAAATTTACTTGACATTAGCAATTTTAAAACTCAGAAGTTAATAAGACCTAGTTTTTGCAAAACGAAACATAATTATAAAGTAAACTTACATTTCACCTCCAACAGGATTACCATTATATGAATCTGTCGTTACTGTGTTATTTATATCACTATTATCTTCATGATATCGAGAGGATCTCCATAGACTCGTTTTACTAATACGATTATTAGCGCACAGTTGTAAAGTTGGACAAGATTCAAATATTGCCAGTAGTACATTACGATTCAAACCAAACCACCATGGATTACCAGGACCAGATGATAATGAAGCATATAAGAATATACTAAGTAATACAGGTATACAAATTAATAATGCACTACTTTTTGAAGCAGAAAGATAACCATCTAATCTTAAGCCTAACAGGATTAATGAAGTACATAGGAAAATAACTATTAGTAAATGTGAAGCATAGTAACACACAGATAATCTACGTTGAGCTACAGGAATAAAGAAGGCTGTAAAGTATGTAATTAGTGCAATAGTTAAACCTGCGAAACAAAATAAAAATCCCATCGATAATAATATGAATGATGGAATAAAAGTGACAATCCAATTTGAACGTATCCAATTGTCAAGTCTAGCAATTAAGAATAACAATTGTAATAAATTAGCAGCAATACATAATTCTAAGGTAAAAGAGCATGCATGACGAGATCGAGGTATGAAAACAAATGAATCTGAATTATTATTCATAGTATTGTTATTGTTGCTATTATTGTTGTTGATGGTATTATTATTATTATTAACAGTGGTAGTGATAGCAGTAGTAATGGTAGTGTTACCAGTATTGTTATTTAAAGATCTTGAATGATGTTGTCTTCGACGTCGTGCATTTGCTGTGAATGTAGCTCTTGAATCTATCATAACAAAAAGAAAACCAAATACACCCAATGCACCAACAACTAGTAATGGAGACAAAATAGTTAAATATGTAAGATTAGATGTTGCAGTTGACAAATGGATACATAACAACACTTCAGAACATGTAATAAGAAAGTGAAAAAATGCTGATACAGACATTGCTTGTATGTACGGTAGAGCAGGATCATCACGAACAATATATGTACTATGCTGTGGATCGTCAACGTGAATTCTGCAATGTTTACACCATACTATTACACCAACTAACCAGCCAACAAAAACAACTGTTTTCCATAACCAAAGTGGAAGAAATATTGTCCAATAAGGAATTATTAAGACATTATCTATTCTAGCGGCAATTAATAACAGCCATACACTGACACACACACTGATGCATATTGTACCCTCATTGAGATTTTCAAGGGCTTTTTGAAAAGAAGCCATTTAAACTAATAAAATTTCACAAATACAGGTTTTAAATCTGCTGATAAAACTATTGAAACAGACGAAAAGTAGTACAACTAGACTGTTATTATTATTTTCACTGTTTTGATGAAATGTTGAGTTATTTTCATTTGATGTGTTTATTGTAGGACCTGAAATAAAAGAAGAATAAAATACTCCAGTTATTTTTCAGAAGACAAACGGGAAAAACAGTCCGATAAGGAAAATACGGTTT
This sequence comes from Schistosoma turkestanicum, assembly GCA_944470395.2. Classification (NCBI taxonomy): domain Eukaryota; kingdom Metazoa; phylum Platyhelminthes; class Trematoda; order Strigeidida; family Schistosomatidae; genus Schistosoma; species Schistosoma turkestanicum. Next base: position 20,892,291 of record OX103972.1, on the reverse strand, counting down.
CGTTAATCTATTCAATGTACTTGATGAACAACTGGTTGAAAGCCAAAGTTGAACATTGATAAAATAGATATACATTTGCACTGCTACAGTTTGAACATCTGTAGAATAACAATAACCGTAAACAATGGCTTGGAACAAGGTACATAAACCAATACTTAGTAAACAACTTGCACTGGATTGGACCTTGATTGACTTTGTTATCTAGAACCTATGGTACTTTTAAACGGCTAAAGAATTCCAGTCTGATACCTGTTAACTTTGAATACAAGGGAGATGAATATTTGTTGACTCTAGAGATTATTACTGTTTCATTGTAACATGACTACGCCTATATAAGACGGTATTACTAGTAGGCAATCACTTGACTAGTACAGTTAAGTGCAGTCGTTTTAGTTACGTACGAAGAAGTGAAGACCAGAGTAGCCTCACTCCCAACCTTAGCTGCTACCTTGACGTGGTGGTCAGGCTTGCCTATAGTGATGATCCAACCGAGCTATATTGGCTGGAACATATGTTCCTGTTGGTTCTACCAAGCCAGGCAGGTCGACTGGAGAACGATGAGACTAAAAGCAGCTACCCAAGGTCTGAGGGCGAAGTCGTACTGCTGACTGTGGTGGAGGAGTGTGACAGCAGTAAGGTGTTTCCCTCGGACAACCAGCATCTGCAGCGATGCTGCCTTCTCACAAGGAAGGAAGGGTTAGAAAAGGTCGACCCTAAAAATGTCACACCTCACCCCACCTCACGGATCCCCGTCTTCACCAGTAAGGGTGCCCACAAGGGCTCTCAAGAGCGGAGCTAATACTCAAAAAACCCTTCCATCAATAGGCCCTGAGTGACCGGCCTCAAGCAGTTGTCCTTTAGGCTCTGCGGCCACACTCTCAGGTCTCTAAGACCGACACTAATCTACCTTATTTTTCAGGTCCCTGAAGAAACAACCTTCTATGGTCTGGGCAGCCGGAAGTGATGTCCGCCCTCACAGTCTTAACAACACACGAGACCAAATCGGTCACAATGAAATCCTTCTTACACTTCCTAACAACTCTCCTACCTCCGTGACCAAACCTCCTCATATCCCTTTGTCTCCTGACGCCCCTGACACAAACGATTTGAGTCCACGAAACGTTAATCCTAGTCTCCTGAAACCACACTCTAAACTGCATATTGGAGCTTTCAATGCTCGAACCATGTGCCAAATAGGATAACAAGCTTGCTTATCTAGGATTTCAGAATCTCGTACCGTCGACGTATGCTGCGCCTCCGAAACGAGCACACAACTTCTGAGTGGTGTCGTTCATTTTACCTCACAATGTCAAAATAAACAACCAACTCGATTTACTTTTCGTGTATCTGGAGGCATTACTGATGCTTCACGTGACATTGCTGGTGTAGGTATAACATTATGTTCTAGAGAAAAAGTTGCCCCCTTAGATTGGATCCCAGTAGACAGTAGCTTTTGTGCTATCCGACTAATCGGGACAGTAACGATTTGTAAAGATCGGGAAAGTCGCCGTTGCCTCTTCGTCGTATCTGCCTACGCTCCCACTGACTGTAGCTCAGGTCAGGTAAAAGATCAGTTTTACACAAAGCTTTCGGACCTCCTCCAAAATGTTAGGCGCTGTGATGTAGCAATAGTGGCTGGTGACTTCAATGCTCAAGTCGATAAACTAAAAAAAGTGAAAGACGCGTAGGTGGATCTCATGGAGTCGCGGTTGATCGAACAGATGATGGCGACCATCTGTTGCAGCTATGCTCAGAGAATCGCCTATTTCTAGCAAATACTAGATTTAGACATGGCGAACAGCACACTCAACCCAACAATGGACCCAACTGGATCACATCATCATAAGCCATAGGAGGAGATAATTTATTGAAGACTGCCGTTTGGAATAATATCCAAAAGCATGTGGAAAAAGTAGTGACATCTGTCAGTAAGGTAAACTATAAGGTAAGGGAGAAGCAGTGGACTCCGGTAGCATCTACCGAAATGAGAAATGCTCGTAAAGTCATCCCGTCGCGCTTTAGGTACTATGAAGAGTGAAGTCAACTTAGGCATAGACTGATAAGAAGTCTACGCAATGGTGGCAAACAGAGGTCCGTAGCGAAAGCAAGAGACATAGAAAAGGTAGCAACGATAGGTAGCAGTAGACAAATGTTCCGACTTATCAAGGAAAGTCTACTAGGAGTCCAACTGTTAGCATAACTATCTAGGAAAAGAATGGGCGTATTATTCAATCTCAGATATCGGCTTTAATAACGCCTCGACGCCTAAGGCTTGTGAAGAGCACACTGGCTGGGTTCATTGCAATCAAGGGTAATGGAACAGGTACCTGGATGGGTTTAAAGTCAGTTAACCTCAGATAACCCGATAAAAATTAGAAATATAAAACGATGTCCAGCACTAGGAAAACATATAATCGAAACACGGCAAATAAATGACGTCAAGACAACCTTTGATACATTATATAGAAACGTTGAAGAACTAACTCGATGGTTTATAGAAGACTTGGTTATTCGTAAATTCAAACCCCACTTGTGCACAGAAACAATTTTTCACGACCTCTACGCTGTTAATCATTAGGTCCTTTTGTGGCCTACAGTAATGTAACAATTTAATATTCTTTCTATGCTGTCAATCTTCTCATTGCTTCATTTACAATTATCACTTTGTTTATTTAAACTTTTATTCAGCTAATTTACTAATTTTCATATGACATGCCTGAACAAGTATGTGCGACCATATTGTTCTAAATAATGGCACAAATGAACCACATTCTTGAAGTCCCCTAAGCCTTCCCGGGGATCCATCAAAACTAGTAGAAGGGACTATTTGTCCCAAACATATTTTTATTCGCGAGGTAGGCAATAAAAGGACCAAACTTACAGAATTTTCATCTTTGGTGAGGTAAGATGTCTTATTGTTTTTTCACTCTACGCGAAAAAGCCGAAATTCATTGCGATGATGCTTGATTTCATATAAAATTCTCTTACCGAATGCAGCTTGTATTGGTCTAAAAATCACCTTTATTTCCGAATTATGATTTATTTTAAAAATAAAGACGTTTCCACAGCAGGCTTTTTATGTTTTTAACACTGCAACTTAGTAAACTAAGAAAAACAAATACCTTTAAATACCCGCGGTCCCAGTCAAGAACAAGCATTGCGGGTGTTTCAACTTACAATGTACAATACTATCAAATATTTCTCACAAGCTAACATAAATCAGGTGACTTCTTAGCGATAACTTTTTGTTGTTTCGGTGCAGTTTAATGTGTGACACGCGTTTACAGTAGTCACCGAACAGCGGGTCCGATCTAAAATCGCAACACACAGAGTTATCTCAACACTTCACACCAAGAGAGAGAACACGAAGTCGTCGCCAAGGCAATCTTTATTATTTTAAAAATTAAACACGCGGGGTTTCTACAGAAATAGTGTGGGCGGTGTGTCAAGGTATGGTGTGGGCGGTGTGCCAAGGTCTTATGAGTCCTCCTGTCAGCTCAGAGCATTCAGGACTTGTTCTTCTGTTTCCAAAGCGTTAGTGTTTGATCGCCCTAAAATAGAAAGAAAACAGGATGGATTAGCAACATCTACATAGTTATTTTGACTCCGTTACAAATGTACTCGGTGATATTCGCGCCAACGTTTTCAAACACGAAGTGTAGTCCAGCAACCACTTGACTGTCCATCTTTTTACATCGAAAAGTTTATTTTAAGAATAATAAATCTTTTATCCCGATTCTTTCATTCCTCGTTAGGCGCCAATGGAACTTGCGAATGAATCGCACCATATGCTGTAATTTGATCTTGTCTATTAGTCGCTTTGTCTGATATAACCTTCCGTTATTGTGAGTAAACTATTATTACCTTGTAATCTACCTTTCAGATAATCTGGAAACGCCATGGCTAGTTGCCTACTCATAGATATTCGACTCCGTTTTTCAGACTCTGAATATTATTTTAATAATAAGATGGTCGACTTAATCGTATTCCTTGGTCTAATTCAGTAAGCATCGTATCTTTGTGTTCTAATGGGCAGGTTCGGTTGTTCCACTAAATCAACAGGCTTGTGTAACCGACATCGGAGTGCCAATTCATGGGTAATAAACTCACAGTATAAACCTAAGATATATAATTTCCATAGACTATAACTGTCAGTATCATGTTTTAGCTGGATTCCGTATGTTACATTGAGCTTAGTTTTCAATTTCGGTCACATTTTTATCTACGAACTGCTTGTGCCTTCTTGCCTTTTATTTAGCATTTTGACTGTTATGCTTTGAAAGTTGAATAAAGAAGCTGTTTTTTGAAAACCGTCACTATAATAACTAGGAAACCTATATATATATATAAATATATATATTATATCACTTATATTCTTTGCAAGTATACTGACAAATAATTCACCCCTGACTTCGTTATATACGACGCAATAAATGGCTTCCTGATTATATTCTCTAATTTGAATAATATTTAACAATCCAGTGCTGCTGGATTTACCCATTTCGTCATCTTGCTAGCGACTTGTCGGATGTAACCTGAATAAGTGCAGCTGTGTAGTTGGTCTTCTAATACAGGACAAGAAATTTCTGAGTAATTATAAGTATTTTTGTCCAAATACGTATCGGTTCTGCTACTCGAACCTTTCTCCTTCTTCTTCTTTTCAGCACTTCATCCCACGCCCCAAATATTATCCTTGATATTGCCGAAAAATCGGTCGCTTTTGTTAGTTATTTCCATAACTAATTGTAGTTATGCAATAACTAACCAATCAGATTGGTTATATATATAGTCTGACCGGTCTGTAACCTTTCTTTGTTGTGAATGGTCTATCGATTGAAGGATGCTGTGACTCATGTTTTTATTCATTTTCTAAAGATACGCTATACTGTCCGGTACGTTTGCTCATCCTGCTTGATAATTGTAATTTCCTTATTTATTATACTAAATTAATCGTTTTCTTTTCGTTTAGAAACAGATAAAGTTTAAAACCAAATTGTCTTCTGTTAACTATAGTTTCACTCTGGATTCTGTCATCGGCGGTATTTGCGTTTACGTTTTTAGAATTACATCTGTAGGACAAATTAAATCGTACATAGTTTCGGACAGTAACTTATCAGAAGTTCATATACTGTTTACCTTCAAATGTCCATGGAGATTCTTAAAACTGATCAGATTCCTAAATTGTCTCCCTACCGCTCGGAAACTCACAGTGAAGACCAGTTTAGAAGAAATAGCTACCGAATAGATCCTCTGTTAGAGTTAGAATCAGCTGAAGTACGTTTAGCTTTTATAGAGAAAGAAATTGAGTTAGAACGCTTACGTCAAAAAGGAAGAGAATATCGTAAACAAGTTGTAGCCGTTTCCGAGAAGAAATCAAAATTGTTTATTATGGAAAGTAACAGTGAACATGATAAAATTCAGATAAACCTGAATGAAAGAAACCCTCTTCGCACTAAATCGACAGATCAGGATTTTTCTAGTTCTCCTTCTAATCATTATGTTTCTCACATAGAGGCTTCCGTTGCATCACTCGAAGCATCGAAAGAATTAGCTAATTCACCTGCCGTTCTATCAAGTTTTGCTATAGCTAAGAAAGACATTCCATCTGATTGTATTCTCGGATCAAATATTTCATCAAGCGTTGTGAATGCTGATGTGTTGAAAGATGCTTCGGTTAATTTATGGACATCGTCATCTACAAGTCATGATTCCGCTTCGTGTGATTCTACTACATTGGCTAAAGTTGTTACAGCTTCTCAGACAGACTTTAAGGATTCGAAAAATTTAGAAGATTCTGCTAAGGAAGTAGTTGAAGATAAAAAGAAAGAAACGTTAACTTGAGCGGAAGTCGACCTAGTTGCAGGTGAAAGAGAAATGCCAGTGATTCGACAGCATTGCCGAGATAATAATTCCGATGCTAATAAACAGAGGTGTAATAATTTTGACCCTTTTCATTTCCAGTTAAATCATATACACAACAACAGTGCTGAAAAAAATAACGAATCTCTCTGCAGGTCACAGATAGTAGTACGTTTAGTGTATAAATGCAGACTGTTGATTAATACTCTCAGTTGGTTACAAATGCCTGCTGCTCTAGTTGACTCACGAACTTTGAGAATGGTTGCAATTAATGAGGTGGAGTAGTTATGTAATGGCTACATGCCGCAACGATTTCCAATGTCTTGCTGAGGTTCTAGCCCATCGTCAGCGACATTGGACAGGAGCAGAGTATTGCATACGTTATATTTGGGATCGCGTTGTAGAATGGACACCCGTCAGCAAGTTACAGCAAAGCAACTCAGTACGAAATCGATTATGTCTTAAAATTCTATAAAGAGCCAGGTACACTATCCACAAATAAACTCCCTAGTCAATTTGATCTGCAGTATTCATGTAGTAGTAGCCATGATTCTGCATCGGGAACTTCTCAAGCTAAAGAATAAGGACAAATGTGTCAGAAAGCAAGTCATTAGACCGCACTTCGGATCCTGAAACACATCGCTATCGGTCATGTCCTACTCATGTAAGTACAAGTGGTTTCTCTTCCTTAGAAGACAAAAAGACTCTTCTTCCAACATTATTTGATGGAATCATCGAACAGGATGGAATGGTTTGTGATAAGAGTGTTTTCCAGTCTCACGAAGCCTGTCGAAGACGTCGTGAATTGAAAAGAAAAGCTATCGAAGAGAACGACACATGTCCATATGGATTCGACAGTTTTGTATCTGTTTTGAGTCAAACATACACCATCAGGTCAAACCATCATACACTTAATCACCTCTCAGCTAAGGACGAACTAGAAGATAAGTTTGAGCAGTTGTATTCAACCGAATTCAAAGATCCATTTAGTCTTACCCCATCGATGTCTGTTGAAGATCGTATAGCATTCAACGCTATATCAAGCTCAGTTCAAAAGCTAAATGGACACTACCAAATAGCTCTGCCGTGGAGGCATGAACATAAGCTGCCTAATAAGAAAAAATTAGCAGAGCATAGACTCAGCTGTTTAAGAGGTAGTCTTGTCAGGTATGCGAAGCTGTTTCAAGACTATGTGAATACTATGGCACGATATATAGAAAAGGATTACGCCGAGAAGGTAGATGATAAAGACTCTAATGGACGAATATGGTATCTTCCTCATCACCCTGTCTTTCATCCCAAGAAGCCCGATAAGTTAAGAATAGTGTTCGATTGCGCGGCTCAGTATGCTGGGACGTCTCTAAAAAAAAATCTTTATTCTGGGCCTGATCTAGTCAATAACTTAGTAGACGTCTTCACCAGGTTTCGGCTACGACCAATCGGCCTTACGGCAGACATTGAAGCCATGTTCCATCAAGTAATGGTCTCGATACACGACCGAGACGCTCTCAGGTATTTGTGGTGGCCACGTGGAAATTTGAAGAAAGAGCCAGAGGTCTATAGAATGAAAGTCCATCTGTTCGGAGCAACCTCATCACCATGTT
>OX103972.1:20855717-20884328 GCA_944470395.2 Schistosoma turkestanicum | reverse complement strand
GTGAACAGTCCAGATCAACAGTACTGGATATCCTATGGCAAAAAGGCCTAGAGACATTTTTCGGATTGCTAAGAATTTGATCCGCTTGCGGGCTCGTCAAATGTTTAAGACCAGCCACACTTTCTACCAAGTGCTCACAGGAGTCTATTTCAGATGGAACACAAGAAGTAGTGGATGGTGTCGAGTCACTCGGAAGGAGGTGAGTTGTGTTTATATCAACGAGCGGGATACACGGTAAAGAGAAGTCGTTTACAAGTTCACGGTAAGATTCTATTGAGCCAGTGGGGAGATCAGAATAAGATACGGATGGAGCAATGTTCTTACGTTTGATTTTATCGAATTTAGTGGCTGATTTGGATCTTTTACAGATGTTATATTCGACAGGTGAAATCAAGTGTTTTTTTAGATAAACGTGACATCTTTGTGGAATTATTTGTAAGCAGAGTTGTGTTACTATAGGCACAATGTCTGTTTGGAATTATGAAGCCAAAAACTACAGCGAAAATTACTAAAATAAGAATAACCGAGGAGAATTTGTAAGAGATGAGTTAATATGTACCGTTGAACTAGGGTAAAAAGATCGGAAAGCGAAAAAGAAAATACACGTGAAAAAAGGTACAACCTTCAAAGTACGCGCGGAGACGTCTGACTGCTAATTGATATCTACTGAAGAGGACGTCCAATTTGTCCTATGTAGTGTTTTCATTGCCTGGGCAGTTTATTTTGTGTATGTTATTACGTTTGTCTTCTTTCGTTGATTATTTCATTGACGTCCAAAGGATTTGTCAGGAGAAAAGCTACGAATCAAGGGCTTTGTTACTTCAAACGGTTGAATGGTGAAGACTTCAACAACCTAGAGATGGCTGAGATCTTCAGCACAAACTTTACCGATCAGTTAAACCAAGCATCCACATGTTCAGAATACTACGCCAACCCAGTGCCAGCTGACGGCTTAGTGTATATCCGTATCACTCCTGACTTAGTACATAAGCAAATAAAATCCTTACACCCAGGCAAGTCACCAAGTTGTGGCAATAGTCTTGAAGCAATGTGTGGAAGTCCTCTGTTCACCGATATTTGACCAGTGCAGGCACTCACTGTAGTCACATTAACTCCCAGTTGAATGGAAACAAGCTACTCTCTCTTGGGTGCTATCACCCCGCAATTATCTTTAAATCTACTTAAGACGTATGCGCGCTCACATTTGGAGGTTCACTATGTCATGTCGCTGCTTAAAAGAGACATAAATCTCTTGATTCGGGTGAACAGACTTGCCACCAAATGGGTGTAAGGGTTGATAAATAAACCTTATGATGATACACTGCAGCACTTGGGATTATTTCCACTGAGTTACAGGAGAATCGGAGGTGATCTGATTATGGCGCACAACATACGAAGCACGCCAAACCATCTCAACGTGAGCATCTTAACGATGCATCACCACCACTCACCTCGCGGCAATCCTCGAAAACAAGCGAATACTCAGTTTCCAGCACACGTTTTCTCACTTCGAGTAGTCGCAACTTGGAGTGCTCTCCCAACCGAGGTGACCACAGCCCCCTCAGTAGACAGCTTTAAGAAGAGACTTGATAATCACGTGCTCACATACGGATAATCATCTCCCTCTTGGACAAGCTGTTCATGATAATATCTCGAGGCCTGCTAGTTGTTATCACTGCCATCTCCTCAGATAACTTACCTAACCTATCTCGCCTATTTTCTTTGTTTCCTCTCCCTTGCTTACACTACGGTCCTCTCTCACAATCTTCACTACCAATTAACAAATTCATCCATATATTACTCAGTTCTGAAATTTTATTCATATTAGCATTAGAATTTTATCCTTATTATCCTTATTACTCTCTACATTGTAACTAACTGATCTCTGGTCTGATAATGCGAAACCCTACTGCCCTGAAACAAACGTTTTCATTCAAATCCCGAGACATACAAACTCACAACCAAGTGCCAACTGACTAGAATTAGACAGTCGAGTGAATAGACCTCCATCCATTGGACATTACCGAACACCTGGAACCGTGCAGAAAGAGCAAGAATCGAGCGCAAAGAAATCAATTGGTTTACATTAGCTCGTGTGAAAGATATTGGATACTGGACGTTGGTTGACCTTTCACGTAAATTAAATCGAAGAAAATAATGGGGAAGGTTATGTCCTCAGTTCGGCGGTTTATTATAAACTATAATGTTGAAGATAGAGCTATGAAATATTTGGAAGTCAATAAAAACTCTTCCAAAGCTCCTCCCAAGCACCGGGGTAGCGTGTTTGTGGCAGATGAACAATATGATAAGCTATCATCACATAATCCAAAATTGAATCAAAATGTCGACTCTTTAGAAATAGTAGCAAAGTCTATAACCAAGGGCATATTACCGGAAGGCATTGAATACGTTAGTGAAACTGCCCGTAGGCTTCCAAAGGTTCTTGTTTTTATAGCATTATTCTACGAGTTTTCAGAAATATGAAGACATTCACCCTTTTCCTGCACCAGCTAAAGACTTTGGCTTCATTGTCCCAGAAACCATTCCGAAGGGAAGACTCACAATGCGTCAAGCCGTCAAACTCATATCAACTCATCAGAAAAACCTTGCAGATGTTGATAGTTTAAGGGAATCGTTTTGCCTTGACAAAGAAAAGGTAAGCATGTTCCCCATAATATAGTTTTTGTTAGACCAAACAAATCCTTGACTATTTTTCCTTGTTTGAGATCCATGCAAAAAGCGTTTGGACTCCTCCCATGCAACAGTCCGAACAAAAGTTGTTAGACGAGGCAGTGTCGAACGAGCAAAATGACCAGGAAAATTTAGGAGGGAAAGACTATTTTCAACGAAAAATAGCATTAAAACAATTAAATATGAAATAAATGAACTGATGCTGTTTCTTATAAATAAATAGTGAATACACAGTCGTGTGCTGACTTTCACTTCCATGTATGATTGTTAGGCTTTTGTTTTTTCCACAGGAATGCATGCGCTGAAATTTTGTTTCCGTATATATCGGCCTTGTGGTGTATATCATTTTTGCAAACCGATTGTTCGCTGTCATGCTGTCAAATTATCATGGTTACCCGAAGATCTTACAGAACATTTTGATGTTTTTAAGAAAAATACAATATCTAAATATGAAAATGCCACTAAACTCCTGACATCTGGGGCAAAAGAATGTGACCTGTAAGTTAAAATACGCATCATTGTTTAAGACTCGTCAGTTTTTGTATGAACAATAAAACAGTTTATAATTTTTCTCTCAATTCAGTTAATGAGTTGTCATCAAATCAATGCTAACATCATTGACCACTATTTAAATAGCTACTTAAGTCCTTTATCTCATGTCAATATATGATAGTTAAAGGATGTACAGCTTGCAAGTCAGTACAATGTTTTAACTGATCACAGAACACTAATTATAGGGTTATTTTGTTTATATGATAAACTCAGTATGCTTTGCTTACTTAGTTCTCATCAATTTTACCAATCTCAAATCAATGCGACACTGGTTATATTACTTTAGTTGGTTGAAACTCAAGACATTGACGACAAGGTGTGATATTAGTCTTTTGAAATATGAATTCTTAGTTTAAGTAGTATTAACAATAAAACATTGTTAGTTCCACAAATTAAAGTGTGTCACGCCTCAATCGTGCATGTATATCTTAACTTTTCTGAGGATTCGTGGCGTCATTCAGTCTCTTACAATGTAAACCTTGGTAGGTACGCACATCAGGTCAAGTTATCATACCACTTTAGCACAGAGAGATCGAATTGTCTATTCAAATCGCATTGTAGTAGAGCTAGTAGAAGTATTAACAGCGATCGAGAAGATTAGGGTTCGGAAATCTGGTCCGAGAAGCAAAATCCAGTGAAATAAATTGAAAAAGAGGTAAAACGTCGTGAGGAATTCAGAAGATTATAATTTGAGAGAAGAAACAATGGATACACCTGTGCCACTGCAAACGATTACGAGCCACATCATTCAGTCTCTAACCACCGGTCACTATTGTCTGGCGGACTCCAACCAGTTGGTCTACATCAACCAAGATGATTCATTCCAGTTGTCAATGACTTAATGAGTTTGTGCTATGTTTTGGTTTGGCCTCACCTAGTTTTCTTCCAGCCTACCCCCACATCACAAAACATCGCAATCATGGTAATAATATTTTTTGCATATATCATAACCTTTCCTGTATATTCACCTTTGGTTTCAAGTTTTATTGAAATAGCCCAGAAAACTTATATCGGCGCACGTTTTAGTCGAACGTGTAGACCACTTCACTTATCTCGGGAGTCTCATCAGTGCTGATGGCCTGGTGACTGACGAAATCTCAGCACGGATACAGAAAGCTCGATTGGCTTTTGCCAACCTGCGTCACTTATGGCGTAGGCGAGATATCCGTTTTCTGACTAAAGGACGAGTGTACTGTGCAGTGGTTCGCTCCGTCTTACTTTATGGCTGTGAAACATGGCCAGTGAGAGTGGAAGATATTCGTAGGTTACTGGTTTTCGATCATAGGTGTCTTCGAAGCATTGCTCGTATATCGTGGGACACCCGAGTGAGCAACGCTGTTATTAGGAATCGGGTGCTAGGTAAGAATGGCAGATCAATCGATGAAGTGGTGAAACTTCATCAGTTGAGGTGGTTGGGACATGTGTTGCGTATGCCCAACCACCGACTGCCTCGACGAGCCATGTTTTGTAGTGTAGGAATAGGTTGGAAGAAAGCTAGGGGCGGCCAAACCAAAACATGGCAGAAATCCATGAAGTCATTGACTAGTGGACTGAGCCATGTCGGTAATTGCCGACTACCTGGTTGGGGTCCGCGAGATGATAATAATCGATGGTTAGAGACCTTGAATGACATGGCTCAAAATCGTTTGCAATGGCGCCAGTGCATTTATTCTCTGTGTTCTCTCAAATGCTAATCTTCTGGATTCTTCAACCCCTCTAGTTTCGACTCTCTAAACTTTTCTCACTGAATCATACTTCTTGAATAGTATCTTCTAATCCTAACCTCTCCGATTACTGCTAATACCTTTACTACCTCTTCTACTATTGGATTTGAATTGACGATTACTTCTCTGTGCTGATGTGGTATGGCGACATGAACTGATGTACTTACGTACAAAGTTCTACGTTGCATCTGACTGACTGACTGACTGCACGTTTTAGATAAACACTCATGACAGTATCCCTTGAGAGTGAAAGTTTTATCCGACAAATCTTGTTTACTATTTTTATTCGCAGCAAGCTTCTGTAGTCCCTCTGATAAATTAACTGTAACACTGTAATCTTCAGAGGATATACCTATTTATCGGGACCTCACTAACCGTCAGCTTCATTCTTATTTTCCATTTATTTTTCTGGTCATTTCTTGTTTCTAGTGCTGCGATCACCACCACTGTTATCCTTCAATGTTAAGTTTCTATTTCTGACTGTAATACTTTAACCCAGAGGAGCTTTGGGTGGATTACTAAACCACAAAATCGTTATTTCACTCAGTGTTGTACTTTCTTCAATTCATGACATTCAAACTTGATTCGGTTGTCAGTTGATATGACTTTTGCGGTAAACAGGGATAGCGTTGATTGAAATTGGTTAAGACTCTCCTAGTCGAAAATACAGTGCGCTTTGTACGTTATTGGTGTCAGTGTGGATAGCAAGTAACGTTTTCTGACATAGACACTAGTCGCTCTGTAGATATAATTTAGCATCTGGAATTTAATTTTGTTTTAAATAGTAACTATGCACCTACTATTGAGACCATTCATTGAAATCCCGAGGTGAAATATCCTTTTGTCGTTATTACATCTAAATAGGCCAGAAAAAACTAAAAAATGCAGATACTATCAAGTAATAGTTTAAATACAGTTTGTGACTTCGTAACAATCCAACCTGTCTCAAAAAGTCTAACCTACAACCCTCATATTCGTCGTAAAATACATCACAATTAAACCATTGGTTTGGAATTTATTGATCTATGTTCACCATTTTCAATTAGTTCGTATTCTTTCGACCTAAGTGTTCAACGGGCACCACGATAAGGATGTAAAAACCACTTCATAGTTCCTGGTGTCCATAATTTTTTCGAGTGATATGACTGGTCATGACAATAGGTTTACTGTATAGATTTTCTTTACACTCTTCAATATTCTTGATAATACATATAAATTGCATCAATCCTTTTCCAGTCTCCCTTTATCTGAGTGTTGGAAGGAGTTGAGACCAATAGTAGATGTAATTGAAGAATTGGATGTATTACTTGAAGCTGATAAGGAAGTAGAACAGTTAATCGCAGGTAATGCGTTCTATTTTTTTTATGAATTATCTCATACAATACAATATCGCAATATTTCGGTATTAACACATTCTAATTCCAAGTTTGCTGGATTTGGATAGCCGGTTGGTTTCAATAAACCTCACTCTAGGTGTAGCTCTTACTCATGTACTTGTTGAATGAGTTCATTACATTAAATTTAAAATTGCCTAATGAAGAGTTATTTTAGTGTCTTTCTGTTCTTAAAACTGAGTATGTAACTATTTCTTACATTTCAATATCATATAGGTGTAATTCATTGGAAATAAAATAATGTGTAAATTCAGAAGAATTTTGATTAAAACGGTCACCTATTAATTATCGTAAATAATATTGAAGTGTTTATATTACGTAGTTGTTTATGTCATCATTACTATTAATGATTCTGACCACAATCAAGCTGAAAAACAGATACATTGAAGCTAGCACTGATACCTCATATTTCCTATCGATTTCGAAGAAAAAGTCAAACTAAAAACAGCGTCCAAACGATTTCTGCAACAACTATCTCATTAAAACTGGAGCTAGTTTCTTATCTAACATTGTCGTGACACTCTTTTCTAGATAGCACATCATCTGGCCTATAAGGAATCGACCTTCCACCATAAGGTTTACTTGACTATAACTAGTGTAGACGCTGAAAAAATTAAGTTATCACTGCCTTAGGCAACAATATCGGTATGTTTAGGATGTTTCTCCTTCAAACAAGGGTTCAGAACTGATCTGCGTCAGCACTTGGACTAAGAATAGGGAGTGGAGTAGTTGAGCTTATCAATCACTTCATCAGTTTTGAAATTCTCATCTCTAATTGGTTAGTGTCTGTTAAAATCTTTTGATGAATTCGAGAAGTTTGATTAGCTTTACTCAACTTATGTCACTTGTAATTTACGCGAAACATCCTTTTGCCAACCGAAAGGCGAATTTACTGCGTAGTAGTTCGCTCTGTTCTGCCTAATGAGCGTGAAACGTGGCCCTTAAAAATAGGCAAGTACGTATTTCGTTGTTGAAGTCTCCATGATTACCGTAACCAAATGGTTTGATAGTTTTGATAAAATAGCTTTAAATAGCTAGCAATGGTACATGTACATTCTCTTGTCTTCCCTTAAGTTCGAAGTTTATGGATTTCACACAATCTTTTATTTCACCAATTTATGTTCTCCAGTCATGTCTTCGATACTTTATATTTTCTGTTACCACTGATCCTGATGCCCTAACAACTTAAACCAATGTACACAAGTACCAGGTTATCCGTTGCGTTTGAATGACCGTATAAGAACCCACGAAACAGTTAAAAATATTGTTGAATATAGTTTGTGGATTATATTGTTAACTGTGTGCAAATCATAACCTCATTTTTCCTTTCATTCAATATTCGCTGGAACCAATAATTAGATATTGTTGGTACTGATGCTGAGGACGATATCAATGATTTAAGAGCGATTGCTGAGTTGGAGCGTAATGAACGAAACATTCAGCGTAAAGCGTTAGAAAAAAAGGTATCAGATTGTCTACCACTTTACTATAAAAAATTGAGTTTTGTAATAATTTCTAAGAGCATGTCTATGATAAAATTAAACAAGAATGGGGAGAGTGGACATCCTTGACGGACACCACTTGATGTAGAGAATTCCGGTGACAGTTCGCCATAAGCTCTCACCCGACCAGTGGTGTTCGAGTAGAGAGCTTGTATAAGGTTAATGTACTTCTCTGGTACACCTTTCAATGACAAACACTGCCACAGAACCTCGCGATCCACAAAGTCGTATGCTGCCCTAAGGTCCAGGAATACAACTGTTGTAGGACACCTAAATGTATGTCTGTGTTCCAGGACCTGTCTTAGTGTGAAGATGTGGTCTATACATCCACGTCCAAGTCTGAAACCAGACTGGTTTTCTCTAGTCTGCTCTTCACGAGCACTAGTAAGGCGTCTAAGTATAGTCGAGGCTAGCTTAACTAATTTAATAAATGTTATGATTTATTGTTTAAGACTTATTCATCAGGTAACATATCTCAGAAAGAAAAAACCTAGTTTGATTTGTAGCTTCAGGCTATCATAAAATCAGTGATGCCGAAAATCAAACTTGGAAACCATTATTAAATTTTAAATATCAACTTTGAATTATAAAAAAAAATATCCTTTCAAACTAACGTAAATCCTACTTTGTATGAAGTTTATTTTGACTTTTTCCGTAATTCTTGTGGTAGCACTGAAAATATGTTCGCTAGTTCATTTGTAAAATGAAATTGATGGTAGAAGTGACTTTTATAATATTACAAGGACGAAGTAAGCATACTGCGCTGTACTATGTCGGTGGACATAGTAGTCTCCTTCATGCGCCAGAAAACATTGATTTCAAACTAGAAGAAAAAGGATCAGAATAAGCTTTCTCAACATGTGTTAACCACTGACCATCAGGAAAATACAACTGTTATGATCTATTGACTGTCGTCTGAATGATGATGGTGGACGTATGTGACTTAAGCTGTATCTTACAGTATTATTATTTTTGGAGCTTAGATTGTTAATGTGTTATTGTTATCATCCTAAATTTAGTACTTAGTTACATGTTCTATCGTAAGAATCCGATACAAGATTTCTCAAGTAGTTGTAGTTTTCAAATTAATTTCCTTTTTAGTTTTGCGCTTAGAAAACTGGATTTTTATAAAGAGTTAAACTCACGTGTATACAAATGCGACATTTAATAATAACAAGTGCCTAGCACCTTATGATTTCTTACTAACTTGTTGCAAATCTAACATTTTAGCTTCTTAATATGCTGCTTCCAGTCGATGAACGTGATCTTGATTCAGCTGTGGTACTGGAGTTATTCGCTGGGGCTGGTGGTAAGGAAGCTGGTTTATTTGCTCATGATTTACTGAATATGTATCATGCTCTTGCCATACAACGAAATTGGTCTTTTACTGTTACACAAAAAACTGTGATGTCAAATGAAGAATGTATTCCATCTCATAATGAAACTTCACTTTCGTATGTTCGTGTTGAAATAGAAGGTGAACCAACTACAGAATCCGGCATAACGTCACTTGGTGCTTACGGTCAGTTAAAATGGGAGGCTGGTGTTCATCGAGTACAGCGTGTTCCTGTTACTAGTAGTCAGAATAAGATCCATACAAGTACAGTAGCAGTATCGATACAACCTAAGTATGGCAATGTAAGTACGTTAAAAACCCCTACTTTTGCTAATTTTGTTTATTGATTATTGTGTATTTGAACATAAGCGCCAGTTTCATTTCACATAATATCAACATAGTATGAAAGCACTTTAAAATTAACTTCTGTATTTTGGTGCCATGATCCTACTTACCCTAAGTATCTGTGTGCCTTACTATAAATCTTAGCGAACAAAATCAGTCAGTCAGCCACAACGTAGACCCTGGTAGTAATAACAATTATATCTCTGTGCTAATGTGGTGTACTGGTGTACTTACGTACGAAGTTCTACGTTGTAACTGAGTGACTGAGAGTTTTTACCAGCCTGTGCCTAGGCTGATTCCGCTCTTCTTAGTATTCAAAGCCAAACGGGATGACTTTCCGAGCATCTTTCCGCTCGGTAGATGCTACCGCAACCCATTGCTTCTATCTTACCGTATTGTACTGTCTACTGTCTACTAGGATCCAAACTAAGGGCGCAAATTTTTCTTTAGAACATAATGTTATACCTACACTAGCAAGGTCACGTGAAGCAGCAGTGATGCCACCAGATACACAAAAAGTGAGTCTAGTGGTGCTTTATTTTGACGTAGTGAGGTAAAATAAATGACACTACTCAGATGTTGTGTGCACGTTTCGGAGACGCAGCATACGTCGACGGTACGAGATTCTGAAATCCTAGATAAGCAAGCTTGTTGTCCTATTTGGCACATGGATCGACCATTGAAAGCTCCAATATGCAGTTTAGAGTGTGGTTTCAGGATACTAAGATTAACGTTTCGTGGACTCAAATCGTTTGTGTCAGGGGCGTCAGGAGACAAAGGGATATGAGGAGGTTTGGTCACGGAGGTAGGAGCGTTGTTAGGAAGTGTAAGAAGGATTTCATTGTGACCGATTTGGTCTCGTGTGTTGTTAAGACTGTGAGGGCGGACATCACTTTCCGGCTACCAACACCGTGCAAAGGTATTTCTTGAGGGGCCTGGAAAGGAAATTGGATTGACGTGGGTCTCAGCAACCTGGGAGCGGACTGCATAGTCCAAAGTTCACTCATGGCCCTTTTGTGGGAAGTTTTTGAAGTGTTAGCTCCGCTCTTCAAATGGTCTTACTTCCAGAGATGGAAGTCCGTGGGTCAAAGTTAGGTGTGACATTTTACGGTCGACCTTTTCTAACCTCTTCTTTCTTTGTAAGAAGCCAGCATCGCTACAAATGCTGGTTGTCTGAAGGAAACACCTTACTAATCTCACACCTCTCTGTAGTCAGCAGAATGATTTCGCCCTCAGACGTTAGGTTTTTGCTGGCACGATAGAACCTGAAGGAACATATGTTTCAGTCAATATAGCAGCTGGGTTGGGTCATCACGTCGGGCAAGCCTGACCATCACATCAAGGTAGCAGTTACGGTCTAGGTTCGTCAGTATTATCCGATTTCAACAATTTTGTTCAACTTTGTCAATGTGATGATTTTGAACCAACAATTCCTTAGTCTGACATTCTAACAGGAAATTCACTCGTTTACTTAAAATATGCCGATTCTATTCGATAAGGACGCTGAAAAAATGCAGAATCTTTTGATAACATTGAACAACAATGCAAGCATGTTCGGATTGCGTTTTTTTCCTTCGAAGTGCATAATATAGCTGGATGGGTCATCATCATCATTAGCAATCCCGAACACCATGTCACACCATGCGACGTAATTATTTTTCACTTTATTATGCCATTTTGAATACAACAACGTATAATATTACCAGTTTAATATCCTTTTTATAACAATCAACTGAATGATGGACTTCATTAAATACAATGAATGTACTCATTGTTTAATTATTTATAGATATATGTTAATAATTAAACGACGCTACAATCTATTCGTGCTTGTGTGCCTGTATCTTAAGTATGAATTCGACTCAAAAAATCGAAATTTCAGATGCCGGAAAATATCAGGAAGCTTGAGACTTAGCTTTCTTACAAGGTATAGATTCAGATTCAACCCATTTGTCACTGTCATGAACCGATCACACATCTCAGTCACTAAACAAATGGCTCATTGGTACCATCTTTGACCACAACTTTAGGTAGTGGTAACTCAAATCTGTCAGAGAGCATCAGTCCCCTGAATATTAAACCTGCTTATTGCTAGAGAGTACCGAATAGCACGAAGCTTGGATCCAAGGTTTCCTTTTGATACTCGCAAGCCAAATAATAACAATATATTTATGGAGTCAGGATGCATACATGAGAATGAATCTGTCCTAAGAAAACTACGAACTCTCAAAGTTACTTAATGCAATAAGACCTACATGTCAAGAAAGTTGGTCTTCTTTCATATTAGTATTTAGCCCATCTCAAAATATCTGAGTAACTATCTGAGATAAATTGAAGTAAGACAGTAGTGTATTGCGCTGAAACAACTTATCGAGTAAATCTGTTGGTCCGATAAACTCACCAGAATTACGCAAAAGACATCAGATGTGCATAACACCGGAGTTAACAGATATGATAGTCTTTTCACATTCAAAGTTTGAAAAAGGAAATGTCTCTACCTAAATTTGCACTATTCTGCTTCAGTAAACGTAAGCCACCAAAAGCCCTAGTACGATCGAGGCCTGGTAGAATTCTCTGTCCCTCTCTAGATTCTGTCATTTGGCCACGCGTATACGGTCACTGCCAGGAAAATATTTGTGCAAACAATATTTCAAACAATTTTCACTCGATCGAAGTTCACAATTTTAGTTAATCAGCTTCTTTTTCTTAAGGTTATATTCCTAATCTTCGCACAACTAATTTTTTCTTTATGCCACTCATAATGGATTTGGGAGCATTACTTACTACCGTGTAGATCCATCTCGGATCTGAAAATCTGTACCTATGCTGATACTCTATCAGGTGAAATGGACTCTGTTGATGCTTTGTAGAATACCATACATTTGGTTTCCTTTGTAGATTTGAACTGGGCGAAAACACCAGCATTTACTAAATAAAATGGATCAACCCTACTTCAAGTCTTTTCGTTAGCTGCTAACGTAAAATTACAATTAGTATTATTAGTAGAAATGAAAGTTTATCATAATTTAGTTCCCAAAGTTGAAATGGATGTACAAAACGGAACGGAACGCCATAGTTAGAGATACAAGACGTGACTATCTTTGTGAAAAGACTGTTGAATTGATCTTCCCTCATTTAAAGGCTTTTACCCATAAAATGATTTCAAACAGATAGAAATTTTTATAAATACTAATGTTAATCATATTCTCATTAAAAGGTTGGTGTCGATATATCTGATGATGATTTAAAATGGGAATTCCACCGACCAACAGGTCCTGGAGGTCAGAATTTGAACAAGTCAACCAGTGCCGTTCGTTTGACACATTTACCAACTGGAATAGTTATTTCATGTCAACGTGAACGTTATCAACATGCGAACAAAGAATATGCATTGGAAATGCTCAGAGAAAAGTTAGTTTGCTTTTTAAAAACATATTTTATAGTTTATATCATAGACTGACTATAACTATACAGCAATTGAAAACAGGAAAGCACTGGACGGCTATTTTATCCTAGTGTGGGACAGCAATATCTGTGTACAACCCCACCTGGATTCAAACCATAACCCTGAGGTCTCGCAGCGAATATTTAACATTTAGACCATTGAGCCACTACCTAGTGGTTTACGTGTCCAACTTCAGTCAATTCGTTTTATTGCTTCCACATACCCCATATAGTGGAAATTTTTGGCAAGATAGAGCAGTTATCCCGTGTTTCTTGATTTCTATTGGTTGTCTAACTAAGAGGTAAAGTGAGAAATAATCTCTTGTTTATTCCTAATGAATAAACAACAAACCTTGGTAAAAACATATTTGTTATTTCATTGTGACTAATTACTAATTTTCTTAATCTATCTTATACGACAGCTTTTACTTTTTTCTATCTAAATATCTTCTCCATAATTCAGTCTTTTCACAATCAACTAAAGTTTCATGTACTTTGATTTTGCAAAACTTGATAATTTGTTGCATCTGATAGTTATTAGTATTGCTTAAAATACTTGTTATAGATAATCTTATTGTGACCTGTTGTAAGTGTGCTTAAATGACATCCACTAAAATGCATCAGTTACTGAGCATACGCCCATTTAGTCTTGATGTTTTCAGTCACACATTCTCCAAGATATGAGCACCCACTATTCTCGATTGACAGTTTTCATACTGTTTTTCGGATTACACTTTCACATAAGCTATCAGTTTTCATAACCATATTTTTTATAGTTACGTTCAACTTCTGAGTCAGATTATGAGTCATTTGATTGGATGTTCGCATTTGCTATCGACTATTCACAATTGTTTATAGGTCCTTTTAGTCCAGTCAGTCAGCTACAACGTTGACCTTGGTAGGTACGCACATCAGGTCAAGTTATCATACCACATTAACACAGAGACATCGAATTGTCAATTCAAATCGCATTGTAGTAAAGCTAGTAGAAGTATTAACAGCGATCGAGAAGATTAGGGTTCGAAAATATGGTCCGAGAAGCAAACTCCAGTGAAATAAATTGAAAAGCGGGTAAAACGTCGTGAGGAATTCAAAAGATTAGAATTTGAGAGAAGAAACAATGGATACACCTGTGCCACTGCAAACGATTACGAGCTACATCATTCAGTCTCTAACCACCGGTCACCATTGTCTGGCGGACTCCAACCAGTTAGTCTACATCAACCAAGATGATTCATTCCAGTTGTCAATGACTTAATGAGTTTGTGCCATGTTTTGGTTTGGCCGCCCCTCGCTTTCTTCCAGCCTACCCCTACACCACAAAACGTTGCTGGTCGAGACAGTGAGTGGTTAGGCATAGGTAGTGCTTGTCTCAACTACCTCAACTGATGAAGAATCACTACTTCATCAATTGATTTGCCATCCTTGCCTAGTACCCGTTTCCTAACAAGAGCATTGTTGATTCGTGGTCCCAGGATATACGAGCAATTGTTCTAAGACACGTGTGATCGAATACCAGCAATCTACGAATATCGTCTACTCTTACTGACCATATTTCCCAGCCATAAAGGACGGAGCGAGCTGCTGCGCAGTAAACACGTCGTTTGGTTGGTAGACAGATAGCTCACTTACGCCATAAGTGACGCAAGTTGGCAAAAGCCAGTCGAGCCTTCTGTATCCATGCCGAGATTTCGTCATTCAACAGATCATCAGGACTGATGAGAGTTCTGAAATAAGTGAGGCGGTCGACATGCTCAACCACTTTACCCCCTATCAGTAATTCAGGCACTGATGAAAGCCAATCATGAGGCAACATTTAGCATTTCAAGGAAAAAATCGCAATCCGAACATGCTTGCATTGTTGTTCAATGTTATCAAAAGATTCTGCATTTTTTCAGCGTCCTTATCGAATAGAATCGGCATATTTTAAGTAAACGAGTGAATTTCCTGTTAGAATGTCAGACTAAGGAATTGTTGGTTCAAAATCATCACATTGACAAAGTTGAACAAAATTGTTGAAATCGGATAATACTGACGAACCTAGACCGTAACTGCTACCTTGATGTGATGGTCAGGCTTGCCCGACGTGATGACCCAACCCAGCTGCTATATTGACTGAAACATATGTTCCTTCAGGTTCTATCGTGCCAGCAAAAACCTAACGTCTGAGGGCGAAATCATTCTGCTGACTACAGAGAGGTGTGAGATTAGTAAGGTGTTTCCTTCAGACAACCAGCATTTGTAGCGATGCTGGCTTCTTACAAAGAAAGAAGAGGTTAGAAAAGGTCGACCGTAAAATGTCACACCTAACTTTGACCCACGGACTTCCATCTCTGGAAGTAAGACCATTTGAAGAGCGGAGCTAACACTTCAAAAACTTCCCACAAAAGGGCCATGAGTGAACTTTGGACTATGCAGTCCGCTCCCAGGTTGCTGAGACCCACGTCAATCCAATTTCCTTTCCAGGCCCCTCAAGAAATACCTTTGCACGGTGTTGGTAGCCGGAAAGTGATGTCCGCCCTCACAGTCTTAACAACACACGAGACCAAATCGGTCACAATGAAATCCTTCTTACACTTCCTAACAACGCTCCTACCTCCGTGACCAAACCTCCTCATATCCCTTTGTCTCCTGACGCCCCTGACACAAACGATTTGAGTCCACGAAACGTTAATCTTAGTATCCTGAAACCACACTCTAAACTGCATATTGGAGCTTTCAATGGTCGATCCATGTGCCAAATAGGACAACAAGCTTGCTTATCTAGGATTTCAGAATCTCGTACCGTCGACGTATGCTGCGTCTCCGAAACGTGCACACAACATCTGAGTAGTGTCATTTATTTTACCTCACCGCGTCAAAATGAGGTACTTCTGAGGCAGTCTGATGGTGTTAACACCTCTTTGTTGCTATGTTTTTATTTCAAATATCATATCTCTATTTTAATTTTCTATTTGCCATTGATTTAGCCGACTTTATTTCAATTATACAAGAAAAAACAATTTTGAGGTGGTTCATACTTACTTCACCTGATCATTTATTGCTTATGGTAATGTTGTCACACTAACATTGACAGGTACATCATGAATTGATGCTTCTCTGTAATATGTCCGTCTCTTCAGAGTTTGCTACAACTTTTATAATATGTCTTAGTGGTTCTTGGCATCTGCTTTTCAAAGATGTTTCACTAATTTTTTGCATTCCATGCTGGGATTATTTGTTTCATAATATTAGTTACACTAGATATTGCTGCATGGAAAATAATTATTAGCATCCCATATTATTATATCCCACACCATGTTTGTCTTAAAGTATACGTGTACAGTAGATTACTCAGTTCAGTGAATACTATTTTTTGTAAAATTTTACTGCTTACACCGTGATGTTCATGGGTTTTATTATATCAATCAGTTCATAGTAATCTGAGGACAAGCCAACTTTGTAAGAGAATCGGCTACGTCATAACAAATTTAGTAGAGATATATTTTGAATTTCCTGATCGATTTCGAGTAAATCAGGCATAGATCGTGTCGCTGAAAATCTGCGAATTAGTATGTTGCCTTTTTGTATGCACTATTAGTTGTACTAAGTTTTCAGAGTTTAAATTTTCATTATGATTTCGTCTACTTTCAAGAATATTTCATGTGTTATTATCGACATTTATTACCTCATTTTTAGTAAGTTGATGTATTATTAAATCACTTGTTCACCGTGGAATGTAACGCTTCCTAAATGTTAATCTGCAGCAGTGATTGAAGACTATATAAAGACTTTTAGTCAATGTGTATTACTATTGTATCTTAGTAAGCAACTCTGGACAAACTTTTTCCAAGTAAATCGAATGAAATAATCACCCGTGTATACTGTGTACAGGTGTACCTTTTCGACTATTTCTTTTACTCACTGGAGTGGATTAATGAAACTTTATACAAGTCGATAATGAATGTATGGATAGGAAGAAAACCTTTCCCTCTTATAATCTTTGTTCAGTGTTATCTATTTTCTTTCTTATCATTACTAATCCAAATATAAAATAAATGTCCTACTTATGTTTTGCACTAAGTGATATTAAAAGTTATGCTCAAGAAATAAATGTGAGACCACAGGATGCAACATTATCAGAGGCATCTACTGTAGTTCGAAATCTTTGCGGATCATTATATTTTCATTTTCTGTTTTTGTAAGAATAATTGCCAGATATTATTTTCTGATTTGAAAAGTCCGTTTTATGTTCACTATTGAAGCTGCTGAACTAAGCAAATCACTTATAATTCTGTTTATATTTTTCATCCTGTGTTTTCTTTTTTAAAGACTTCGTGACATTCATTTAAAATCCCAGTCCCAATTAATTGATTCCATTCGTCGATCACATTTGGGAAATTCGGATAGATCAGAAAAAATTCGAACTTATAATTTTCCACAAGATCGTATAACAGACCATCGGTTAAGCCATTCTTGGAATAATTTAAACAGGTTTATGAAACAAGCTGTTGGACTTAGTGAACTAATAGAAAGTTTATACAAACAAGATCAACGCGAACAATTAAGACGAAAGTTATGTACAGAGGATAAAGAAAGTTCATTGTGATAAATTTTTCTCTTTATTTTCTCAAAATATACATATATAAAATAAGGCATATCGTGTTTATTTTGCTCTATGAAGTTTGTAGTTAATAATACTTAAACATCGTTTGCCTGTAGCGGGGAATATAATGTACTTCTTTGGAGCTAATCTGGAAGAATGCCTAAAATTGTGTTTAATGCACATCATCACTCATAACTAAGCTACATGTAGAAGCGAAAACTGTCTCCTATGGTACTCTAACCTGCTCCATTAAGAATTATGGTCATAGATTTACAACTGAGATGCTCAAACCGAGACTGACTTTTGGCATCAGCACTAAACTTTATCTTCCAACCCTTCGTTCACTGCTTCCAACTATCCATTTAGTGGTTGTTTTTAGAAACATCAACTGTTATGAAAGCCTTCTTGTATCATGTAACCATAGTATACCATGCATTTGTTACCGAAAGATGACAATAGTTCAGCAAAAGACTGTCTGTAAAAGACGTGGTCTAAAGTCAATGTTCTGATATATTAAGAATCAGTTATTCATATTCGAAAAAATCCCGATCCTCTGGTTCTCAGATACGTGTAAGACAGGCGTAAAACGCAGACTACGTAAGTTATATAGGAAGCCTAATCGCAGTTTCATGAACAACCTGCTCCATTCGAAGTTATCACCACCAAAGTATCTTAGTGGGAAGTGGTGTAGAAGGCCTTATCAGCTGCAAATAAATAAGAGACGATTCTGGGTTCTGAACGTGAGTGTATCCACGAGAGATGTTCTGGGCTGCAGGTTCTAATGCGCCGTCGGCCACTCTTTATTCGCACTGCAGTTTGATGGGGTACACAATCTAGTTGGGGGTATCAAATTCAAAAAATATAAGTTGGATTACTTAAAGTGGTTGATTATGTATTGTCACAAGTATAAGTGATATGGTTTTGGAAGATGCCTTCATAGTAAGTATTTGCAATATGAGGAGCTGCAAGTCTTGTCTTCATAATTATCAGGGAAAGCATAAGTTGTAACCGAAAGGACTATGATACATTTTTGCCAATGTTCAGGTTAATTTGACAGTGTTTTCTTTTTGAAGGAGATTCTCTCGATTGCCTACACATGATTCGTACTAATTATTGCGTCAAATGACCAACCAGATTTGAGGTAACGTCGTGTACCTAATATACTGTGAGCTGTTATAACATCACTTATTATTCTCTCATAACTCAGCAAAAGTAAACTCAAGCATTAGAGTCCTCTTCGTATAGATTGTCTTCGCATAAAAAGAAGAGTTGTGTTGGTCTTAGCCGCATCCCCTATGTAGTTCGAACTGGCATCCGAGCTCTCTGTGGTTATTAGACCGAGATCATGCTCTGAGTAGACAGCTGAGAGCGGACTTCGTTTACAAACGGAAAGTCAACCTTTTATATATTTCACGGAACCATCTTGATCATCTTTTAACAAAATGTAAATAGATTTTTTATGCGCTGTTATCTGCATTAATAAATAACGCTTTAGTAAAGTTAAGCTGTCTAGCTATAATGTGTGAAGATGGAGAGCATACTCACACTTACGTTATTGACAACGGCGATTGAGATATCAAGCAAACGACACAGAGAACAACCAAAAAACTCCCTCAAAAAAAGATTTATCAAGATTTCAAGGCCACCCACAGGAGATGACGCAAAAAATCCTATAGTCGACCTGTCAAAACAACATCTAACGACAACAGAAGAACACATCCTCCATAAAGGTTTGAACAACAACACAAGTGACGCTTTAAAACTCCAATTTTTCGGCGCACTAGATTCATCACTCAAAACGGCCAAAATAAATGGCGAAAGTCAACAATAAACAAGACGAACCGTACTACCACTATCGCGATGGAAGAGGGACAACATCTGACTAACAATACACGAACTAGGGATGATATTGCAATGGTTACAGCAGACAAAAAAAGCAATTAATGAAAATAAAACATTTATTATGGTATTTGCTTCGGTGAACTGTACTAAAAGCACTTACGCTCAACCTTCTTTTTCGCGTTGCTGTCATCATTCATAACTTGCTGCTCGTTACATCGTTCACTATCTCCTTCAAATATATTCTTTACCCTGGATTTACTCCTGATTATCGTGACAGGATAGTAATCAGTATCTAGTGATGATCATAGTCAATCTCGACTCGGTCACCACTAAAATCTGATGAATACAAAGCCGATAAAAAGATTGAACAATGAAATTTGAATTTCTTTAAACAGGCTAGTCAGAGCAGGACATGTCAAAACAAGATCAGGGGAGAATGGAATCAAATGGAGCAGTTGTACGACAATTCTACGGTTGGCTGAAAGGACACAAACTCATTATTCCATTAAGTTCAATTGTTTTCGTCTGTGGAACCCCAACATTCAGCTCATCAAGCGAAGTCTCTAGAAAATTGAAACATCTAGTGGATTTATCCAATCACCACTGCATATCCCATACGCTTTTTCGACAAACTCGAGGAGATTCAAATGAGGAATTGATGGTATCCTTCGACGTAACAGCCTTATTCACCTCAATCGAACCAGGCTTAGCTCATGAAATTCCATCCTTGCTCCTCACCAATGATAAGAATCTCCTAAAGTGTACAAAAGTTCAGAGTCAGTCTCCTAGATCTCTTCGATTCATGCTCAACAACCTGTTTCTAACTCAACAACAAAATCTACGAACAAACGGAAAAAAACCAGTGCGATCATCAATATCAGAACTTGTCGTAGAAGCCGTGATGCAGAGAACAGAAACATCGATTTAGCCAGTAATCAAGCCAAAAATGAGATTTCGTTATGCAGACGCAACATTCATGATCAATAAAAAGAACGTGCTGGAGAATACCGACATTCGGATCAACAACTTCTTTGATGACATAAAATTCGGAATGGAAATGGAATCAAACAATAACCCATCAGTCCTGGATGTACTAATCCTACGAACTTTCATGGAGTAGTGGTAATCATGAACCAGTATATTATACCACTGGCACATAACGATCCGAGGCTTTTTTCCCATGTCTCACAAGCCTTTTCCTTAGTTGATCTTGGGAAGCGTTTGCTAGATGCCGCAAAAAATGGAGATGTTGATGAAGTTAAGAATTTGATAAATAATGGAGCACCATTCACTACAGACTGGTTGGGAATATCCCCTCTCCATTTCGCTGCTATGAATGGACATCTTAGTTCATGTGAAGCGCTCCTACGTGCCGGTATTAGCAGGGACGCTCGAACTAAAGTTGACCGTACTCCTCTTCATTTAGCTGCTCAAGAGGGTCATGCGGACATCGTGGAGTTACTGTTACGTAATGGAGCGGATCTTAGTGCTAAAGATATGTTACGTATGACAGCATTGCACTGGGCAGCTGAAAGAGGTCATACACCTGTTGTTCAAATGTTGATGCGTTTTGGAGCTGATGCACATCTTCAGAACAAATTCGAGATGACTCCTTTAGATATAGCGGAGTGTAAACATCATGATGATGCTCGGGATGCTATGTTAAATACTCAGTATGATTTAGTATCGTCAGTTTGTCGTATGGCTGCCACGAATGGGGATATAGTAGGCGCTAATGCATATATCTTGACAGAAGAAGAGACATTAGTTCCTGCTGCTCCTCCAGCTGATGAGGTGACAGTCACTGCAACAACGGTTGAAGAGTCCTCCAGCATACAAAATTCTGATATCTCCGAGACATTCGCCAATGACGATGATGCTACTAATGAAGAAGAAAAAATTACAACGCATATTAAATTAAAAAGTAACCACAATGGTTCTAAAAAGCTAATATGGAGAACTGAGGGATTGAATAAAAATACAAATGTCAACCTCCATGATGAAAATTCGGAAGCCCAAACCATTTCTAATTCATTATCACAGTCAACACATGCGAATAAAACAGATTCTATTTTGGATACTAAAAATGATCCAAATTTAACTGGAGATATTTTGTTGCCTTTAGGTGAAGATTGTCCAAGCGATGTTATGATAGTTGAGACTCCGGATGGTGAAACGCTTTACGTCCATCAGCAACCGAATGAAGACGGCTCTAGTGGTTTAGTCATTTTAAATGACACAGGTGAACAGGTGAATAATCCGACTTTGATGGCTCAAGTAATGGATGCCTTAGTCACTTTACCAGAGAATATGATAAGCGAAACATTAAGTCCAGATAGCTCTAATGTAAATATTGAATCGGATTTAAATACTTCATCACTTCAACACTTGGATAAGAACACAAACACCATAACCTCGAGGCCAGAATTCAATAAGACAATCGTTAACGACGGATTTTTTCAGCCCAGCACAAATGGTTATCAAACAGGAAATCATCGACTGAGCCCTACGCATACTATAGATAATGAGGACGATGATGAAGATCTTGACAACGATGAATCAGAATCATTAGTAGCTCACTTAGCTGCATTCGCCAACCAACCTGAATCCCAACAAACAACTATCTGCGTAGAGGGGATGGGATCTTGTGCTTCAACCCATGATCTAATAATGTGGTGCTTGTACAATGGAATATTTATCCGTGGTTACGCAGACGAACCAACTTTCGTTATCGAATTTGTTTACCAAGGTGAAGCATACACCCTTTCAGCGTCATATGATTCGCAGTCTGGTTCTATCAACTTTTATCATGTGGAGACCAACCAGAAGTTATAGGAATATTGAGGGAGAAAGTTGTTTCAACTATATTATGTAAATATGTTTATTGAACTCGATTGAGAAGACTTTGTTTACTTAATTTTACTGAATAGTAAATAATTTAATTTTGTTTGTAAATCAAAAATAAATGCATTAAGTAAAAAAAAAAAAAAAAAAAAAAAAAAAAAAAAGGGCGATAACCTCAATCTACCCATGTCTGTGTGGCAGAACATTTTGTTTGCTTACGGCTCCTTACGATATAGCAGGATGTAACAAATCAGTGATATTGATGTTACTTTTCCTAGTTAACCTCGTCTACAACCCATGTCTGTAACCTTGCACTGGTTTTTACTTCCTACCGAGAAATCCTATTACAAGCTGGTCTGGATAACTATACTAAAAAAGAGCTCATTCATAATTTCTTGAGCTGCAGAGTTAAAAATAAAAGAATATATAAAACAAAAAATTATATCACTGAGCCTCTTTATTATATTTTGTAAATCAACATTATTACTAACAACTTGGTTCTTCTGAATTTCCTCTATTCTTTCGACTAACTTCCCAATAGTTATCTCACCAATAATTTGTCTTCATTAACCTACATAAGTGCAGGTGTACAGTAATGATATTAAAAAAGTCTGAGTAAACATACCTTTGTTTTATCTATAAACGTATTTTCTGTTCCGCTCCTCGTCCCGTCTTCTTTATTCCTCTTTTTTCAGAACCTTATTCCACTCCTCATATATTAGTCTGGATATTTGCAGTAGACTTGGTTACCCTACCCAAGAACATGTAAAATCATTAGCTGATGAATATCAACCATACCTTTGTACATTTACCGCATCAATTCTTGTTATATGCAAACCTATCTCTACCATGAATCGTTTCTCAGTCCATAAGATGATTGTCGTAACGCAACCTTCGTAACTTGCGCCAATTATTCGCATTGAACATTCCATCTTTAAGAAAACAATGAATCTTGTGAAATGTTTCAGTAAATGTATACCGTTTTAAAAGAAATATGTTGTTAATCTTAACATTTTGATCTTGCCTGTAAATTGGCATGTCTCTTGTAACATGTTTGTTATTTGAGAATAAATTATTATTATTATTATTATTATTATTATACTAATCAGCTGAACTGACACAAGAGAACTCGAAACCCGCGTATTTTGGAAGCCAACCACATAAATCTAATTCTGGAATACAGTAGCAGCAACTCATGAACTCAAAAAATCAACTGCCTACAAAGTTTGTTCGAGAGAGCGGAAACACACTGCAGCACATATGAAGCAGAAAAAACAACGACAAATATCTGATAACTGTCTTCCAGAAGAACTGCTATCCATGCAACTTCATGAAAAAAATTTAATTAAATCCATCAACGGAAGCGTAATCAAGTACAAGAACCAACGAACTGATCACCCTGTAATATAGGAAAGACATCAAAAATTACAAAACGTCTGCTGAAACCATTAAGAACACGTGTAGCACACAAACCAACAGAAGTACTCCAACATATGCTTTATACGTCAATGAAATAAATGACGAGAGAAGAAAAACCGAATAACACATACACATTGGAGCATGAAACAGAACATAGGGGGATATAATCAAAATAAAGATGCAGACAACGACAGGTTTAAGATCACTAACAACCAATCAAGATCAAGGTCAACAGAACAAGCTACGAATCACACGTGGAGTAATTCGAATACTTCACTTCCATCTGAAGTCTGTGACGATTGTGTTGTTCAGAAGGACAATGAAAGCTCCACAACCAAAACATACAGCTCTGAGAACGAAAGTCCCTCAAAACAAAGACTGTCTACTGCACGGAGGTTGTTGTAAATCGAAAACTCATGAAAACATCATTCTCACCAAGTGTTCACTGATATGGAACAACCTTCTTTCGGTAATACGCATGACAGATGGATTACATGCGTCTGTAAAGCTTCTTAATAAAACCCTCGTTCGCACTCATTAATCTGCATGTGTAAACTCGCATCCTGTTTCAACATTGTGAGTTATTTACACATCTAAAATATAACTAATTCAGCGCTACACTTTATTTTCTTTTCTAATTCTCAGTAATAGTGATAAATTATTCTAGTTGGCTACAAATATCTTACATTTTTACTTGAAGTGAACAGGTCGCTCACTGGATCGATTGATAATGTTCAACTGTAAGTGGCTGGTAAGAACACACTATACTCCCCTTACGTGTTGTCGCTCAAACATCACCATCTGCCACCTAACCTCAAGGGATCATGCATCCACAGTCAGAAAAGCTGTCACCTGGTTCGGATTGGTCGAAACTCTTTCGGTGCCCATAATTTTGTGAGTTTCATACTGACTGTCATCGGTTTTACTGTTCTCAAATCCACTATATTGACCTACCATTGATTCCGTCTCGTTATCTATTGAACCATTTAAAACTATTATATTCCTCCGCTTTCCCTCTTACTTCATTAATCATATTTTCACCAGTACATTCTAAATGCTTATAGTTTGTTTGAAAATCCGAACTCTTTTCTCCATAACACCCAGCTACATTGCATGAATGTCTAGCCCATAGTTCATAAGTTGTAACAGCCAGACAAGCTTGTAAAATGGAACTTCTAGAAATAGCGTTTCTCATTAGGATATGAGGTTTAGAGCATCGAGTAAGACGAAAAATATTTTCTTACAACCATCTTAAATGAGTCTAACAACAGCAAACCTTGACGGCGAAGGCGGTGACTTCAGTCCACCCATGTTTGTGAGGTAGAACATCCAGCATCGGACATTCAGCTTCGCACTCTAACTTCTCCTCTATCCACCTCGACATACATCACAACCTATTATTCTTCATTGCTGTCCTTCCTAATCTCAAGGCTGTATTACTTCAATTCATTTTAATTTCAGTGGTCAGTGTGAAGTTTATCTTCTGACTTACCATTGCTTTTTCTGCTCCACCATGAACTCTTAAGCAATGCTCTGATTGTCTCGTTGCTTTGTTTTACTTTTCTCTCCCTTTTGTCTCTTCTGAGAACCTTATCAGAGGTGGACCAAATATGATGCTTCTGCGCAAAATTCACTTTACATACGTGCTCGTCGAGAAAACAGCTTGTATCAAGCTCCTCTCAATCGACACTTTCCAACCAATTCACTCCTGGACTATGCACACCACCTGAGGACTGTGTTGTGCACCTATTGCATTTGTAATCACTTGATAACATGTGTTTGTATCATAATGTTCCTGTCAGTGACATGGCGTAAACTCTCGGTCAGATAAAGCTCCTTTGATCAATTTAAGTGTGCGACCCTGTACAGTAAATTAGGCAGCATTTGCAACAGATTAACCTAGCTTGTAAACTGGCATGCCTGTTGTAACACGCTGTTATTTGAGAATATATATTATTATTAGCGTCCTTACTGAACTGTATGCGAATGATGAAACACAGAACTACGAATCCATTTATGGGAACAATATTCACCTAACAATGATACGAATAACGCCTTTCACATGTTCTTGTTCAATGTTTTCAGAAAACACTTCCTTTTATCCAACAAGTACAGGAAATAAAAAGTCGAATGGTGTAACACACTGATGGAGAAAGAAAGTTTAGATATATGCATTTGTCCTTGGTGTGCCGCTATCACGTTTTAGGAAGTATCAGGTAGCATATGACTAGTCTGATTATAATGCAAAACCTTGGAAAGTTACCACAATTTTATCGAAACCTCATTCGTCACATTCGTCACAACCACTGAAGTATTTGACACGGATTATAGATAATTTTACAGACTCTGAATATACAATGTTAATAATTGGCGCGAGTTACAACGGCTTCGTTTCGAAGAAATAATAATGACTGCAAAACAATGCAATGTATTGACAGGTCTGCATATAACATGAATTGAGGAAGTAAGTGTGCTAAGGTCTGCTTGATATTCTTCATATTGTAAATTTATAGGCTCCTGGGTAAAGCAACAAAGTCTTTGGCAAATATCCAGGCTAATATTGAAGGATTGGAATAAGGTGCTGGAAAAGAGCAATAAAGAGAACGGCTCGAGGTGCAGAAGGGAAAATATTCATGTTTCAAACAGAACAATGACCCAGCAGATACTTTTTAAAATTAGAACACTAACTGTACACATGCACTTATGTTGGTTAATGAAGATAATTCACTAGAGAGATAACGAATGGAAAATCAATCGTATGAATAGAGGAATTTCCGAAGAACCAAAATGTTAGTAATAATGTTGATGTACAGATCTGTTTGTAATAAGATTTCATGGTAGGAAGTTGAAACCACTTCGAGGTTCCGAACATGAGTCGTAGACGAGGGTGACGAGGAAAAGTAACATCCATACCACTGATTTGTTACATCCTGCTGTACCGTAAGGATCCGTAAGAAAACAAAATGTCCGACCCCACAGACATGGCTAGATTGAGGTTATCGCCCAAACGTCATGAATACTGGTCAGAAACACCCACCTCCCTCCTCTAATGATGTTGGGCTCTCCTACGGTGAATATTAGATTTTAAATAATGTTTTTTTAGTCTACGCTCTATCATTTGTACTGTTGTGAATATCATCCATGTGATACAGGTTTTTATTTTCATTTTTCAGTGAAAATTCTTCGGAACAGCTGCCCCGACAGTGTTCGCCCATACCTACCGTGAGACAGCACAAACCAGATTCCAGCAGGAATAAATTAGGACTCGCGTTCAGTGGGTATGACACATATAGTGGAAAGCTCCAGAAAAGAAATAACTTAGAATCATCAAGGACAAATGTTAAGTGAATGACTAACGAACACGTTACGCCTAGTATCAGAGGCAGACCTGAGAAAAATGAACATACTTATTATTTGTTCTCTCATTTCTGTTTAGGAAGTCAGGAATAAACACCAATTCAGCGTTATGCCTAGGTCAGTTGGCGATATAATTTCTAGGTATACCATGAAATCAGTTCAAGTTTACAACCGTTAGGCATAAACGTAGTTAACCGAGAAAAGTAATATCAATATCTAGAATAAATTGTCCAAAATCTTTGAAATGATTGTGCCTCATCTTTATGGTGGAATGGCATGCGTATGATCACTGATAGACCAAATGATGTGGTACTAGTTGCCAAAGGAATACATACCTCAGCCATTGTGATATCGTGATATGCTCAGATCAAGTTACTTTGTCGAATACGTTCATACCCTGTAAACAGAATGTAAAATCTTGGATTTGATGTATTGTGTACCTATCTAGTATGCTTTTACGGTTGTGCACTCTGAAATCTCCATGCTGTATTCAGCCATATTCGTTTTTCTTTGGGACTATACAATGATTTTTCATCATATAGCATGGTGGCACATGTGGAATTCCAATTAACTGGCACGATCAAAATGTTCAAAGTGCTAACATATTTATTGCAAAGTGTAACGGACGCTAGAGCCCAGAAATCACTTGTAAAAGGTACTAATCTTGTAATTATATTCTGAAATTTTGAATTTATTTGTTTTCGCACCAGAGATGTTAAGATGAACTTTATCCCACGATTCCTACTCGGAAAACCCTTGACTGTCACTGGTCGATGGATTATTTTACTCCGCTGTTTTGTTGCTCTCCCAAGGGCGTGTCTATCTTTGTATAAATATGCTTGGTTTGTGTGCTTGGCCACCTCGTATTTTCTGAGTGCTCAAAATATACATTCTCTACGCCTTATCTAGACTTCTAGTTAACAGGGCCTGGGACAATCGGATTAGAATAGCCTATCGTGTCACTGCATCGTTGATCTTCTTTCCGTTTATCGAGTAAGGTGAACTTGTAACAGTTTCAACAATACCAAAAATGTTGTTCAGTCAGATAAATGTTTCAGAAGATACACTGGCTTTCTATCAAGGGCTAATACTCTACACAAACAGGTGAGGATATTGTTTCAGACACTGGAGTGTACAATCCAATAATTGACGCCAGTCATGTCGGTAGCATTGTGACGAACGACTGCTGGATGAGCATAAATACAAATTGAATCCTAGGGGAGAATCACAAGGATTGATGAGTTAAGGGCTTACTGATATTCCTGACGGCATTCTCCGCATAGTTATTTGATAGGCTCCTAGACAAATCTGTAGGATATAATTTGTCCTACAGATGTAATTCTAAAAACGTAAACGCAAATACCGCCGATGACAGAATCCAGAGTGAAACTATAGTTAACAGAAGACAATTTGGTTTTAAACTTTATCTGTTTCTAAACGAAAAGAAAACGATTAATTTAGTATAATAAATAAGGAAATTACAATTATTAAGCAGAATGAGCATGTAAATGGATTTCTACCGTAGCAGTTCAAATGGTTTCCAATAAGTGCAACCTGAACTCGTATCTCCCAGTCC